>JACEFZ010028073.1:235000-482317 GCA_014155875.1 Cepaea nemoralis
ATGTCGGTAATTTTTCCGTCATCAACAAGCCTGCTTCACTCACAACACAAACGGTACAGATATGATTCTAATAAGCTTGTGCACGGGGACAGTTAATCTGCAGTTTCCCGTCTCGCATAATTCTACTTATTACTTTTCCCCTCTAGCCGTGACGAGAATGCAGCTCCACACTCACATGTGTGCATTCTAATGGCACTGGTGCATCGATCCTATGATCACTGAAGAACTTATGACTGTCTGTCTGTATGTGCGTACTAGTGCATGCATGTGTGCGTGTGTGTGTGCGTCTGTCTGTATGTATGGGTGTGTGTGTGTGTGTGTGTGTGTGTGTGTGTGTGTGTGTGTGTGTGTGTGTGTGTGTGTGTGTGTGCGCGCGTGTGCGCGCACACACACACGAACGAGGGGGATTCAAATGAAAATATTGAAAGTGTGATATAAATTACAATAACAAAGCCATTGCCTTGTAACCGAACAATATTGTTGTTAAGGATGTCAAGAGTGTTAAGCACGTGACATCACGGTGCAGACGAAAAAAGTGTCGTCATAAGAACAGTTTAAAGATGGCCGCCCCACTTCTGACATGCACCAAAGAGGACAGTGTTCTCTTATCTGTTTTTTTTTTTAAAATCAACGAAGGGGTGGAACCTATAGAAATTTATCAGCGAATGAAGGTCCAGCAAGGTGTTGCATGCCTGAAAGTGCAGCAAGTGTATGAGTGGAGTAGGCAGTTTCAAAACGACGCTACTTCTGTGAGACACTGCATGACCGGGTCAGTAACGCCGTGTAGTTACCCCAGCGTCGATTGCAGCTGTTGATGCATGGTGCATGTCAAAAAGTAAATGGGGCGGCAATCTTTAAATTGACCTTATGACGTGATCGTGTTCATCCGCACCGTGATGTAACGGGCTTAACACTCTTGACATCCTTAACAACAATATTGAAAGGTTATAAGACAATGGCATGGTAATATAATTTCTATCACACTTATAAGGTTTTATTTTGAAGACCCCTCTCATTTGTGGATGTATGTATGTATGTCATATATCTCTACTGAGTCTGTCCTCAAATGGAGCGGGGGTAAGCATTAATGATTGTCTTTGCATAGAACAAGCTGGCAACTTTAACAGTAATTGTTTAGTCGACATTTTGCCAATTCCAGAAACATATTCATCAGCATTTCGTATATGTAGCTTATTAAACAGTTGATATGTCATCCTCTCGTACTCCACGCAGAGTCTAACAAATTGCACTCGTTCACTTGGGTCGAGTTTGTAATATGTATCATCCGTCTGTTGACCTTGATGTTCTGACTCCCACTTGGGTCGAGGTTGTAATAAGTATCATCCTTCTGTTGACCTTGATGCTCTGACTACACCTAGGGTCGAGGCTGTAATATATATCATTCCTCTGATGAAATTGATGCTCTGACTCCAACTTGGGTCTAGTTTGTAATATGTAGCATCCTTCTGTTGACCTTGATGCTCTGACTTCCATTTGGGTCGACTTTGTAATATGTAGAAACCTTCTGTTGACCTTGATGCTCTGACTCCCACATGGCTCATTGCCTTTATATCCCAAGACATTTCCGTTACCCATTGTAGGCTGCGTCGATCTAATCAATTAAAACAAAAAAAAATACGCCTCGATGCGAAATCAAACCCCTGACTAAACGGTCGGCAGGCAAGATTCTACCCAATACGCTAAAGCAGATCCCAGTTCCAATCAATCAAGCATTCAATCAATCAATCTCTTGCCCTCAACCTTGCATGTTTTTTTTAAATTTTCATAAGAGTGTTGTCTTTTAACGTGGCCGAAATATTTCACTTGCCTCTTTTTTTATTTCTTTCATCAACTCTCTTTTCATTCCAGGTGTTTCTAAAACCTCTGTGTAACAATGCGTGAGAAACAGTGAAAGTAGCAACGTGAGGTTGCAGGTGTGAGGTTGGAATAAGGCATAGGTGGGGGGGGGGGGGGGGGGGGCATGAAGATTAATTAGATTCTCCAGTTAATGGGGGACCCCAAAGACAGGCGATTATTATAGCACGTACATGTCAGGATTAGATCACCAGTTAGAAGCAGAAACGTGGAATAAGACGGATAAACAAAGGAAAACCCAGAAAGGTAATCAGTAATTGGGATCAAGGGTGAAATGGAACCTCATGGAGAGGGGGGGGGGGGGGGGTGTCCCCGAGGAAGCGATAAAAAGAGAAAATGTGATGAGTCTAGGACAGTGGTTACCAACCGGTGGGGAATTCCACAACCCCCCCCCCCCCCCCCCCAGGGGGGAAGTTTTAGGGTTTCCAGGGGGGAATGAAGACCATTTCAAGATCGCGTTAATACAAGAACCGATTACTTGATATTGCTTTTCCCTTCATACTTTACAATTATGTACATCTCATCCTTCTAAAATTCATTTTATAAAGTAAGTAGACCCACAAATCATGTTTTATGTGGATGTCTAGACTTGTTTTAGTATATGCTATTAAATGTACCTTCCATTTTTACGTATACTGTGTAAGGGTGGGGGATTTTTAGATAGGAAATATGAAAGGGGGGCGGGGGGAATGACGTTCTGAATATACGGTGAAGGGGGCACGGGACACATTTTTGATAGAAAAGGAGGGGGGGGGGGGGGGAAATGACGTTCTGAAAATATGGTGAAGGGGGGCACGGGCCAAAAAAAGTTGAGAACCACTGGTCTAGGAGAATTGGAGTTTTGGCCAAGTTAGGGAAACTTGGGCCAACAGAACAAACCGAGAAGAGTGGTTATAGTCGGGCTAATGGAGAATCAGGCGTAATCGTCTATGAGCAACCTGTTAAGGAGGCATGTAGAAGGCAGTGTTACATTAGGAGTAACGCATGAAGAAGATGCGTACTGTTCAAGGAACTTCTTGAAATAGTGCTTTGCATTGTGTTCATTCATAGTTAATAAATCTCATATGTGTGCAAACCGGTGTTCTATAGTGACTCATAGTTGTTAAGTAATCCGGCACAATATTCACACTGACATACCCTAGACACAACCACAGCCACTTCTATCTGCCAGCAGCACTGCGACACTCTGAATCTGATTGTTTTTTTTTTCCCCCATGAAATACGACACATTCTTCTGTATATCCACATCTCCAGGGCATCTCTATTCAACTTTCTAGTTACTTGTTCAATGTCCAGGCTTCCGCGCCATTCAATAGTATAATATCCTTGCTTGATACAGGATGCGTACGTTCCACGTAAAAATACTTAGACTTCTTCTACTTTTCAGGTAGGTATTGTCAGAATGCACCCTTTCAAAAGAATTTGAGATGCATTCGTCATTATGCACTACCTTACTCACTATAGGAGTTGTCTCTTCCCTGAGCATATTTACAACAGGCTCATCTCCAGGGGGCCAAGATGTACCCGTATCGCTGTTTTCTTTCTGTTGTGATCGCATTGCTGTCTGTGGGATACTACATGGCGAGGTCCCAATCTCTTCCACAATGGTCAGCCACGTTTACTATTGTGTCCTGAACACGCCTCATGTGTGCCACACTCTCTGCTGTTTCGCTCAGTTCCAAAGCTTCCAGTTCTAAAAATGCTACTTATAAATTTCTTGGTCTCATCATGTTTGCGTTGTTTATATCCGTTCCTTTCCCGATCTATCCTTTCTTACTATCCATGTACACGTCGTGCTATAAGCAATGTGTTATCAGCAAAATGCAATGTACTTATATAACATTTATATTATGCAAGTAGAAAACAGGTAGTTGATTAGTTAATATTTAAAGTTAAAATAATAGCGTTAAAAGAATGCGATGTCGGATGCGTATTGACGTTGAATTGCAGTTATGCGCATGTCACAAATGAGCGGTCAAAACACACTTTTGCGATCTGGTAACGCCCCTCCCCCTTTGTCGATATATCTCAATAACTGAAGCTGAACGAATAATTAATTCACAATTGTAATAATAATAACTGACGTAGACTTGAATTGCCTCTCATTGAATTGTATTTTGTCGGCGGGATATGGAATCAGACATGCAACGTCACCAATGTTGTCAGCAATTATCTGTGCAGTCATGCATGTCATATCATAAACCAATGGGAACACCTCCATCAGCGGTATATAATGGTATGACCTTACAAAGGAGACGCGGTTGCACAGTGGCTAGCATGCTGGCAATGTCTTTGAATCCTCCATGAGGCGGAGTTTCTTTTTCGTTAACCTGGGCTCCCAGGTCAATCCAGTCCAAAATGTGTAAAACGAAATTACCTGTGAAGTAAAGGCGACCGGTGTCATACTGATTACTTCATCCACAGAGCGCCCATTGGTCTAAAATATGGGGACCATCCCCATTAAACCCAACCCAATATACATCTTGACGTGAAAACAGGTTCTCTACTTAGTACTTATGACATGGTCTTACAATAAATTATGCTGCAAGTATAGGTGTTTATGTTTGTTTTCAATCTCGACCATTCGCTACGACAAATAGTCCTGTTAGATGTAAGTCCACACAGTCTTTCCAACGTCTTCTTGGCTTTTTACTTTAGAAATGCTTGCTGCTCATCTTGTATCTGTCTTTGTAGACAATCGTTCAAGATAGCGAAAATGAAACTATTTTATGTATTTATCCTTCTAGCGCCCGATGGGTGGCACTGGATATTCCATGTGACTGTACACTTCTTTTGTATCAGATCTTCTTTGGTGTAGCGCCAGTGCGGGTAACTGATGGTGTTGTATTCTAACGAGATGACCGGACCATTTGATCTTCTGTTTTTCAATTGTATTGATCCCACTGACTGATAACATTATTTCTTACTCGGTCTCGGGTGGTTAAGTTGGTTAAGCACTTCTCATGCATATCATCTCGCAGGTGTTCATATTGCGTATGTGTGATTTGAATAATATCCAAGTTTGAAATTGATAGCATAGGGTTGGTAAGAATATGCTATTTATTATCTGTCGTTTTGCTGCATTTTCCTGTAGACAGCAGCAGATTTTCTCAGTATGATGCAAGTCTTCTAAATACCGCCTCTTAAAGATGTTTAATTATTGAATGGTTCAAACTGTGTTTCGCTGCTTATACTGCCCCCTTACGGTGCCGCCTGATGCGGCCGCCTCTCTGTAACATAACACGGCACGGCCCTGCCTGCCGATATATAACTTACACAACGGTTCAATAATAAGCTTACGCATGCGTACACAGAAGATGCTGCAGTGTTACAATAGCCAGACGGTGGTTTAATAAGTATCTAAAATTGTATGTGTCTTCTATTCGAGACATATTATTTGGTAATAAACTGGCCTAAGTTTAGACTGGTCATAAATCTCAAAGTGATATCCTACTGAAAATTTAAAAGAAGACCACTTAATTCTTCATAAATAAACAGCGCAAAGACACAGAAACAAATGCTGCCCGTTGAAAGGTTTCATGCCAACCAATGTTTCTTTGTTTTTCTTATTTGTAACCTTTCCCACCTGTTATTCAAATTTGTCATACAACGATGCAGCCAGATTATTAAATTTTCAGGGATAGTGTTACTGCTATTTGCATAGGGAGGAAATCACAACGTCCACGGAATATAAATACGATCATAGGAACAAAATATGTCCAAACTAAATTTGCATACTGAACAAAAAATAAACACTTCTCCGTGTCAAGAAACAGAGTATATGAAGTTAGTCTGGCACAGGAACTGATACTGTGGCTCTTCAATTGTTGATTTGTACACAACACTATTGCATAGGGGTGGCTGCCTGGGCGGGAAACACGGATCTTGACTATAAAAAAGTAAAAGACCATTAGAGACGCTTCGAGTATTGGGTAAATGGTGCTAGCCCCATTTTCATAGAGAAATGGGCACTCGGTGGGTGATATGATTAATATCACACGGCCGTATTTACTTCCCATAATAATTTCCAGGTACCCATTTTAAGTTGGGACTACCTGGGAGCCATGGTCAATATTTAAAAAAAAATATTCGAAGGGGACTCGAAAATATGGCCACCCGTCAGCCAGCCACGACTCCTGTGACTATAAAGATGGGACATCACATTGACGCTGATGAAATGTGAGCGTTTGGAAGCTTGGGCGAGTTTAATGGAGATAAGACAACGGAGTTTTAGAAAACTCAATACAGAAATGAAGCTACTAAAACTAATAAAGATGAGAAAGCACTGCGATCACATCAACCAACATTACAACTGAGTTAAATCTAGAACCGACACCATATCACTCGGGACACTCCCAGACGCGTCCCGTCCTCATCTTAACCAACAAGCGAAGAGTCACAGGACTAATGGTATCAGTTGCAATTTGATTATGTGTCCGTCTGGCCTTTTCTCGGAGAAATGAGTGTCAGTCAAATCCGGTGACTGCCTCTCTGCGAAATTATTTTCTCCAGGCAACGATGATGTATCTGTTCTTCCACACTATTCCAAAAGGCCTTGACCACCTTTGTCTTATCTCGCACTAGTACTCCACCCAGAGGTGCAGGTCCAGCCAATTTGTCCGCTTGCTCATTTCCCGACGCACCAGTATGCCCTGAGTAAAAGATAAAACGGATGCTCCAAACAACATTGCAAGTTACTGAAAACCATAACGGTGAGAGCAGTTAGAGGACGTCAAAAATATAAATGGACATCAGGGCAGACTAAACGAATGTGTCACAGAAGACCAGCAAATACTCTGCTGGAGATCTATACTAGCAGTCTTTAATGTGGAGTATGTTAAAGATGACGAAGAGTCTGGAACGCTAAAAAAGAAATAGTATCCTGGCAATTCCTCCTTGTTTTCATGAACATACATTATCGGAATATTTTGTTGATCTATTCCAGTCATCTAGAATGTATCATAACCTGTTGCATTTCATCGAACTTCGTAATTCAATTTCTCATCAAATGGCACCTGAATCTATCTTACTGTAATACAATATTCAAATGTCACAACATAAGGTTATTAAAACAGGGTTAAATAACACAGCGCGTGGGGAATAACTCCATTAATGTTTAGCCACTACTTATCAATCCGCTCTCTCTCTCTCTCTCTCTCTCTCTCTCTCTCTCTCTCTCTCTCTCTCCGGTTAAGTGGCGAAGAGGTTACGGACGCAGTTGCGGGTGCGCGCGCGCGCGCGCGAGAGAGAGAGAGAGAGAGAGAGAGAGAGAGAGAGAGAGAGAGAGAGAGAGAGAGAGAGAGAGAGAGAGATTAACTAATTGAGAGCTAATCAATCTTCGGGAATACCAGTGCAGTCGATCAGCTATAAAGCCCCAAACTCAGCCATATCTGACACTTGCTAATTTGCAGCCATACAATTAACAAAGAAAATGCATTTCTTATATTGTATTCGACTAACAATAAACGACTGCTCAAATATACCAGGAGTTAGCAATTTGTGCAGGGGAACAATTAATGCTCCACATTCGAATAATATCAGTCTTAAGTATTTCAGTCAAGTATAATTCATTTATTCACTGCATATCAATTATAATTCGGCATTGTGCATGTAAAATATGTCAGGCAATAAATCGTCCAACATAGTGTTAGTGGATTCTGTGTTTCAATTCAGAGGCAATATATTGTTTAAGTCTGTCGTAGTTATTTCTATAACCCGTTACGTTGTGGGAAATTGTTACTTCTATTTCTTTTCTCCCCCAAACAACTGTTTCTTTAAACTGTCTGAGGCAGAACGAGGTGCAGCTAAAGATCACGCCAGTGATAACAGTAACACAGGCTTGGACGTGCAGGTGAATCGCCAAGATGAAACAACCCCCAAGCAGGGAGATCCGGGATTAAGCTGAAATAAGCAACTCCGACTGCGTCATGCCTGCCCATCTGTTGACTTGCAAATGAATTGGCAACACGGGGTCGATTACACACGGGACACAACTGGGCAATGCACGTCACTAGACTGACCTAGGGGTTCTGTTGTATCGTGTGTCCGATTAAATATAGACACGGGCAACAATAATCGATAGCATCCACACGTGTAGGGGAATATTTGAGTGCCAGAGGATACAAGAGGAATACATTGTTTAAAATTCATAGAAAGCCTTAACATGAAGAAACCCGCGAATAAACTATGTACTTGTTTACAAACGTAATAAAACGATTTAAAAGTAACTTCGCTATCATCATTATCATCATGTGCCATGCTGATAAGCATCATCCTTTGCTATCTCACACGATCACAAGTCTTCGATTAGGTCTGCTTTTTTGTCTTGGTGGCCAATCCATTCATATATGTTTATCTCTTTGTTTTCCATTGGTCTTTTCCCACCAACGTTGCTAGTTGTCACTACTTTTTAAAGTGTATATCTCCGTATAACGTGCCCCAAAAAATCTTAACTATCTATGTCTAAGTTTGCATTTATTTCTTGTAAGACTTTCTGATTTATTTTTGTCTGTCCGTCCATGCTAATCTTTCCCATGCATTTTTCTCAAAAACCACATTTAAATTTCCACTAAATGTTTCTCATCTTGTCGGCTTATTGTATATATTACACATGCCTGTAACAGTATAGGTTCTATATAACGCTTCAACACTCAGCTGGTATATGATGCCAGCTCCATATTTTTAGACCAATCAGCATTCGATGGGTGATCTGATCAATATCATAAAGCCGCTTTATTTTTCAGGAAATATCCTGTTACCCATTTTAGGCTGTCGACCTGACAACACACACAAGAAAACCAATCTCCGACTCGAAGGGGAATCGAATTAATAACCACCGGGTCCATAGGTAAGTGTAACTACCACTGCTCCCCATAATTAAATAGGTAATTAATTAATGAGAGCCATGTAAAGAAAAGACAAAAGTAAAGCAATTACAAATGGAATATAGACCAATACATGTGGATAAACAGAATGGCATGTCGCAATTCATGTAAACAAAACAAAAAAGCAAACTTGAAGGGGCCCTGATAAATTGTGATGGACATTCAGCAAATGGAAGAAAGAAACACAAAATACAGTAATTGTTTGTGGTCATATTAAAAGACCTGGTGTAAGACACGCCGGAGGGAAATGCTAAGATTAACTTATTAATGAATTTGAACAATATTACAATATACAGACAGCACATATTATAACTTACATTTCCTGGCATGGAACGCAACAAATGAACCTGCAAATTCATATCGACAGGCCAAGATTCGCTTAACATGAACATTAAAAACATGTACAAAGTAATTTCCCACTATAAACATTGAGTAAAATACCAGAAGTTCATGAGACGAGAACGAGAAAATACCAGAGTCGTTAAATTAACGTGCAGACAACACTGAGTGAAACATCAAAAGATAATCTAATTTCTAGAATATTCAACCTCAAAGAAAACTCTAGGAAAACAAAAGGCTTAACTGTATAATTTCGTCACTCAATAACATAACTGCCTTGAGGTCAACGAGAAGGCGAAACGGATCGATATAAATATATATGACGCAATTACTTAAATGTAATCTTCTTCTTCTTCTTTCGTTCGCCTGAAACATGTCTACAACTGCAATGTCGTCTCTTGTATGAATCTAACAGTCTTTTTTAGTTCATTCAGTGGTCCATAGAGTTTACCTTCCACTGTTGTCTCTCTAGGCCAGAAGGTTCGCCTGGACATGTTGTAGTTTGGGCAATCCTGGAGTATGTGCTCTGCTGTCTGCGACGCCAAACCACATGTGCACATGGCTGAGTTACTTAAATGTAATGCAAATGCAACGTGTTTTTACAGCCACAACATCACGATCAACAACAACAATAAACAACTTGGCGACAACGGGACTCTGATGGTGTAATTGACAAAAGAAAAATAGCAATTTAAGCTGGCGAAGAAGTAATACAAAACTCAAACAAATGTATTCCCTTGGTGAATTTAAATACAGAACTTAGCAACAATATGTTGCACGATTTATTGCCTGGTATATTTCGCTGCATTTAATCAGGTGCATACTGCAGATAAACCATACGAAGTGAATAAATGTATAATACTTTGGCTGTGATACTTACAACATATAATCACTGATATTGTTCGAATGTTAAGCAGTCTAAAATTGCAAACGAAATAATTCTGTTTGCACAAAACTGACCGAAACCTCAAAAGACAATAACAAAAATTAATCTCTCTCTCTCTCTCTCTCTCTCTCTCTCTCTCTCTCTCTCTCACACACACACACTTTATACTTTGTCGCGTTTTTATTTATCTCTCTGTCTGTCTGTCTGTCTGTCTGTCTGTCGGTTTCTCTTTCGTTGTTATCTCACTCAAAGCCGAATAAATTGAGTTCTAGTGATACTGTGGTTAGCGTGCTTTGTTATCAAAACAGTGGTCAGAGTTCGGTCTTCAGATGTGACATGATTATTCTGTACCATTAAAGCTATAAATCGACTCAGACGTGTCAAACGAGTGCATGGTAAATGTTATACTCGTTTTGAAGTTGGAATATTGCCTGGAGAGGAAAGACAGCAATCAGAGAAGTTGGTTCGCTACATGTACAATGTCATTGTCTGGTAATTGTGCAAGCTTAAAACAGCACATGTTATCAAATACAATCCCCTTGTCTGGATCTAGATTATTGTCCATTAATTCATAACAGGCAATAATTTGCGTCATTGTTGAGAGAAGCGGTCGATATGGGGTTACTATGTGAGTACAGACGTCGATTGGTTGGTGGGGATTGAATTAATGATTGGCACCTTGCCTTCTTGACAGACGATAGTTTGTAAAATGGAGTTATACCTCTCCATAACACAAAGCCTGGACTGAGTTTAGAGACCATGTGCTGCCCATGCAACATGATCCCTATCTTGGCTTGCCTAACTCCAGAGAAAAGCTAACACCTATACGCTTGGAACAAGACGCAGAAGCTGCCGGATCAACAAAGCAATGCTCTAACTGTCCTCCTATCGGAGCTTCCATCCTAGACCAGTTGCTGACCAAGGCTTAGGGCCTGGTCTGCCCTGCCATGACATTTAATCTTTAGGTTGCATTTCCTCGCGTTAGGGTAATGTGTGTACCATCCCAATTGCACTCCGCCACGAAGCGTTGGCACAATGTGGGGTGTCGGGTTTGGTGGAGATATTCACTGAATAAAAGGAGCTACTACCGATAGAACAATAGACTGTTCCTCAGAGAATATAAATGTAAAACAATGTACTGTAAACGGTTCCTGGATGATCACCATCCCACGTCGATGCCCCAGCCAGCGGCTCTCACCCACCAGCCAACTCAGTTTAGTATTTCAGCTGCCTAAGTTTCTCAAGATTTGTGCAAGAAATTAATGTATTTTCTGATTTTGCTTCCACTTACCATCCCCGCCGATCAGAAAAGACCACGAACTTATTGATTGAACCGTCTTCCCCAGTAAGACTGGTGATAAAATCAAGTTTGATTAAGGGGGTAGAAATAAAGATATGTATTCGAAGCATTCCAATGATGGTGATCCCAGACGTGAGAGTGCAGGCACACGAAGAAGCCATGTGGCCTGGTTGAGAAACTATGTATTATACATTGAATTTATATTGATCCGTGCTTTCTACTAATGCTCCCTTCGCTCAATGGCTTCAGTTACAGATTGTGTGTTAACGAATGTCTACACTGCTTCGTAAACATGACGCAACGGATGAGATTAGTCGATGTATGCTGGCCGTCTGAGAACGGAACGACTGAGACAAATTGGGTGGCATAATTACTTACAGGAATTAAATAACAACATGAATGTCTGTGATGTTACAGCTGCATCGAATGTTGTAGGCCTGAGAGCAAGGAGGCCTAGGTGGCCAGTCTTGACCTCATTTTGACAAGTAAAGACCCCTGGCATCGAACCCCAGTCCGACCGTGTTGATAACATTACCAGTGCAGTTCGTTATCAGTCTCGCCTGCGCGCTGCCAAAAGCATGTCTGCAGAAGCAGTTTCCTGACATGAATCTTTGAGTATGTGATCTCTTGTTCCTCTTCCTTGTCTAAATCCGGCTTAAATCACCTTAATTTCTTTTCGTCTCCTCCGTCATCCACGACTCGACGCTCTATCGAGAACGGATGGCAATCGGATAACGCACAGGATTCCTCGCGTTAAAAGTGCCGTGAAGAGACAGGCACTATATGCAGCTGGAAAGAAGAAGGCTGAGGCGAGGAAGGTCGCTGCGACTACTGAGCCCTCTTGTGGGGAAATGCGCTAGGCTTGGTCTGGATGACGTCATAATTTATATGGCCTTTGTTTAAATATAAGCCCAATGATTGGTCGAGCACCCAGCAAAGACTTTGCTGCTTTAATTTGCAAGGCGTTAGTAGACACTAGATGTCTGGAACATTCTAAGAACAAGTCATCTCCCATTTGGGAGGGCAGTATTGCTAAAAATTTCACTCTCTGGGGCTTAAGTACGTTTACAAACTCATTATGAATGTGTAACCATGTCTTTTGATAAGGCACATGTATCATTGTGTTTAAATATGAATTGTGAAAACTGTTAGATCAACAATTCATGTGAGAAGATGGCCTGGGTGATGGTTTCCTACTGAGCGGACATATTTGTCTCACTACCGATTTTCCTATGCGTACAGTTCTAATTCTTATGTGTAACTTTTTATATGCGTTGTGAAGCTATCTCACCGTCAATGCATATCAATCTGCAAATGTTCTATGTGCTGTGGAGTATAAGCTCTAGATGCATTTCATGAACATTTTCTCTATGCGGAAGAAACGCTACTATTAACGCATCTGAAATGATCTTATGGACATATGTTCATGCTGGAGAAATAGTTTCACTAATTTGTAACTTGAACTATCGTACTCTTACGTGTACATCTTCTTGTTTACGTCTTAGTAACCACACAACATGTGTGATGGGCATTTAATCCTTTCATAAATATGCAAGGGAAATGTAATGTTTGATGAGTATAATCTCAAGTGAGATGAAAGAAGAATGCACTATATATAGCAGAGGGGAAAAGGACAAGGAAAAGGCTGACGTTTTGTTTGTTAAGGTGCTAAGAGGTAGAAAGTAACTGTGACTTTGTTACGGCCAAAGAAGAAAAGGAGTAAAAAGAGAGGGAACCTCACACCGCCCTCAACTGACAAAAAAGATTATAGTAATTAGGTAAGAATATACGAGATCTTGGACAGGGGCCTCAACTCTGGACAATAACTGTCATATCAGAGACCGAGACAGTGGATTAAGGTGTTAGATTGTGGTAGAAATAGTCGTAGTAAAAACTAAAAAGAGACTGAACAAACAAATCAAGAACAGTACAAAATGATCTTTTGTTCAAACGCATTGATTAATACATTCAATAACAGATGTCCAATAACAGATACAACAGACAACTGCATATATCAAACATCAACCAAGGTTGGTCCCTATCCAGTCACCAGAACCTAAGACAACAGGGTACACCAAGTACCACAACACAAGTGTTCCAAACAGTAGCTGCACAGACAATAAGGCACTACAAAAACATAAGTTACACAACATAAATCCTAGGACGCGACATAAGCAAAAGAGTTGTGACACAAATTACTACCCCACCACGAACCCAGGCCTGCTGACACTAACTTGTCAACCACTCCCGTTTTACGAAGGCCTTAGTTGACTACAGATCAACTCAGGGAATTTTCCTCACAACTCAATACTTAAAAACAAAGCAGGACAGCACGTTCATTTTCATCAACCGGCCCGGGCAACAGCAGACAAAGAATTAACAAGTTGCTTTGTTACAAGTCGTGTTTCCGGCGTTGTCCGGATTTTTACATTACACAGGCCAAAACCAAGACACGTCGATTTGGCTCTGTCACACACACACACACACACACATACACATATATATATATATATATATATATATATATATATATATATATATATATATATATATATATATATATATATATATATATATATATATATATAGTTAGTCGAGGTTCCAACTTTATTGGGTCGTTCCCATTATGCTCCGTTCCTATGCCAGTGAATATCACACAAAATGCTCCTCTCTGTCCAATGTGAAAAGTGGAATAGGCAGGAGTCTCGGCAATCTAGCAGCCCGAACATGTACACTGTGCATAATGCCGCTGCCAGAATGCCAACTCAAAATTAATCCACGAAAACCACAGTTCATCATCGATGGATTCGGCAGTCACCAGAAAGACCTAATTGACCCGGGTTTTCTCACATGGCTTGGTATTTTACCGCAAATTGTCGCATAAAGCACGAACTCCGCAGCTTCATGGCCGACTCCCGTGAGTCTCCTGAAAAAAGCACTCGTGAATCGAAAAGACACAACAGTCTATTCAGCAACAGCAGGTAGCCATTGTTCCGAACATGCAGGTCACTGTACAGGACAGATGCAAAAGCATTACCCGCGAATTTCACAGCTCACAGTGTCGCCTACGCACTCACTCAGTAGCAAGGCGACGGAATCATGTACTACCAGTCCAATATGTGTAAAATGCGATTGCAAACCGTAGCAGCAAGCATAAACACGCCACATGCCTTAACGGTTCAACGCTTAACCGCCATGTTGGCGACCGGAAATATATATATATATATATATATATATATATATATATATATATATATATATATATATATATATATATATATATATATATATATATATATTCAAATTTCGTGAAGGACGTGCCTTTCGTCCGCATTAAACTACATTTTTCGGTGCCTGGGCGAATAATTATGTTCAGGAATTTGCCAACAACGTTTATAATGCTTGCCATGCTGCAGACGTTCTTCCTGAAGTCAGGACACTTCTTATGCTAGCAGTAATTGGTGAGTTGAAAACCAGCGTTCATTAAACCCCATGCTTCTATAGTCAGGTGGAAAGAGGGCCATCTGTTCTGGTCTTATGGTTGATGATTGGGAGGAATATCCCAAGAGAGGCTCCTGTATTATTATCATTTTGTGAAGGATTTACATGTTTTCTCTGTTACGAGATTTATATATTTTGTTCGTGATTGTTACTTTACTGCTGGAGTATATATTCTACTTTTAACCAGTGGTGACGGGACATGATGCTGATGATGATGATGAAGATGATGATAAAAGAAGCCCTTGTGTACGTCTGTACAATAAGAAGAGAATGTTGACTGGTATGGTCGATGATCCTTGGCCTAATGCTGTTGTGATGTCGGCAGTTATGCAAAGGAGATTGGGAATGCTGGACATACGCCGATGTCTCAGAGATGCTTGTACTGTTATGACAGGCGTAATATCAAGATGTTTGGAGGGTTAGGATGTCTCTAACTCATCAGAAAGTCCCTGTATCAATCTCGAAAAGAAATACGAAGTGAGGAGATACCCTACTCACTTTTGGAGTTGGACAAACTCCATAATTAGAGACGAGGGATAGGGAAATTGGAAACACCCTCCTTTCCCCTTGTTTGCTTTTATTTATGTTGTGATACAATATTACCACGACATGGATTTTGATTATTAATTGGTAGGATTGTGTTCTTTTGTCATTCCCAGCTCTGGAGGGGCAGGGGTGATTTGGACGTTATCACCGAATAGAAACCTGGGAAAACAGCCTGTTCTGAGTGGACGACCTTCCTTATCAAAATATCTACGAAGACAAATGGATATACATAATACACAGATACCAGGGTAGTACCCGCCTTGTCCGTCTGGGAGGTACAGCCTGACGCACCATCAATCAGCAAGGTTAAAGAAACTAAGGGATAGTCCAAGTGTGAACAAAACTAACAACAGTACGGTCTCTCCAACTGCCTGTTGGATTCCCAGTTTCATCTTCAAGAAATATTACCCTTCGACACACATCATGTGCAGGAACGTTCAACACCAGGTCCTAGATATGAACACCATCGGGAAGACACTATGATGGAAGCTAGTGGAGTCAACGTGTACACACATGCAGCAGAAGGGAATCCACCGACTGTCTTGCAACTCCCAGTTTGTGTGCTGGAAGTATTCTTCTGTCGCATGCCTGGGCAGACCAGTTCGGGACGTAGTCCCAGATGCTATCAATGAGTGACTCTCAGCATTATATATTCCTACACTGGATTGGTTATAACAATGGATGGGCCTTTGCTGGTCCCAGGTCGGCCTGATTGCATTATCATCGAGTGTGGGATGACCTTATCGACCTGAGATTGGTGTCGCGAATTTTTGGAGTTGTCGATCGATGAAGGACTGTCGCGCCATTCGGCTACAGGCGGCGGCCATCCTTTGATGTGGTAGACAGACTGTCTTGGTGAATGTCGGAAAGATCTTTTGTTGTGGGGAAAACAGGTCTTTGGATCACAAGCCGGCAAGACTTTTTGAAGTACCGGGACAAATCCCCAGATGAAAGCGAAATAGCCGGCGAGTTGTTGACATCGAGTCGAAAAAGGAGAGAGAAAATTAACTTCTCGACGCCTGGTGTCAAGTCAGATTTGTGACGTCATTCAGACACAGTATTAAAACAGTCTGGATAAACAACTTTGGCGGGAGTTGACCAAATGTTGTGAGACAACATGGACGTGTGTGATGTTCCTGATTTGATTAGGGAGAGAGACTACCATGTCTCATGTTGATTTACATCGGCGGACATTTAACCATTGTGTTTTTCAGTAGTCTCGATTTCAAACAGGAATAAATATATAGTATTTAATTAAATAGACCCAAATTAGATTATTCTTAGGAATCGAGTGTGGTAATGTGCGTGATGAGAACGTATTATAGGAGTGTCGGCAGTAGTAGGCTATCGCGTTGCTTAAACTAGCTAGTGTGAGATATCAATTAACTCAGTGAGTTAAGAACAATGTAGTGGGATGATATTTAGGGAGATTGATGATGGTTTGGGGGATAAGGGAAATGTCAAGTGGTAGGATCTTCCAGTAGGGTATCTACTGGGTTTCTGCACTTTTCCTTTAGTCTGTCCTTGTCTTACCATGACTCAGACCGATGTGATAAGCTCCTCTGCCTTATGACAGAGTTTGGTTCTCTGTTATATATCTGAGTGCTGCCGTCGGCCTACACTCACCTAATAAAGGTCGGAATAGGGTTGCTCTCACCAGGTGTGTTCTCTCTTCAACAGGTTCCACTATATTTTACAACAAGCTAGAAGAAAAGTCATGGCTCGATCACTGAAGGCAGTGTTTACTCAGCGGCTTTTGCACTGGGCCCATAACCCAGAGGGTCTGCAAGAACCTGGCCTCTGCTGAGCGGGAAACGATGAGACTATAAGAGCAATTCCTCAGTGGTAGTTCTCACCATAGTAAAGTGAAGACACTTACAATACCACCAGTAACAGGAACAATAGTAGTTATATAGAGAACTGGAAATTGAACATTGTGTTTTTCCAAATTGGAAATTCTTGTGAGACATTACCAATTAACATTGTGTGTTACAATTGGGGAATTACTATGAGAAATAAACTACTAACATTTAGTTTCAAAGTGACAGTAAACATTATTTTACTATACAAGGAGTATCTGATCACAGAACTTTTAGGAACATATTAGTTACACTATGTGTGTCAGATTCATGGTCAGTATTGGACTATATCCACTATTGGTGACCAGGCATCCGTACTATCCAAGAGCCATTGAAGGAAGTCGACACTTGGCCGGAGAGACGCATAATTTGGTGAGGTCTTCTATCCTAGATCTATGGTGCTGTTGTGTGGCCGGTACTGTGATGAAGCAAACTTTGCTCCTGAGCTGTTCGGTCTGATTCTGCATATACACTAGATTATACGACAGACATTCTACACATACACTTTATACATACCTGACACTTTTCTTTATTAAATTAATTTGTCATTTTTTAGACGCTAGAGTTGTGTAGTATGTTTTGGAAAAGAATGAGAGTGGGCATGGTCCAGTGGTAAGAGAGAAAGAGAGAGAGAGGGTGTGATCCAAGGACTGACGGGGTGTTGTGGACAGAAATCCAGAAGATCCTCAAGATAATGATAAAGAGTTAAAAGAATGTGGGTATTGATTCCCCTCACCCCAGGGACGACACATATTACGACAATTGGGCGTGTGTAAAGCCTTGTTAACAAGAGTTAAGTTTCTGAAATTATTAACCAGAGCTGCTGGGCGGTCGTCATCTTTTTCATTGTATTCGATGAAGTAGGGAATTACCTTCTGCCCAGTCTGAAGAGGAACTCCTGTAAATTTGACTGACCGCGGCCTCAGCTTCACTGGGACACATAGCCTTCTTGCACAAAAGTGCACAGTCATTTGGTCCCTTGATAATAGGGATTATGATACGCTCTCAAGCATGTTTACCGTTGATATTAGATGGGTAGGACACAACTGAGTGCATATTATTTCGGTCCCTGGATAATGGGGACATTATCTGCCCTACACTGAAGAGGAATAACTGTCATCAGAAGAGAACAAGAGAAAGAGGGAATAGGATTGATTAATTAGTCTAGTGATTGAGTTCTGAATTTGTGGTGTTTCATTTGGTTTCTTAACAGATGTCATTGATTTATTAATCTGTAGATTTGTCAATGGTTTGGGAACCAAATAGTGGTTGTTGTTTTGGTTTTGGTTGTATTGGATTTTTTTGGATAATTGGGGTTATCTCATTTGAATGTGAACATATATCACATTTCATCCAATGAATATTCCAAAGACTCAATATGGTTCAATACATGTATGTGTGTACTCCAGGTCTTGATTAATTCACAGTGAACAGTTTGTTCCAATGTTGATGTTTACGTCAATTGCTTGTTGATGTTTGTTCAACGGTTGTTATTCTATATGGTGTAAACAATCAATGTTCTCTGACACTAAATCAAATTCAAAAGTTGGTCGAGAGGGAATGGAGACATACACATAGACACAGTTGTCTTAAGGAGTGAAGTATTTTCCCCCTAGTGTCTGTGGTAAAATTCCATGATCACCTTACGAGTAAGAAGTGAGTGAGAATAGTCAATTCATCCCATCCGGGATCCCCTAGACAAACTTAGCAAATATTTTCATATATAAATTCTACATCCCACAGGTAAGCGGTTTCAACAATGCTACAAAGACCACGCAACCATAGATTATTTATCCCTATACGTCGTGCCAAGAGCTAGCATACTTTTTCATTCCATAACATCAAACACAACACTACCAGGCCTTGTTCTTTCAATAACACCATGCACACAATTTAAAAAAAAATGGCTGCATGTCCTTCACATGACGTAGCGGTCAACCCCAGCATTTTCGCTGTTCGTGATTCCTGGACAAATTTTACGTTCAGTAGTTTGCCATTGCTTTCTGAACAACCGGCACCTATACCTTTTTTCGAAAAAAACCAGCACCGCTGTGTTTCGAACCCGGGTATACGGGCTCACAAACCGCGTTCGCAAGCCCTTAGCCACGGAGACAGGCTGTACACAATAACCAATTCATTAATTCATAGACTATGCTATCACCGTATTAATGTTACAACATTGTCAACAGCGCTATCATGGTTTATCCATTCTATAATAGCATGTACAACGCTACCATATGTAGTTCATTCTATAACATCACAAACAGCGCACAATGCCCGGTGTCTGAACGTGTAAAATGACAAACATCACAAACATGGCTTAAGTTTCATCAACGAGATCCAATTTAAAATAAAGCACACACACACAAATGATCTATACATTTACAACCCTTAAAATACGAGAGTGTGACATATAATATTAAAACAGTAAAATAAAGACCTGATCATGCATGTAAGAAACTAGGGAAACACCGTTTATTTGATCTACACATATTACACAGCCTCTTCTACGCCACATTTCATCATGTCAAGAATAACTCAATAAAGATGGCGAAACTGACGTTTGCAACTTTATAATGAGTGTGGCTGGATTAGGTTTTGTTTTGGCCGGAGTTCAACATGTCACACTGTAGTATTCAATATTTTACTCTGTATGCACGTAAATGCAAGTCTATAAGTATGATGTTAATAAAATATATATTTAGTTGTACATTTTAATATCCTTAGATACATACGTGTACACACTTGTAGTCAACTTAGTTTGAAAAATAGAATTTCGGAAAGTTTAAATTATATCAATTAGTGTCATGAATTGGAAAACGTGCTTTACAACAACATTACTGATTGGGAGGGGCTATAGCATAGCTCCGAGTGTGTTTTCTTAGCCAGACATTGGTTTGGTTTGAATTATAACGCAGCGATTAAAAAAAAACGGTTATATATGGGGGTTGACTTCGGAGTACCAGCCTGATAGAATGGGTAACGGATAATTTTCAGAAGGAAAGGTGGCAAGGATGGGACCTCATCCCACACCCTGTAACGCCGAGGTCTAGAATATGCGAGCATAAAACACTTCACACTAAACGTCTAAGTGACTGAACATAACGGAAAAACAATAGAAAAGAAAAAGTAGTAGTTCATACTAAATGTAAGGGAAAAAAAAAGAAAAAAACAACAACAGAAGAAGCAACAGCTCATACTAAACGGTAACGAAGTAAACATAACGAAGACACAACAGTAGTAGTATTTTAAACTGAAGCGTTAACTGATTGAGCATGACGAAGAAACAGAAACAGTAACAGTTAACTGAAAGAAATTAACGAAGAACACAAGAAGTAGCATTTCATACTACACTCTAACTGATTGAACTTAACGAAGAAACACACGAAGTAGAATTTCATACTAAACTCTAACTAATTGAACATAACCATAACCAAGAAACAGAACAAGTAGTAGTTTAGTTTACTTTTTTTTCAAAAAAGTAGTAGTTTATACTGAATGCAAACAACAACAACAACAACAACAACAGAAGCAACAGCTTATACTAAACGGTAACGAAGTGAACATAACGAAGACACAACAGCAGTAGTATTTTATACTAAAGCGCTAACTGATTGAACATGACGAAGAAACAGAAACAGTAGCAGTTAACTGAAAGAAATTAACGAAGAACACAAAAAGTAGTATTCCATACTACACCCTAACTGATTGAACTTAACGAAGAAACACACGAAGTAATATTTCATACTAAACTCTAACTGACTGAACATAACCAAGAAACAGAAGAAGTAGTAGTATAGTTTACTTTGATTATATGATCACTTTCATTGCACGCCATAACTGCTCCAGTCTCCTCCCATTGATAACACGAAGATAAGGTCATCACCACAAACGAAATTCGTAGCATCGGGGAGGATCTAAATGAGTGCACACCATAATCATATATCCACGTCTGCACGTGGGTAGATTTTCTAATTTTGAAAATGAGCCGACGCATCTGCCTATTCGGCTCGGCCTGGTCTTTTCATCTTGCAAATGCCGGGGGATTTATAACATGCAAGAAGTGTAAACGGTTGTTCAGAGTTGTTCGCCCTTGTTTAAACGTTCGGTGCTGCAGAAGGAGCTGGCAAGTATACGTGTCTTATTTTCTAAACACCTACAACGTTCACACCGTGGAACGAACCCTGTCTATCCGAGACAGAGGTGGACGCTGTAACGTTTATGCTACTGCTTCCTCTGCAGCAGCAGCAGCAGCAGCAGTACCAGGAGAAGACGAAGAAGAAGAAGAAGAAGAAGAAGAAGAAGAAGAAGAAGAAGAAGAAGAAGAAGAAGAAGAAGAAGAAGAAGAAGAAGAAGAAGAAGAAGACTAAGAGTAAGAAGCAGAAGAGGAAAACGAAGAGGAAGAAAAAGAGGCAGAGGGAGTGAACCAAGAAGAAGAGGAAGAAGAAGACTAAGAGTAAGAAGAAGAAGAAGAAGAAGAAGAAGAAGAAGACGAAGAAGAAGAAGAAGAAGAAGAAGAAGAAGAAGAAGAAGAAGAAGAAGAAGAAGAAGAAGAAGAAGAAGAAGAAGAAGAAGAAGAAGAAGAAGAAGAAGAAGCAGTAGTATTAAAAGGAGATTGCAAAAGAATCAATGCGGTGTTTATCTTGTCTTCCAGTTCCGTACAAGACATTTACGTGATATACATTTTCTCTTAAGTGTTAGATTTCTCTTTTTTTAACACACAAACATACACACACTGCCAAAGTAATCGCCAATAATATCGGACTCTCTACAATTTTATGAAGCGGAGGGATCTTAAACGTGAACTGATAGGGCCCTTATTTAAACATAGTTAGTTATTCGACAGATCATCCTCACTGAACATCGAATCATTCTGTCCATAAGTGCTCGGATCCCCTTCTCTGGAAAGCCTGGCGTACAGAAACGATATAGTAGAGCTTCAGGAGACGAGACTGGGTGTTAATTCACTAAATATAGCCGGCTTCAAATGTTATTACAACAGGCGAAACCTGGGAATGGCGATTCTGATTTGAGACAGCATAGTGGCTTCAGAACTGGGCATGTCGAGATGGGACAGTGACGAAATATAAATACAGGCTGTTAGAATTCAATCTGGTCTACCATTCGTGTTGGTTAATGCGAGTGTGGATTCCCAGAAGTGGCAGTGTCTGAGTGACATAGTATGTCATGAGAGGAATGTCATTTTCTATGGCGATGTCAACGCCAAAGGCAAATCATGGAGTAACATTTCTTTCAAAACACACGGGAGAAGCTCGAGGCGGCACTTGAAACCAATGACCTTGTTTGAATCAACAGTGGCTGTGTCACTAGGACAGTAAGTCGTCCAGGTGATGATGACAGTGTTATTGACCTGGCGCTGGTTTCTCCTTCACTCACTACAGTATGTAGATGGGGTGTCCTAGGGCACCATGGAAGCGACCACCACCGTTGAAGCATTTTGGTAGAGAACGGCAGAACCAGGCAGCACAAGTCAACAGTCAAGACCTTCAAGTATAACAGTTCAGGGCAAGATGTGGTGAGCAAAATAAGGCACGACAAGCGCAGGAATCATCATGGCAGGGAAAATAAAACTGGGAGCAGCCACCTTGATGGAATTGATTGATTGATTGATTGATTGATTTATTGATTTAGGAACCGACATCACAGCACCTTGAACCTTGATGGAATTTTGTGATGGAAAAGGCCTAGATGGATAAGCGTGACTTTAAGGAAATGGTAAAACGCCAAGAAGAACAGAGTTGCCCATCCTAGTCTTATTGTGCGCTTGGAAAGAGAGGTGGACACCAAAGTTAGTTATTTTTAAAAAAAAATGGTTAAAATGGTTAAAAGAAAAAAAAAAAATAGGCAGAATTGTCTCAAAGAATAAGCACAGACAAGTCACTGAAATTGTTCTGGCGCTACATAAAAGTATGAATGGGGTAGTCAAGCATAAGAGTTTTCCTGACTTCCAAAATGCTGACCTTATCTGATAGAGGTCTGATAAGAATAAGGGCAAAGCCCTGTTTGAACGCTATATAGAGCAGAGCAACCTGACAGACATGAGAGACCGAAATGTTGCAAAGGCGGTTACCTCAGATAGGTGTAAGGCCCAGAACATTGCATTTAAAGACACAGCGACAGTGACAGAGATCAGGGCTTTGCTTCGACGAACAAAAAACAGCGCACCAGCGCCAAATAGTATAAGGTATGACGACATCAATATGTGTGCAGGCAACGAGCTAGAGAAAATAGTTAGTTAGTTAGTTAGTTAGTCGCAGTTCCAACTTCACAGCAACGGGTCGTCCCCATTATGCTCCGTTCCTGTGCCAGTGAATATCATACAAAACGCTCCCCACTGCCCAATGTGAAAAGTGGAAAAGACAGGAGTCTCGACAAACAACAGCCCGCACAGATGCACTGTGCATAATGCCGCCGCCAGAATGTCAACACAATACTCCCCCACAAAACACCCAGTTCATTTCTGATGGAATCTGCAGCCATTTTCCCATCTGGATGTTTCCTAGATGTTCACCCACACAGTCCACGAAATACAGTTCATCGTCGATGGCAGTGGCAGTCAACCAGAAGCTCAGCAGCCACGCATTTCTGCATAAGGCAAAAACCGGTCAACTCTGGGACATAGCCATCTGCCATCACTCTGAACATGCAGTCACATTCCAAAAAACCTCGGGCAGATTCAAAAGCACTTCACACGAAACTCACAGCTCACAGTGTCGCGCCATGCACTCACTCAGTAGCAGGGCGACGGAACCATCAAGCCTCCTTAGTCGCCTCTTACGACATGCGTAGTAGGCTGCAGTGTTGCTATTCTTTGCTTCCCTTATGGGCCCCGGCAACACACGGGAGTAGAGGAAATAGCAGATATGTACAACAGCATAGGGAGTGCTGGCATCAAGGAAAAGTGGTTACACAGCTATCTGATTACCTTGCCGAAGCCTGGCAAAGACCACACAAAAGTTCAGTGATATCAGGTAATAACCATACACAATACAATAGACAAGCTGCTGGAGATGTTAATTGCCAGGAAAATATCAAGTTAGCTAGATAGGCAAGGTTGTTTCCCACCTATCCTTGGAGAAACCTGGACTAATGCACCAGCTTTTACCCATGATGTCTATGAAGGTTTTCACTCAGGCATTGAAACATGTGCTGCGGCGATTGATTTTGAGGTTCCGTACAATAGAGTATCATTGGATTTCTTAATGTTTCAGCTTCTTTAACTCAAGATAAGTCCATTCCTCCTTAGTTGGATCGCCGCAGTCCTCTTCCAACGGAAAGTAGTTGTTAAATGTGGCAGCTGGACTTCTTAACCAAGAACAATATATCTGGGCTTGCCACAGGGATCACCATTATCTCCGGTACTGTTCAACGCCTACACTATGAGAATTACCGGCGAGCAGATCAGAGGACCGGGGAGGACATTGTCATATGCCGACGATGTGTTAGGGTATCGTCAGGGTAAGGATAGAGTTCGGGCTGCTGTGGATCTACAAACAGAACTTAATCGCATAAGCACTTCGTGTGTGGAATCTGGGGCAATGGTCAACTCAACGAAGGCAGCAAGTAACATAGTGCTCTTTGAACAACCATATTGTCATCACTCCAACAGCAACTGTAAATCTGTGTTCAGAGACGGTGGAAAGAACGCAGGCAATGAACTACCTGGGGGTACGTTTTGATCGAAGCCTTGCTTATCATGAGCACATAGACCAGGTGATAACAAAGGCCAAGCGGGGTTTGGCTGATTTGCGGGTGATGGCGGCGGCAAACTGTGAGCAGCGCCATCTATGTCTCCTATATTTGAACAGAAAAGACATATAATTCACTACCGTCTACCCGATGCGTTGAGAAAGGTGGAAATAGCATTCTCAAGTTCTATATGCACCACATTTACATATAGTAAACTATTTCGGATTACAGACAAAAACATAGAAACAGTAGTCCAAGTGTGTCTTTCTGTGCTTCCAAATGTGAAGAGATGAATAAGATTTAGAGGTCTTTTACATTTCACTTAAAACAGACTCACTAATAAACGTTCGATACATCATTGCCGTAATATATCACCATCGTTATACCTTCGAAGCTTCCGGCTTGTGATGAAAACTTAACTAATAATTTTAAAGCCGCCTTTTCTTTAACAGGAAACTGCGGTAGCACAGTAGCTAGACTATCGCCTGCCGGCCCAGTAGCCATGGATTCAAATATACATTGAAGCAGATGGTATAAAAAAAATGACTTGGGCTCCCACGTCAACCCAGTCTCAAATGGGTACCTAGAAATGACTTGAGAAGTAAAGTGCCGAGGGCATGATAATGACCATATCACTCACCGAGTGTCGGTTCGTCTTTAAAAATATGGGTCTAGCACGATAAGCCCAAATGAGAGTATATAGTGTTCGTATTAACTTGTCTTTAACAATGTATACCATCAACTCCAAATAAAGATTAAGAAGGAAATATCAAAACGTAAAATTAAGTAATTAAGAAAAAGAGTCAGAAGTCGAAACAGCTAGAGGAACGAAATAATAGTATAGATGTTGGCAGAACATCAGTTTTAGAATATGCATATATACAGACACATGTAATGGTCACGTGACAAGAAAGTCTCCAAATGGATTAAAAAAACAGTACAAGCACACACAATTCAATTTTATCGTGTCAGGACCACGACAGAAACAAACCAAAATATGCACAGATGATGTCAAAGAGACATTAAGGAAATACTACCTCAAAGAATAAATGGTTATATAACAAACCTGAGAGAAATTATCTTCTACAACGTCAGCGGAGGAGGGGAATAATAATCACGGGCACTACAATTCCACTGATAGGTAAAGAATTATTGCAATAGTCCATAAGAACAGAAGTATTGCTTTCCGGACTGCCCATAAACTTATTCTTGGGAAATTAAATGTGTTGGTTTCCCTATGCCTTCCACATCAAGACACAAAATTCCACTTGTGGACAGAAATTAAACAGAGCAGGCATAAATAAAAATACATAGACAGGCATACAGATGTAGTGTTATATAGAGTCTTTGTTGGTTGGTTGAATTGATAGAGACATCTTATTGATTTTCGTATGCACGTTTCTAATATTCTTGGCCGCCTTTTGTCATGGCACGGGCATGTACAATCAGTACACGAACATATATATATATATATATATATATATATATATATATATATATATATATATATATATATATATATTAGGGGCGTTCATTTGAAACCCGGTCCAATGGCTTTATTACAAAAGCATGAAAGACACATTAACAACAGATGTGGTAGAGTTAAACAAAGCATTCATTTTGAATGAATTATGCACCATGGGTTGGCCAGAATAAGTCGCTGTAGGCATTCAGGCAAGCATCCCATTGTGTAGGTAGGTGGCGAATGCCGTCCGCAAAAAAAAAAAAAGGATTGTGGCTGCTCACTGAACCACGTGTTTACCGCGTTCATTACGTCTGCATCTGTGTGAAATCGTTGCCCCTTGAGAGCTGTTTTAGAGGTCCGAACAAATGAAAATCACATGGTGACAAATCAGGACTATGGGCTGGATGTTGCAGAATGTCCCACTTCTTCGGTGCTAATGCTTCCTGCACAATTTTTGCGACATGCGGACGAGCATTATCGTGCAACAAAATCACACCGCGAGAAAGCATGCCGGGCCGTTTATTCTTGATGGCTTTTTGCAGCTTGTCTACTGTTTGCAAGTAGTGGGTAGAGTTGATGCTGACAAAAGGTTCTTTAAAGTCGGCCAATAATAGCCCTTCATGGTAAAATAAATGCGCTCAGCATAACCTTACCAGCGGAAACCTGCAACTTGAATTTTTTGGTATTTGATGATCCAGCATGCTTCCATTGCATGCTCGGCTCAAAGTGGTGACACAATGATACAATCGCCTTGCCACTATGCGGAAGAGAAATGCATCACAAGTGGTTCAAACACCATCCCATGCGTTCCTCTTTTGGGTGGTCGATCAACATCCGTGGTACTCACTGTGAACACACCTTCCGATATTAAAGTTTCTTACGAACGACCTTTCGAATTGTCCCAACTGACACATCAAATTATTTCGCTATGGAACGTATGCTTCGACAATGGTTCATATGTACTGCTGCATCAATTTTTGCGACGGTGTTTTTTTTCTTTTTCTGTTGCATCGATATGCGTTTGATCCCGGCTGTCGAAGACCTGTCGTGAACTGACGTCCTTTTCGAAACATTCGTGCCCAGTCTGTCACTGTTGTCTTCGACACACATTTGTTACCGTACGCTGCCTGCATTCTTCGATGAATGTACTACACTGGTCGACATCCTTCAAATGAAAGAAACTGAATCACAATTCTTTGAGCTTCATTGGACGGATTTTTGACCAACCCGGCCATTTTCTCAACGGCCAGAAACAGAACCTGTGCATCATGAGACGATAAGCACTTGCTCTTTTATTCATTGGTCAGTACTTATCACATGACTATGACATGATCATGTTCAACTGTATGCAATTACGCTGCGATGCGGCACGAACGAATTTCAAATGAACGCCCCTTAATATATATAAGAGGCTAGGCCATGTATCTCGAATGGAGGATTAACGTATTCCCAAAGATCCCCTATACTGAGAACTAGCCACAGAGAAGAGGCCAACCGGAAGACCCCAAATGCGATTTAAGGATGTGTGTAAATACGATATGAAAACCCTTCGCATAGATCCAGACACGTGTGAAAGAGTTGCAACAGACAGATGTTCCTGGAGAAAAGATGTACGAAACAGACTGGTGCTCTTTGAGCGCAATCTGATCCAACAAACTGAGGATAGTAGGCACAGGCATAAAATGCAGTCACTTACTGCGGGACCTGCCTCGTCTTACAGATGCAGAAACTGTGACAGAGATTGTCACTCTCGCATTGGACTATACAGTCACCAGCGGCACAACTGTATAGTCCTACAGGACTGAAAGAAGCCTACTACTGTATGTTGTTCGAGATCTTCGGATGTGGAGAAGAATGACTGCCCACGCCAGTCGGCATGATACTTAATTGTGATGTCATGATGTAATGATGCAACTAAATACATGCACATTGCTTTGTCATAAAAATGGAATTTTATAAATAAATACACACGTATTGTTTGGCGCTCATAGAAGTAGGGGTAAGAATTAGAGACTAGAAGACGCACCAAACAACATAAACATTGAAAGCTATAGTCACCGACCGGGATTCCAACCTGTCACCTCCAAATGACGACAGCGGGTCGCTGCTAGAACAAGTGTACCTCGACGCATGACCAACATTTTATTTTTATTTGGGCATATCTTATTCACAGGACATTGCAGTCAACACCATTATTTTTTTTTCCAGCTGATGTAAATGTTTTGGCAAGGTTTACGTTCAGTAGTTTGCCATTGCTTTCTGAACGACCGGCTCACATACCTATCCGTAAGACACCACCGCGGCGCCATCTGCTGCCAAATCTCGCGCAGCTATGTTTCGAACGTGGGTTACGGGATTACGAACAGCATCCTTAACCTCTTCATACACATGAACCCACAACTACGGAATACGGACATAATTCGTATCCAACCATTAACGTAGCACCATTGGTCTCAGAATTTTATATTGAAGCAGCATAGGTCAAATAACAAACACACAAACACACCAGACCGTAATGATGTATCCAGTATAGTAACGAACATTTAAAGAAGATAAATGATTGGTCCGGTCGAATGTTGTAAAGGTATTACACATAAATATCATTTGGGGACCTTCTTTGAGCCACTTAGTTCATAAATAAATTCAAAAGCCTGACAATACGCGTGTATTTATTTATGAACTGTCTAAGCAGCCTCAACGAGTTCCCCAAATTATTTGTGTGTACATACTGCCATGCCAGCTCCCTTGCCTAGGCGTTAAAAGACTTTCTCCGTAATCCCGTTTATCCACAAAGGGTAACGCAGCGAGCGAGAATTGGTAGCTGTTCTGAGAGTAATCTTGCCAAGAAATCAACAACAGCGGTAAAATGCCATGTCCATGTTATGCTCTATGTGGATATGTGTGCTTTGTGGAACTCAACTCCTGCCTTGTGTTTGGTGTGTGTTGACGTGTTTTTCTTTGGTCTTCTTTTGGATGTGTTGCTTTTTGACTGCTGTTCTGTGTGGCGTTGTGTGACCCTGATTTGTTGTTCTGTTTTGCCGTGCTATTGTGCCTCTTTTGTTATTTATTGTGCTTTCCTTTTTGTGCTCTTTCATTTTATGTGTTGTTGTCTTTTTTGTTGTTTGTAGTGCCTACCTTGTGACTGTTTTTTTTATTGGCCTTATTTTGCAATTGTGTGTATTGTTTGTCGTTTGTTGTGACTTTGCGTGTTGTGAATGCGTTATTTTTGATTGCTCTTGTGCGCTTGTTTTTGGTTGTGAACCTTTTGTGATTTTTTATTTGGGTTGTTTTGGACTATGTGTGCTCCTGTTCTTTGTGCTCCTCTTGATTTTGATTTTTTTTGTTTTTGTATATCATTCTGGCACTTCTTGGGTTTTTATTTTTGATTGCTTCCCTGTGTTAACCTTGCTGTGAATTTTGTGCTTTTTGTTGTGCCTGTGTTTTGTTTCCTGGCTGCTGCTGCCTTGCTCTGTTTGCTTGTTTTGTCTTGTTTTTTCTATGGGTGCTTACCCGTCTTGTTTTTTTGTGTCTTTTTGCTTTGGCTTGTGGAAGTTCTTCCTTTTGCCTTTAATATCTTTTGTGCTGTGTTTTTTATTTGCTTTGTTGTTGATTGGTGTTTACTCTGCCTGTCTGTGATGTTGGTTTTTGATTTGTTGGCTTTTTTTGTTGCTGCTTGTTTTTGTGTGTGTCTTTGTTTTTTTGCACAATCTATTTCCCTGTTTTGACTTCTGCTTGTTGTTCGTTGACTATGTTTCTGTCTTTGATTCATTTGAATGCTTTGATTTTGTTGCTGGTTTTTTTGTTGCTGTTTTTTATTTTGTGTGTCCTGCTCGTTTTGTGCTGTCCTGTTGATTTTGTTAGCTTTGGTTTTGTGGTCGTGATCTGTTTTAGTTTTTTCCTGGGGCTTTGTGCTATGTTTTTTTTTGTCTGCTGTAAATTTGTTGATCGACCCTATTGTGTGTTGTTTGTTATTCTTGCCTTGGACTGTTGTGCTGATTTGTTTGCACTTTTGGTGGTGATGTTTTGTTTGTCTGTGGGTTGCACTGGGTGCTGTGTTTGCTTGTGTGGGTCTCCTGTGCTACTTGTTCCTCGCTCCCTGCCTGTCTTATGTCTTTGAATTGGTTTGTGCTTTGCGTTTGCTTCTTTGATTGTGTGAGCTTGCCCTTATCGTCTCTTCCCTGCCACTGTGCTGTCGCCGCAAACGTTAGTATAGTGTCGTAACTCTGTTATGTAAAGCTGCACTACTTTGTGTCATTTTTATATTGTTTATGATAACGAGAGGCGGCCGCATCAGGCGGCACCGTAGGTGGCGGCATTTTTAAATGAAACAAAAAACAGTTAAGGGGCGAAATTTCGAAGCCTTGAATCATACTGAGAAAATCTACCGCACGGCCCTTGTGGAAAGGGGATGAGAGAGGAAGACAGCGAGAGACAATGCTGCGTTACTGTCTTGTGTTATGGCACGGAGCGGCCCCACAATAGACTCCTAGAAAATTACACACATGAACCGTAGCACTTTGCCTGGTAAAAAGCCCACTTCCTTCGGAGTGCGACGCACGTGGTTTAACCACAAAACCACGGAGCCCATCTAGGTTCATAAGGAGATGTGGTTTAATGACTACACCATGGAGGTCATCTAGATATACAGGGAGATGTGGTTTAACCACTACACAATGGAGACCACCTAGGTCCACAGGGAGATGTGGTTTGACCACTACACTACCAAGATCATCTAGCTCTTAAAGGAGATGTGTTTTAGCCACTTCGCCACGGATACATCAAGGTCGACAAGAATATATGGTTTAACCGCTGTACCACGGAGATCATCTAGGTCCACAAGGAGATGTGGTTTATTAACTACACCACAGAGACCACCTAGGTCCACAACGAGGTGTCGTGGCTAGTTTACTCTCCTCATCACATTTCCCTCCCACATAATTTCCAGAAAATTCTAAACCAATATTGGGTACTTAATGTAACTAGGAAAAAAAAGTAACCTTGTCGCTGTTAAGGAGTTGAGTTGAGTTGAGTTAAGAAACAACATCACTGCACTCAGGACATTCCCATAGTGCTCCGTTCCCTCGTTCAACAGCCAGCGACGAGTCATGCTACTAATCGTTCCCACCACGATCTGATTTAAAGTTCTCTTGGTATTCCCTCTCAGTTTTGAGATTGATTGATTGATTGATTGATTTAGGAACCGACATCACAGCCTTCGGGGCATTCCCATAAGAGCTCCATCCCATCCTCATCAGTCAGCGAAGAGTTCCAACACTAATAGTTCCAATAGCAATCTCATTAGATGTCCGTCTAGCCTTTCTTCTGAGCATCGAGCGTCGACCAAATCCCCTCGTCACACCTCGCTGCCTCATTCTTACCAGACTATAGTAATCCATTTACTCCTCCGAGGTGTACGCGTGCTCCCACTAGGCCGCAACAACGTCTGCCTTGTCATGTATCAATACTCCACCAAGTTTTGAAGAGCCAGGGAATCTGTCCGCCTGTTAATTCACCAGCACACAGGCATGCCCCAGAGAAAAGATCCAAGTGATGATTGCTACCCGTGACCTACGAAGTGAAGCAAGCCACTCTGCACGAAGCCTGCTTGTCCTCACCCTCCTCAACAAGCATTCCGAGTCAGTTACAATCATGATGTGTGTATGTATCGTGTTCTTCAACCAGCGGAAAGCAGCACTGACCGCCCTCACCTCCATTCTTAAGCTAGATGTTGTGGTATCATATGCTAGGCTCTCCTGCACCAAACGTAGACCACTAGCTTTTGCTACGAACCCCCAGGCACTTCTCCTACCTCTCAACACCGACCCATCTGTGTAGTTAATCACATCATCCGAGCGAGCATTATCCTGAATTAGTTGCTAGATTTCCATTTCCGTGGCCACTGCTGACTAATCCCTACACTCCCGGTTCAATGTGATTATAACTCTGCACAAGTCTAACTGCTCCGCTGGCATTCTAACCCACTCCTCTCCTTGCCTAATGTTCTCCAAGACTGCACACCTGTCTGATCGTATCCTCCGCCTGAGCCATCCATGATTTGCCTCTTATCAATCCCTGACCCTTAACTTCGCCCAGCTCCTCATGCAACGGGTGATCTGTGTCTGCAGCTACTCTGAGGTATGCCTTCGCCTGCATCACCTTGTGCCTACCAGCAACAGTCAGCAGACCAAGGATGTAACGCATACACACTACTTGGGGTGTCTCTGGTGCATCCCAGAATGACCCGCATAGCTTCGTTCTGTGTGCGCTCTAATTTCACCAATTGACACTTTGAGACAGTGAACAGTCCTAGTACATAATCAATCACTGAGAGGATCAAGTACTGGTATCGTGTGAAGAGCATTCTCTGCTCTATGTCCATTGCAAGCCATAGTTTTAAGTGCATTGAGTCCCTTTTGAGATCTTGTCACAACCGTCTCCACATGGTCCTTTGAAGGACAGACTCCTGTCAAATGTGATTCCCAGATACTTCAGTTTGTTCTCTCTGTTGACGCTTCTACCATCTATCATGAGGATTGGGACATCATCTCTCACAATCCTGTTGTCCAGAGAGCACCACAAAACAGCCGCCTTTTCCGGGTGGATGACAGCACTAATTTCAGTGCACCAATTAATCATGTTATCTACTGTCGCCTGTAGCTCCTGGACTGTTTGCTCCCTATCTCTCCCCTGCCTATATGCAAGAATAACATCTGCAAATGTTAGTATCCTTTCAACCCCTGGTGCTTCTAGGTTTGCAATCTTGCTCGTATACACGTTAAAGAGCACCGGTGAGATTGCAGATCCCTGTGGCAGTCCCGGGGTTAAAATATGTGGCTCTGAGGTCCATGCACACAGACGGGGAGCAAACCGATGAGAATGCGTGACGGCTGCTATCCAGTTCACCAACCAGGGATTGACCCCTTCTCCATCAGTGCGGTCATCACTATATCATAGCGAACTCTATTGTAGCATCCTCGAGATCAAGCGCTGCCGCCATCGTTTCATGTCTACTCTCATAGTCTGTGACCTCTGGAGCCACGAGAGCCATTCCACACGAAACATTCCTTTCTCCACCTTGCTAAGCATACTCTTGGAATCCGTAATGAATACAACGTGTGTTGCAGTAGTCTCCTCTAGAGACCGGAATGCTACTGTTACTGCCCCCACCTCCATTCTCATGATGGAGGTCGTAGTCTCACATGCCGGACTCTCCTTTTTCAAGACTCGTCCATTAGCCTTTGAAATAAAGCCCCAGCCTGTTTCTCACCACTGACCCATCGGTGTAGATGACTATGTCACCTTGATGTGTGTTGCTCTGGATCAGCTGTTGCACTTCAAACTCTGTGTGGTCCGCTGCCCATTCTCTGCACTCACGCCTCAGTGTTATTATTACATTGTGCCACTCCGTCATGTCTTCCGGAACTTCAACAGGACCTTCAACCCAATCTCATTTACGATTGATGGTCTCTAGATCACACACCTGACGTATAGAAAGCTCCGTGTATGCCATCCATGACCTGCTTCTTCTAAGTCTATGACCCTTGACCATATCCATTGCTGCATGTAGCGGGTGATCCCTGTCTGCGGCAACTCTCAGGTACCATTTGGCCTGAGGGACCCTATGCCTATCCGTCATTGTTGATAGCGCCAGGATATGCCTCATACATATAATTGGTGAGTCCTTTGTGCATCCCAGGATTAACAGCATGGCAGCATTCTGTATGCGCTCCAATCTTTCAAGCTGGCTCCTAGATACTGTCAGAAAACCTAAACCATACTTAATGACAGAAATTATTAAATGTTGAAAGAGCCTTACAGCATCCTCTGATCTACTCCGGTTGCTGCCATAGCCCTCAGTGCATTAAGTACCCTACTAGCATTCACCACTAAAGCCTCCACATGATCCTTAAAAGACAAACACATGTAAAGGTGATACTCAAGTACTTCAATTTACTCTCCCGACTAACAGGACTTCCATTCAACATAATACCTGGGACATCTGCCTTGACGATCCGGTTATCCAGGGAGTACCACACAACCGATGCCTTGTCTGGGTGTATAATGGCGCCTGCATTCCTGAACCACTCCGCTACCCTGTTTACTGCCACCTGTAAGTCTTTCGCCAAACTGGCCCTGTTTCTGCCCTGTCTGTACCCCAGCGCATCATCTGCAAATGTCAAGATTCTACCCAGACCTGGTGTCTCAATAGCTGCGACTTTGCTGGTGCAGACATTAAAGAGCACTGGGGACAAGGCAGATCCCTGCGGCAACCCAGGTGTAATAGTACAGGAATCAGAAGTCCAGGAACCCATGCGCAGTGCAACCTTACGCTCATAAAGGGCTGCCGCAACCCATCTAACAAGGCAAGGGCAGACTTCCATGTCAAACAGTGTGTGTATTAACCGATCATACCTAACCATGTTAAACGCATCCTCCAGGTCAAGAGCTACCGCCACTGTCTTCTGTTTATCCTGAAAGCCCTCGTAGATATCAAATGCAAAAGTCGCACCATTGACCCGGGTGTCCTTCCCAGACCGGTAACTCCCGAGTCCTTGGGGAAGCAGATTACTACTCTCCAAATGTCTCTGGAGAGTGCGTTCTACTATCTTTTCGAGGACTTTGCCATACATGTTTTGCAGGGCTATGATTTGGTATCCATTAAGTCTGCAGTGATCCTTACCTGGCGTTGGAAGTGGGACCAGGTAGCTATGCAGCCAATCGTGGGTTATTTCCGCCGTTAGGGAGTCAAACAGGAGCGCTGTCTTGGTAGGCAAGCGCACTAACAACGAGAGTATTTGTTCAAAGGGAGGCAACCTTCTTTTTTATAGATATTTGGTTTATAGAGTCTAAACATTTGCGTTTTAAAGCAGCTTTTCTTTTGTTTAGAAATACTTTGATTGCTAAAAGTTTGCAATGAGAAGCTAGGTAAAACTATTTGAAAATCGACAGAATTTATAGAATGCTGCACATCTGCTTGCAGCGTATTGTATAAATGGTAACCGGCTTGCATAAATTGCCTTATAGTTGAAACAACAACCTATACTATACTACTATGTCTACTGTGCTTTAATTTATCTAGGAGGGGAATTGGCGATTCTGCCAAATCCCTTAATATAAAAAAGAAATACTGTAAAGTTTGTAACACGCCTTCTTTTTTCTTGGACCACCCATCCATCCATTATTGTGCCGTGCCGATAAGCGTGGGCGGTCTTGTTTTGACATCTCACTAGATCACAAGAGTCGTGGATCAGCTCTTTGTTCCTGTTTCGACCATGCCACGTGGCCATGCCATCCAGGTATTTACTTATTGGTCTTCCCCTTGGTCTCCTCCCTCGATCGTGCCAGTTGTCACCAAGTTCTCTAATTCATTTCTTCTCATAACATGCCCACAAAATTTTGACTACGTCTAAACTTTTGGGGCGATCAACCCTGTATAGTAGCAATGGAGAAAATGGGCAGGGCACAAGCACTGAGAGAACGCAGAGATACAAAATCACTAATACTAATATAAGCAGAAAAGTTTCTCAGCTTGCCAGGCCACCCTATGAAGAACCGATTTGAAAACTTAGCTATGGGGCGAAACTCTATGTGGGAACTATGGGGGAAACTCTATGGACCACTGAGTGAACTAAAAAAAAAAAAAAAGACTCTTACATTCATACACGAGACAACATTGCAGTTATAGACATATTTCAGCCGAACGAAAGAAGAAGAGGAATGTGAGAAATTGATGACATCTGACAAGATCTTTCTAGGACATTCGCTCTCATATTGTATCATATTATATGAGAACGGATGTCCAAGAAAGATCTTGCTAGTTGAAGTTGTCATCAATTTCTCAAATTCTTCTTCTTCTTCTTCTTCTTCTTCTTCTTCTTCTTCTTCTTCTTCTTCTTCTTCTTCTTCTTCTTCTTCTTCTTCTTCTTCTTCTTCTTCTTCTTCGACTTCTTCGAGCTGATCTACGACTCTTGTGATCGAGTGAGATGTCAAAACAAGACCGCCTACACTTATCGGCACGGCACATGATGGATTTATGGATGGTCCAAGAAAGAAGAAGGCATGTTACAAATTTTACAGTATTTTTTTTCTCTACATCCGAAGAAGCTGGGATTATAGGAAACATTCATCATCATCATGTGACATGCCAGCTGGCGTAGGCGTTCATGATTCTCCACAGATCTCGGTCTTTGGTTTTCTGGATCAATTCTGCTGATGATATTCCTCCATGTCACCGTCTCAGTCCATCCTACATCATTTCTTTTGGTCGGCCTCTGTCTCTCTTCCCCTCGATTTTTCTAGTTGTCACAATGTTCTCCAATGCCTCTCTTCTCATCATGTGACCAAAGAAAGTTGTTTGTCTCTTGATTATTGTTGCTATGTTGCTCGTTCAACATTATTATTATTATTATTATTATTATTATTATTATTATTATTATTATTATTATTATTATTATTATTATTACTATTACTATTACTATTATAATTAAAATTGTATATAATGTTCTAGTTTTACTGGGGCACATTAGACAATACAAAAGCTGAAAGTCATAATGTGATACAAGAAACGCCGATTTTTTTAAAAACTTTAAGAGTTTGCCCCAAGCAAGAACAAACGGCAACAGGTTGTGTTGTACATAACACGATTTCCAATGAACACGGTTTTCTTATTATTATAGTCTGTAGCGGTGGTTATCATGTCTGTCCACAGTCTTCTATCTCTTGCAGTTGTCACGATAGCAGTTACTTTAATTCACTATTTCAGATTACGCTCAGTAGTTTGCCATTGCATTCTGAGCGACCGGCTCACATAACCCTAAGTTACCGACGCGCGAGCACCACTACCGATTCTCGCCCACGTCACGTTGCTCGCGAGAGTATACGGGATTGCGAAGAAAAAACGTTAAAATTCTAGGCCAGGGAGACCGGCTTACGCTGCTTACGAGCACTTTTTAGTATCGACTCTCGTGCTGCCTGTAAGGCGCATTTGACGAACTCTCCAACCGCTTTATTTACATTTGTGTCGGTTTCCAGATTTCTAACCAGTTGCTGGTGCGATGTACTCACTTACGGAGGTGCCTTCTCCTGTTTCAACAGTTCCGCCACAAGAAGGCCAGTAGCTGAACTTTTGCTTCTTGCTGACAGGGGTGATTAACCCATATGCCTTGGGAGTATTTTGTCACTGTTGAGAGACCATCATCAACTCCGCCCCGACTATGACGGTAATTTGGAACCGTTGCTGTTTTAATAAAGAAAGCCCTAGAAAAAATGAACACACACATACACACTCACGCACACCACACACACACACACACGCGGGCGCGCGCACACACACACACACACACACACACACACACACACACACACGCACGCACACAAGGAGAAGTCAGTTAATAACAGGAAGTGTATTTTAAACACACGGCAGAGTATGAACTACGCAAAATCTTATTTCATTACACAAATAGGATCTTACCATGTATCGGGTTGTGAAGATGGAGGGTATGCGCATGCGCAATTTAGACTATAAAATATCTGCCCTACTATCACTGTGGAGGAATAACAAGGCGGTATTCGTTGTTTGTGAAGAAGATAGCAGTTCAGTATGGAGACAGGGAAGAGTGTATAAATGGATATAAAACGCTGTAGAAACGCCTGTTGTCTCCGGTTAAGAAAAAAAATCAAAGACACAGGAAGGAGCTGGGAAAGTCATGATCATCAAGAAACCTATTTTTGCGCATTTCCAGGAAATGGGTAAAACAGTGACCAGAGCTCGATACAGTGACAAGCTAGTGTACAAAATGAAGTCCGCGATACGATCGAAACGCTGGGATACTAATGGTGCCAGTTGAAGGATGACTATGTTCGTCTGGTCTTTCCTCAGTAGCATCGATTGTCGTTCCGATCCTCTGGTCACTCCCTGCAGCTCCATACTCTATAGGCCAGTGGTTTTAAATCTTTTTTTGGTCCATGCATCCCTTCACCATATGTTCATAATGTTACCCCCCCCCCCCCCCAACCACTTTTTTTCGTATTCCGTCCCTATAAATTCCCTCACCCAGCCGCTACACAGTATACGTAAAAATGGAAGCTAAATTTAATAACACATACTAGAACAAGTCTAGAGGTCTACATAAAACGTGGTTTGCAGGTCTACATACGTTATACAACGACTTTAACAAGGGCGAGAAGTACAGAATCGTAAAGTAAGAAGGGGAATACAATATCAAGTAATAGGTCCTTGTGTTATTGCCATCTTAAAATAATCTAAACCCCCCCCCCCCAATGGAAACCCTAAAATCGGGGGGGGGGGGGGAAGAGAATTCCCCATCGGTTGAGAACCACTGCGCCAGACTATAGTGACCTATCCGCTCTTTCACTCTATTCATTTCATTGGCACCTTGCCGTCTTGACAGACGATAGTTTGCTACATTGTGCTTCAAAAAAGGCATAATAACTACAACCCATGGCGGTAGCGAATGTGACTGATCAGACCAAGTCGCGCTATATATGTTCGTCCACAATGGATGCGTGTGAACACATGGTCATTTTCATCATCACGCACCATCTTACGTCTCACTCGTTCAGTTTGTGACATGTTTGCATCATTTTCTCCTTCGTCTTTATTCCATTTCTGATATTTTCCCTTGCAACACGTTCAGCCGTGATTTTCCCCCAGTGTGCATTATCAATGCCTGTATCAGTCATGTCCGGCTTACAAACACTCTTTGTATCGTAGCAGAGGCCGGCCCAGAGATCTCTTAAGAATAAGAGAAGGAATAAAGAAGGATCAAAGAAGGAAATAGAACAACTTTTATACAAACATACGCCCTATGTAATGACACTTACAGCGACGAAGACAAAGACCTTCCAGACACGTTAAATAATGTCAGGGAGACAGATGAACTTACTGTAATGGGTGATTTTAACGGAAGAATAGGTACACGAAGGACACCGTGGAATTAATTCATGAGGCCATTCAGCGATACAGAGACTGATTGTAACAGCAATGGTCATCATCTACTCAACATGTGCTCCGAACATGGACTCTCATCTCATCTCATCTCATCATGTTCCTCTTGTACCTTGCGGTGTCGAGGTGAAGTATAAACTTCGTGAGAGTGCCCGGTTATGGGCTTCGTATATCGACATTCCCATGGATTCTGTTATTCCCTCCGTCCAACGTTTACGTGGTCGGCCTCTTCCTCTGTTTCCATCTGGTCTGTACATCATTGCTTGTTGTGGCATGCTGTTGACTGGTAGCCTACATGCATGGCCAAACCATTTGACTTGCTGCTTTCTAATAAAATCTAGAGCAGCTTTAACCCCCACTTTAGTCCTGATTTCTTCATTTCTGATCTTATCTCTTCTTGATACGTTGAGTATTCTTCTCAGGAACCTCATTTCTGTTGTTGTGATTTTTCTTTTCTCTTTTTCTGTCATTGTCCAGGTTTGGCATTGGTAGCACAGAGTTGGTAGAAAGATTGTGTTGTAAAGTGCTTTCTTAGTAGTTATTGATACATGTTTGTTCTTTAGTATTGGTGCCATTTGTCCAATGAGTTGATTTGCCTTATTGCACCTATTTTCGATCTCGTCTTCTGATCTGCCATTTGATGATATTATACTTCCTAGGTCCGTTTATACTTCTTAGTTTTTCTACGAGCAGTATGAAGATCCCCTGCCGGCTTGCTAGGCCAGTCGCAGGTTTAGGACACTAATCTGACCACAGGGAGTCCATCCCCTATGGCGAGCCATAGCCCCGTTAGCCCATGACCGCGAGGTCATGGTTGCCCGGTCTGCACCACGTGGAGGTGGGGGTTGACTTGTGTAGTCTGCGGGTCATCGGCAGGCTACTAATTTTCGCTCTTCACCCCTCCTGGGAGAGGCTAGCCGATCCTAACCCTGCTGGCTGCAGGGCCAGGCGCTTTCCACACCTTACAGACCCCTTACAGAACATGGACTAACAATAGCAAATAGTTTTTTTTTTCAACATCGTCGTAGCCACACCAAGACTTGGTATAAATAGAATGACATAGACCAAGCATCTCAAATTGACTTTATTCTAATTAGGAAATCAGACAGAGAACTATTATTAGATTCAAGGGCACTCCCAAATACAGACGTTGATCCTGATTACAAACCAGTCATTATAAAAAAAAAAAGAAAAGATTCCAACATACAGGTAAATAAGAAACAAAAAGGTAACAACACATGTCATCAATTATAGGAGGCTTCAGGAAAATACGGTTAAAGACGAATTCAATCAAGAAATAAAAAACTACATAAGAACATCCCGGATGACTGCTCAAGCGTAGATAAGGAATGGGCAATTTTCAGGGCTGCCATGCTCGACACACTGGAAAATAAATGTGGAACAAAGAAAGTAGGGCAAGACAAAAGAGTAAGAACAGCTTGGGGGAACAACGACGTTAAAGATAGGATATTCAAAAAGAAGGTATCGTTCAAAAAATGGATCACAACCACATCTGAACAAGACTATGTTACTTATAGAATTGCTCGACGAAATGCCAAACGAACAATTAGAACATCTAAAGATGAATCCTGGAGAATCTACGGTAAACAGATGGCGACCTTTAGCAAAGACTACCCAAGAGAATTTTATAAACATGTCAATGCAATGAGAAACAGAGATGCATACTACAGCCCAACCACCATCATAAACAGCAAAAGAGGTATACCAATATTTAATCCACAACAAAGACTAGCAAGGTGGGCAGAATACTTTCAAGAACTACTTAACCCCACACATAATATAGACAATCTCACTTTTGTGCCTAATAGTCATGGACAACAAGAACGAAATTTTATCCTGCAGAAGTCAAAGCAGTTATAAAGAAAAGTCCTAAAAATAAATGGCCGGGTCCAGATGGAATAACCACAGAAGCTATTCAGGCCTGTGGGAAAACAGGAGTTAAATGGCTAACAAGACTTTTTAATATAGCATGGGAAGAAAGAAAAGTTCCAGATGATTGGCAGCAGGCAATAATAGTTTTTTTTTTATTTGTTGCGTATCCCTTACGGGACGTTGCAGTCAACACCAGCATTTTCAGCTGCTGTTGATGTACTAGGCAAGTGGTTACGTTCAGTAGTTTGCCATTGCTTTCTGAACGACCGGTCTCTATACCTTTTTCGAAAAAGGCAGCACCGCCGTGTTTCGAACCCGGGTATACGGGCTCACAAACCGCGTTCGCAAGCCCTTCAGCCACAGATAGTACCAATATGGAAAATGAAAGGCAATATGAGAGAGTGTGAAACATAAAGAGGTATATCACTCCTGAGCCATATAGTGAAAATGTACGCACAATTATTGGAACAAAGAGCTAGATCCATAGTTGAACAACAGTTAAGCAAAATACAATTCGGTTTTCGGAAAGGTAAAAGTTGCACTGATACACTATTTACACTTAGACAAATATGTGAAAAATCTATCGAATACAGTGACCAGCAGAATATTGTGTTTGTAAATCAGGAAAAGGCTTTTGATAGAGAAGACAGACACAAATTATGGACCATCCTTGAAGACTATGGGATACAAGGGCAGCTGCTAGAAAATATCATGGCCATGTAACACTCGAGCCGAAGTGCAGTAAGAACACAAGAAGGAATATCAGATATGTTCACAGTCAATACAGGAGTGAGGCAGGGATGTGTGCTCTCTCCTCTGCTATTTAATGTCTACATGGACAGAATATCCAAAGAAGCAAGTCTTGACAGAACAGATTCAGAAAATTTAGAACTCTTTACTCCAGATGAAACAACTGATCCACAGGACATAAATAAACTTCTATTTGCAGACGATCAGTGCCTATTTTACAGCGATGAAAGCAGACTACAACATAATATTAATAATCTGAGTTCAATCTGCAGCAGATACAATATGAGTATAAACACATCCAAAACCGAAGTATTGCGAGTTAGCAGATCACCGGGCCCACTAAGTACACAGATGAATAGCACAACTCTGAAACAAGTTAAAGAATTCAAATATCTTGGAAGTATGATCACAAAAGATGGCAGATTGGACAGAGAAATCGAAAACAGATGTCAAAAAGCTAGTGAACTTACATATCAACTATCACCCTTACTGAAATATCCAAATATACCAATGTCCACAAAACGACAGATAGTAAACAGCATATTCACACCAACCCTATGCTATCAATCTCAAACTTGGACTTTATCCAAATTACACCTTCGCAAAATCAACACCTGTGAAATGAGTTGCCTGAGGAGAGCTGCCAACTTAAACATCCGAGACCGAGTAAGAAATGCTATTATCAGACAGACTGTGGGATCAACACCGTGTGCCACATTTATTGAAAGGCAGAAGATCAAGTGGTTTGGCCATGTCGTTAGAATGCAACACCAACAACTAACATCACTGGCCTTACATCATCATCTGCGACAAGACCAAAAGGACGTCCAAGAAGAAAATGGATTGACGACATCAAAGACATTGGACAATCACACGGAATGACACTATCCAGTTCCGCCAACCGGGCGCTGCAGCGCAAATTATTCCTCCCCACAAAGCTTGACGGTAGAAGTGGAAGATGATGATGATGATGATGATGATGATGATGATGATGATGATATGATGATATGATGATGATGATGATGATGATGATGAGGATGAGGATGATGAGGATGATGAGGATGATGATGATGATGATGATGATGATGATGGTGATGATGATGGTGATGATGATGATGATGGTGATGATGATGATGATGATGATGATGATGATGATGATGATGATGATGATGATGATGATGATGATGATGATGATGATGATGATGATGATGATGATGATGATGATGATGATGATGATGATGATGATGATGATGATGATGATGATGATGATGATGATGATGATGATGATGATGAAATACCAGAGTTTCAATATGCTGATGATAAAGTATTACTATCCACATCACAGAATGGTATAGAAAATTTAATAACCTCAACCCAATGAAATAGTGAAAATCACAACTTATATCTTAACATAGCAAAAACAAAGATAATTCATACAGATAAAACTACTATGGAGAAAGAAATATATGTTAATGAGGAAAGATTGGAGGTGGGGTTGAAAATTTCGAATATCTTGGGTCATTGATTACCAACAATGGTGGCACGATGAAAGAAATTAAACGACGACTATCAATTGCTCTTCAAAGACTAAAACAACTGAATAAATTATGGAGTGGTACAGACAGAACTACACAAATTAGATTTTTAGGAGCATGCATCTTTTTCATTGCAACATACACCTGTGAGACCTGGACACTTACTAAACAAGGAACTTTTTTCTGTGTATGTAATAACAGATTATGACACCATCGTGACGGCAGAATATAAACATAAATCAAAAAGAGAAACATACATTCAACAACATGAAAAGGAATGCAACAACCAGAAGGATAATAAAGTTAATGGCCAAATGGTGTGTGTGTGTGTGTGTGTGTGTGTGTGTGTGTGTGTTTGTGTGTGTGTGTGTGTGTGTGTGTGTGTGTGTGTGTGTGTGTGCGCGCTTGTGATTTATTCTTCTGTGTGATCACATGTGAGAAGCATCAATCCAATTTACTAATCGTCTTGTTTATTGTTATTGGTTTAGCACCAAACATTACTATTGAGTTCTTAAATGCTCGTTCGTTTCCTATTTGTCGCATTATTGCGCACTCCATCTTGTTCACTTCTGCACAGCACAACTACAAAACACACTTCTCTCCAAAAGCGTTCGCACTAGGAGGCATTGGAATGCTAGGAATGTGGCGTCAGCTCTAATAATAGCTGTGACACCCAGTGATGGACAGGTCATGTGGTCGAAGCCTGCTCTACTCATTGGGTAACCTAGAAGAATCGCGTCGGCGCGAAAGGTTTTGGGTTCAGAGACGCTAACATTTGGCACATGCAGATCGACCGCCAAGGAGGCCAGATGTGGTTTCAGTAAGAGTCCATTTGATCTGTATGTCCCTCTGCCTGATTCATGGGAATACTTCAGACTAAATTATGGCTGAGTTTGGATACTTATGAGTCAAGTAAAGCTTTATGTATGAGAGTGTGTGTAGGTGTGTAAGTTTCGGCACAAATGAATATATATTCTTCTATCCGAAGATAGCCGTCAACTTTCACCCGGTCCCAAAATGGCTACTCTCTGCCAGCACTAATGTAGATATCTAACTCCATCTACCTTTCGTTTCCAGAGGAGTTGCTGTACAAACACTATGTCTTAAGCTGTGAAAAGAGGCTCACTTATGCCCAGACTGTTTCCTGTTCTTGAGTCTAAATCCTACTAGCATTCTGACTGCGTTCAGAGCCGGTTTAGTACAGGATAAACTATGATCTGTGTGCTATGTGTCGCCTTAGTTCCAATCCACAGCGAATCGTCAACACACGCGAATGTGAGACGCAGGAATGAAAGGCTCTACCTCTTATCTTATATGTCAGTGGCGTGAAGACAGATTGTGTGTATAAATGTTTGGCATCAATGACTGGTCCAGAATTTATACTGCTGTGATTATTCGAACGCATTGTGACGTGATCAAACATGTATCTAGCACTCTGACCGAATCACAGTCAAGCTAACAGCCCAGCCCCAGCACTCAAGTGAACGAATAAAGAAGAAGATTGGTGTTAAAATGAGAGAATGAGTGCATTGTGTCCTCTCATCTTTCTTTCACTCCGTATATATATGTGTTAATAAATGAGAGGCAGTGTAAATCCTCATAAGGAATGTTTCACACATACCTCCACATTCATACCAATTATATGTTACTTATATTAACATAAGAGTGAAAATATTTAATGTATGTTCTTTATATTATTACTTGGATTCAACATGTGGAATGTAGTTTTATTAAAGCATCACCCTGTTTGACAGAGTAAGTATAGGAGAAACATATAGTATGCTTCCATGCATAAGCACTTCTAAACTATCAAGGGGATTACCACCCCAGTGTCAGAAAAAGTAAGTAAAGGTAATGACAAGAGGTGAGAAGATATAAACAGGAAAGGAACCCGGCAGACTAAAACAATTGAGGCAGCACTGATGGTAACATGAGTTTATGAAATTAAAACAATCATCCTGTTCTGTTCCATTACTATTTAGGATCAGTTATGCTGGGTGCATTGTATCATTAACTCTCCATCATTCCTCTCCTCGCCTTGTCATTCACTGTGTCTGTGTCCTCTGTGAGAACATCAGTCAACAGATCACCACGTACAAGGGCAGGATAAGAGGGCCTGCCAACTACAATTGCTGAGGTCTAATGCCAGTACAAATAAGAGACACTGTAGCTCTAACTTGTAGTACTTCCTGAATCTGCTACCTGCTGGAACTTCTGTCTGTAGCCCTTTCCATTCTTGTCAACTGGAGAATTATCATCCATTGACTAGATATAAGTAGGTTCACCATGTTTATCCACCTCAGGTGAGGATGACGGTGTTCGCAGATTGTCATGATCCAGAGTTGCAAATCATTGCCCAATAATGTACAATGGATCTGTAAACCAAGAGCAGATCTGTAATAAAGACGTGCAAAAGGGATCTGTGGTCAGGACTAAAGCTGAACAAATCAATGAGTCCCCAGATCATTACCAAACTGTGCCCGAAAACTGATCTGTGTTTCATGATCATTGTGATGATTGACTATGTTTGAGATTCAGGAACATTTCTAAGATCACTAGGATCATTTGATACCTCACTACAGATTACTTACAAATATGGCAGAAGTCTGAGCAACATTTCATCATTGCTATAACTTTGATTCCACTCAGTGAAACTTTATCAATATGAGAACAATCAAGGACTTTAATGGACAGATAGTAGTCACGAACTCCTCTGATTCTTATGGTTGCATAGAGACTGTTTAGGCAAATTGTTTTACTAATTGGGAAATTTTCCAATACCATCTTGGGTATTACAGAAACTACACAACATAATTGTAGAATCCAGAGCTATTATGGGACACTTTGGCTTCCAAGGACCCATCCTCTCCAAATGAAATTAGTCCCATCCTCATAGCGTTACTTCATGATGGGGTAAGTCGAGGTGGGTACTGCTTCCAACTTCCCAATATGTCACACTATTACACAACATTTTCTACAGCAAAATTAAATCAGATATTACTCAACCTTGACTTTCTTTGAGATTATATTTAGCCATTGCCTTCTAGCCCAGCCCATCTACATCTTCCTGAGCGAACTCATGAAGTCGCTGAGAAAACGTGTATAGATGAACGTGTATGTCTCCAGCCATGTTATTGTCTTTGTCACTGCATCTGTTACCCCTGTTACTGCCTCTGTTACTAAATCTGTTACCTCTGTTACTACATCAGTTATCTCTGTTACTATCTCAGTTATCTCTGTTGCTGCCTTTGTTACCTCTGTTAGTGCCTCTGTTACTGCCTCTATTACCTCTGTTACTGCCTCTATTACCTCTGTTACTGCCCCTGTTACTTCTGTTACTGTCTGTTATCTCTATTACTGTCTGTTACCTCTTTTGCTGCCTCTGTTACCCCTGTTACTGCTTCTGTTACCTCTGTTACTGCCTCTGTTATCTCTTTTACTGCCTGTTACCTCTGTTACTGCTTGTTACCTCCGTTACATCATATGTTACCTCTGTTACTGCCTGTTACCTCTGTTACTGTCTATGTTACCCCGGTTACTGCCTGTTACCTCTGTTACTGCTTGTTACCTCCGTTACATCACATATTACCTCTGTTACTGCCTGTTACCTCTGTTACTGCTTGTTACCTCCGTTACATCATATGTTACCTCTGTTACTGCCTGTTACCTATGTTACTGCCTCTGTCACCCCTGTTACTGCCTCTGTTACTGCCTCCGTTACCTCTGTTACCGATGTTTCTGCATCCGTTACCCCTGTTACTACCTCAGTTATCTCTGTTACTACCTCAGTTATCTCTGTTACTACCTCAGTTATCTCTGTTACTGCTTCTGTTACCTCTGTTGCTGTATTGTTACTTCTGTTACTGCCTCCGTTACCTCTACTACTGCCTCTGTTACCTCTCTTCCCGCCTCTGTTACCTATATTACCGCCTCTCACACAAGTTGTTACAACATAAGCTCTGCTGTCATCCTTTTTTCTTCAACCTTGGTGTGAGGCACTTGAACTTTGCCTGTGATGCATTACAGACCCGTGTTAATGATTCTCAAAAATCAGTGCCTGTACTTCTCCCTCAGAGCCATGAGGTTTTTTTTTTTTTTTTTTTTGCATTCCTTGTCTAGTTCAATAGACTGAAATGATGTTACTCGCCTTTTTTCTTAATTTGGCACTGGTATCCATTCGTCTCAATGAATTGACTAAATATGATTTTCTAGGCAAATGTAGAGACAAGAACACAAAGCTGATCCATGACTCCATACCACCGTCTTAACAACCCGTTGCTGTGAAGTTGGAACTGCGACTAACTGACTAACTAACTAACTAACCACCGTCTTAATCCATCCTTCATCATTTCTTTTGGCCGACCTCTGCCTCTTTTCCTCTAGATCTTTTAAGTTGTCACGGTGTTCTCCAATGCCTCTCTTCTCATCATATGACCAAAGAAAGCTGTTTGTCTCTTTCTTATTTTTGTATGTTGAGTTGAGGTGAGCTAAGAACTGACACGAGTTGAGGTGAGCTAAGAACTGACGTCACTGCACTTAGGATATTCCCATTTGCGCTCCGTCCCCTCGTTCAACATTATTATTATTATTATTATTATTATTATTATTATTATTATTATTATTATTATTGTTATTAATATTATTATTATTATTATTATTATTATTATTATTGTATATAGTTTCTGGTTTCATTAGGAAACATTAGACAATACAAAAGCTGAAAGTCATAATCAATAATGTGATGCCAGAGACACCGACATTTTAAAGACTTTAAGAGTGTGCCCCAAGCAAGAACAAACGGTAACATGTTCTGTTGTACATACACGATTTCCAATGAACACGGTTTTCTTATTATTATAGTCCGTGGCGTTGGTTATCATGTCTGTCCACAGTCTTCTGTCTCTTGCAGTTGTCTCGATAGCAGTTGCTTTAATTCAGTATTTCAGATTACGTTCAGTAGTTTGCCATTGCTTTCTGAGCGACCGGCTCACACACCCCTAAGTTACCGACGCGGCTAGCACCGCTACCGATTCTCGCGCACGTCACGTTACTCGCGAGAGTATACGGGATTACGGAGAAATACACACACACACACACACACACACACACACACACACACACACACACACACACACGCACATACACACACAAGGGGAAGTCAGTCAATAACAGGAACTGTATTTTAAACACATGGCAGAGTATGAACTACGAAAAATCTTATTTCAGGACACAAACAGGCACTTACCATGTATCGGGTTGTGAGGATTTAGAGTTTGCGCATGCGCAATTTAGATTATAAAATATCTGCCCCACTATCAACTTGCACTGTGGAGGAATAATGAGGCGGTACTCGTTGTTTGTGGTTTGGGGGTGTGAAATCTACAGAAGATAGTAGTTCAGTATGGAGACATGGAAGAGTGCATAAATGGAGATAAAACGCTGTAGAAACGCCCGTTGTCTCCTGTTAAGAAAAAAATAAAGATGTAGGAAGGAGCTGGGAAAGTCATGATGATCATCTTTTTGAGATATCAAGATCCCTATTTTGGCGCATTTCCAGGGAATGGGTGAAACTGTGACCAGAGCTGGATACAGTGATAAGCTAGTGGACAAAATGAAGTCCGCGATACGATCGAAACGCTGGGATACTAATGGTGCCAGTTGCAGTCTGACTATGTTCGTCTGGTCTTTCCTCGGAGCACTGATTGTCGTTCCGATCCTCTGGTCACTCCCTGCAGCTTCATACTCTATAGGCCAGTGGTTTTCAACCTTTTTTGGCCCATGCACCCCTTCATCATATTTTCATATTGTTACCCACCCCCCCCCCACCCTTTTCGTATTTCGACCCTATAAATCCCCCCTCCCTACCACTACACAGTATACGTAAAAATGGAAGCTAAATTTAATAACACATACTAGAACAAGCCTAGAGGTCTACATAAAACGTGGTTTGCAGGTCTACTTACGTTATACAACGACTTTAACAAGGGCGAGAAGTACGGAACAGAGAAGTATGGAGGGGAATACAATATCAAGTAATCGGTTCTTGTATTATTGCGATCTTAAAATAATCTTAATTCTTCCCCCCCCCCCCCCCGCCCCCCGCACCGCCCGGAAACCCTAACATTCCCCCTCCGGGGGACCGGTTGAGAACCACTGCTCTAGGCTATTGTAACCTATCTGCTCTTTCACACAATTCATTTCATTGGCACCTTGCCGTCTTGAAAGACGATAGTTTGCTACATTGTGCTTCAAAAAGGCATAATAACTACAACTCATGGCGGTAGCAAATGTGACTGATCAGACCAATTCGCTCTGCACATGTTCGTCCACAATGGATGCATGTGAACACATGGTCATTTTCGTCATCACGCACCATCTTACGTCTCACTCGTTCAGTGTGTGACATGTCTGCATTTTCTCTTTGTCTTTATTCCATTTCTGATATTTTCCCTCCATGCAACTTGTTCAGCGGCGATTATCCCCCAGTGTGCATTATCAATGCCTGTATCAGTCATGTCCCGCTTCCAAACACTCTTTGTATCGCAGTATAGGCCGACCCCGAGATCTCTTACCCGTCTGTAATTCATTAAGAAATATAGCCTTTGGTATTCTACCATCATCCACCCTCTTAACGACACGTTTACGAAGACTGAGCATGGAACAAACTGACACACAGGCTTGCCATGTAGCGGAAGGGAGTATGTGTAACTGCTGAGGATGACCATTGAGCCCTTCCGTCTTACACAGGCGAAAGTCATAACTACTTGCACAACATGACACGGGATGGGTTTGTTTTTTCACAGTCTTCTTTACTACGACTCTACACTTGACATGTCGTTAACATAAACAGTTGCTCAACAGAAAAGCCACAAATATACCTAACAATGTCTACACATTCTATTCTACAAGAGCGGCGTTATGTTAGCCATGTTCCAGTAACAAGAACTATGTCCAACATTGCCGCTCGCTCGAGTCTAACTGATCTACGGTGACGTTTTGCGCTTGCACCAAAACGTCTTGCACATTTTTCATGCTTTTGTAACCAATGCCGTGCAAAGTGTGTCTTAAAATCCTCTCGCTATTTAAGTATTGTCACAGGACTGTGCAAGACTCTAAGCTACCTGTACTCAATAACCCATAGCCTGACCCAGGTCTATGCCAAGCCTGCTCTTTCCAATACTTCAGTTTTTGTGATTTTGTCTTGCCACTTAATACAAAGTTTTCTTCGCAGACACCGCAAATGAAAGCTGTTTAAACGTTTCTCTTGGTGTGAGTAAGTTGACCAGGCTTCATTGCCATTAAAAAAAGAAGAGTATTAAGGACACAGGTTTGATAGTGGGATTGAGTTATACCTCTCCATAGCACAAAGCCTGGGCTGAAATATAAAGACTATGTGTTGCCCATGCAGCATTATCCCTCTCTCGACCTGCCTAGTTCACTCCGGAGGAAAGGTAACATCAATGGAAAAGTTGTGAAAAAAATCTACGAAAGTCAGAGATATTTTATGGTAGAAAGAAACCAAGAGAGCATAGAGATGAATGCGTAGTCTGTGGAAGGGTTTCTTTAGCAGGGTACGCTGGATTAGTAAGTTGAAGCTTTGGGTAGTGTAAAAGAGGGAAAGTGGTGACGTTGCTAATTATGTAGTGTGAATGTCCTTTCAGATACAAGTATGTTTGCTGAGATGTGTATATGTTTTGCTTGATATATTTCTTTATTTGGCCAATATTTTCCCCCTTTGGTTAGCAATTTATCCTACTTTCAATAAGTTTGGACTAGATATTTGTAAGTTTGGATGCGCTTTTTCTTTAGTTGGCTAATTTTTTTCCCATTCGGCTAACAAATTTTCCAAACGTTTATATGTTTTGACAAGATATTTCCTATTTTGTTCAACCTTTTCCCCCATTGGTTAACACATTTTCCTACCTTTTATAAAATTGGACGAGCTATTTCTGCATTTGGCCGACATGTTTCGCATTTGGGTAACAAAGTTTCCTACTTTTATTATGTTTGGAGGAGCAATTTCTTTACTTGGCCATTATTTATTTATTTATTTTTTTTCAATATATATATTTGTTTAACAAAGTTCCCTACTTTTCATAGATTGTTGGAACTATTTGTAAGATTTGCCGATGTTTGTTTTTTTTTCAATTTGGCTAACATATTTTCTTATTTGAATGGAGAAGTGCTACATAGAACCTGTACTTTTGTCTGGGTGTGATACGGGGCAATGAACGAACAAGCAATGATAGTTTGTGAGATGTGTCAAGAGAAATTGATATTACAAACTCGGTATGTTTCACGTTTTTACCCGTTCAGTTCTGCTGGAGGATCCTTTGGCGAACAGTCGGCCAGATGTTTTCTCGGACATCAGCCCACATTAATAAAACACAGGGAAGGCTGTGCTGTTCGCAGTCTCTGTACTTGCGCGCGCCGCGTGTGTGTGTGTGTGGGTGTGTGTGTGTGTACGTGTGTTTAATAATGTACTGTTGGTCTGGATGTATGAGTGATGACAAGATCGTTTTTATATTGTTTGCCCGTTATGTTTGCTAAAATTGTGTAGTCTGTGTTTAATAATCAGTTTTTCAGCTGTGTTTTTGTCTGTGCTGTCTTTAGGTATAAGTGTTATGCATGAGATGTGGCCAGTGTTTGGGAGTTCTTGTTTGTGAAAAGCTTCTTGGTAGACTTTTAGAAAAAAAAATGCATAGGATACTAAAGAAGTGTTGGAAGAATTATACAGTGAGTCCATCTGGTCCTGGTGTTTTGTCTTTTTGTCTTTGATTGAGTCCATGTATTATGTCTGCTAATTTAAGCTCTGTGTCTTGTATGTCCTTATCTGTGCCAGACAGTTACTTGTGTGTACTACCAGTACTACGACTATGATAATCACCCATAATAATCACTGCCAAGGCTTTTACTGGTAACATATCACAATGCCACAGATGATCCTCCTCACATGCTATTATTACTAATATTACTACTATTACTACTACAACTGTCACTACCACCACTACTCACTTAATGGCTTTTCAGTACGCGCCCACTGACGAAATGTGTGTGTTACTGGTTATGAACCGACCCCATGCGACCGATGAATCACTTCTCCACGCCACCGTCCGCCCACTTAATGACTTTTGCATATGGCTTCGATGTCGTATGCCAGGAACCCGCCAACCTAGGATACTTGTATATTTGTTGTAGTAGCAGTAGTAATGGTAGAAAGTTTACTCGGACATCTGCACCCGTTAACATAACACGGGGAAAGTTGTGCTGTTCGCAGTCTCTGTACCTTTGTGTTCCATTGTGCGTTTGTTCTTAGCTGGCTGTGTGCTTGTGTGTATTTGTCACTGTTCATGTCTGCATATGTGTATCAAGTGTTTGTGCCTTTCTTGTCTGTATGTGTGTTTGTGTGTATTTGTCAGTGTTCATGTCTGTACGAACAAGTGTATGTGTCTTTGTTCTTGTGATATTTTTTGTTCTTGTGATGGCTCTGGTCGATTGTGCATTTGTGTGTCTGTACGTGTGTGTGACCTTTACACATTCCGAGTTGTATCTCTACCAATGCAACAGCTACTATTGCTGTCTGTCATCGTCTTGCTCATGTCTAGGTATCTGAGCTCGGGTTCACACAGGCAACAATAACTCCGTTAAATATAATATCTAACATTTATTGTAGTTCACTATACAGTGCATTGGCGCAGTGGGTTAACAATCCCGCGCTGTGTTGCATATCACAGAGATTTAACATCATCACACATAGTTATCACAAACATCCTAGCAACTATCTAGCATAAGTCTATGAACCCCAAATACACATGGGTTTAATCTATTAATCTATTGAGTCCCTCTAAGGCAGGCCCTGTTGCCTCTCTGATGGTCCGTCTGTCCTCTGACGGTCCACACGTGTCCCAACCCGACATGGGTGGTAACTCTGTCCGAGTTCCTCGTGGACCCCGCAATAGGCGGGCCACATCAGTGTCCACGGGACAGTGGACTCAATGACCAGCCCTTCGAGAAGGCTCTAGATTACTCTGGCCTTCGAGTGACTGACTTCTTTCCCTTGGGCGGGAGTTGTAGCCCTTAGACTCATGTCTATAAATGTGAGTCTGTGACAGGATTCCCCCCTCTCCCCCGATCTGATGGGTTGTTATAAGGTAATTAGATCTGCTCTAATTCTGTCACAGAATCATATAAAGTCGGTGTTTGTAGTTTGGTGGACAGTAACCTGGTAACCTACATACTGGCATCAAAACTCATGTATTCTCCCATACACCACTTCTCTGATTTGGTGAAGAGATCACTCTCTCTCTCTCTCTCTCTCTCTCCTGTGTCCTTAAAAATGCTTATCTGACCGAAGTTGCGTGACGTTTACTAGTTGTGTTTACAACCCGTCCTTCTCATAGTACCCCACTGATACCAAGACAATTAACCTCTGTATTAAAGAGGATTAACAAGACCGAAGTCCTGGCTAATTAAGTACACCTTCAAATCTTGATCTGTGTGTGCATTTCAATACATTTTTTACTCTCGTATGTTGTATAATGCTAAATATGTAGTTACGTTGTTATTTTATCTCTTCAGACTACATGTGCCCCTGTTGGCTTGTTAGTGTGTTGACTAATAAATTGATGCTTCTAATAAAGTGACTGTATTTTAAATTGATAGTGTTCAGTTTTAAGGTTTGTGTAAAGTGTGTGCTGAATGTGTGGCTTATTTCCAAGCGTCACGAGTTGGGATAACCTTAATCATGAATTACTCCAATGTGTGCAATACATGATCAGGCATTCCAAGCAGTGGTGCTTAGATGGAGTATCCTAACTACTAAACTAAGATTATTAAACTAACTACTAAACATGTATCAACAATTTAGACAAGTCATACAATTTACATGAAAGACGCAGACAAATTAAAATAAATACGTTTTGCGTACAATTTGTCCGCTCAGTATATCGTTCTCTCATTTAATCCATGCACTCTGTCATTCACTCATCTTTCATTCCAAATAGTATTTGGTTAAAATATATAATTAAAGTTGAGGTAAGTGTTATTGCCCTTAGAAACAATGGAATAGGCGATCTTTTCCCTTTAAGAAAATACGTACTTTTTGTACGATAACTCAAAAATGGGTTATAATTTACACAGAGACAATTGCATAGGAAGGTTATTTATCCTATTAATGGAACTACCTGTAATATTATGGTAGCATATGTACAAATTACAGGTTAACACATTTTATATACAAAATTCTATGCAAATATAATACATATTTAATATTAAATTAATTAATTAACTAAGTAGCTAAATCCAACGATGATGTGCGCGTTGTCCTCCTGTTGTTAGCGTGTCGTGCCATGAATGTTAAAGTTAGTATGGCTGTATCTTGAGTGTTGTAGTCGACGTAGTTCTGTTTCGGCTGTTTTGCAAAGTCTCGTAGCAACAGTAAGTATGGAATGTTCTCAATGTTGCGTATAAAGTGTTCTTACAATTTTCAGAGTGAGTTCACAGGTGGAAATCATTACACTGTTAATGTCTCTCGCTCGGATCGTTCTAGAGCTTGGGCAATTGATAGTATAGCTCTTCACGTATAGTTCATAAAGTATGGCTCTTAAAGTTTCATGTTCGTGGGTGTCATAAGTAACTTATTTACTGAGGTGTTATTACTATTCACTGGGAGTTCTCTAGCAGGTGTAGAGTTACACTGTTATATGCCACAGACTAAAAATATCACAGTTTCTAGTATGGCGAATGGTCGATGTGCTAAATGTTATTCTACTGGCGCATTCGTTTGCCGTGATAATAGGTCAGCAATAATGTTGTCAGTGCCTCTGATATGGCGGATTTCGAAGTCGAAATCTTGAAGAAGAAGACACCATCTTTGTAAACGATGGTTTTTCGGGGCACCTTGCTTAAGTACCAACAATGGCGAATTGTCAGTGAGTACAACAAAGTGGCTACCTAAGAGGAACTTAGATAATCTTAACCCACAAAATAATAGACTTAATGCCTCCAAATCCACCGTAGAATACCGGGTCTCTGCCTTCTTTAGCTTCCGGCTTACGTAGAGAATTGGGTGTCTCACTCCATCCACTTCTTGCATTAAACATCCTCCTATTGCGATAGCACTCGAATCTGTGGTCAAAATAAAGGGTAAATTTATGTTGGGTAATCGTAAGACTGGTGGATTAGAAAAAATACGTTTCAATCTGTTCATTGCATTCTCTAAGCGAGTACTTTTACAAATTTTTGATGGATGATCTTTAGTTAACATATCAGAAAAGACTTAAGTAAGTTCTGCCCAATTTGGTATAAATTTAGAATAATAGTTAATAAGACCTAGTAAACTTCTAATTTGTTTCTTTGTGGTAGGCACTTCTAGATTGAGAATCTTCGACACAATTTTATCATCTGTCAACAATTTGCCTTCAGAAACTCTATGACCAAGGAAGTCTATTTGTTTATAGCCTATTTCAACCTTGGAAGGTTTGATAGTAAGTCCAAAAAGAAAGATTTGGTTGAAGACTTGTTTGAGTGTAAGTAAGTGAGAAGTCATATTAGAAGAATGGATGCATATATCATCAATATAAGCTTGAACATCTTTAATTTCGTGTAATAGTAATCTAGTTAATCTAACAAATGTGGCGGGCGCGTTCTTGAGACCAAATGGAAGATATAGCCATTCGTACAAACCGAGGGGTGTTGCGAATGCTTTTATATGTCTAGAAGCAGGGTGTAGTGGCACTTGCCAATAACCTTTTGCTAAATCAGTCTTAGAAAATAAGGATGATTGAGACATATTTAAGATGAGATCTTCACAACTGTTCATTGGCTCTGCATCCGTTGTGGTTCTTGTATTTAATACTCTATAGTCGATGCACAAACGGATTGTCTGGTCCTTCTTTTTCACCAGGACAATCGGTGAAGAATATTGAGACATAGATTTTTGAATTATTCCATTTTTCTCTAAATCCAAAATTTCTTTGTCTAAATTTGCTCTGTAATGGAGAGGAATAGAATATGGTCTACATTTGACCGGTGTCAGATCTGTCAGCACAATTGAATGTGTTATCTTGTCAGTGCGTCCAGGTTTGTTAGAAAAGATAGATTTATACTCGTCAAGGAGAGTCAAAATGTCTTGTCGCTGCTGTTGTGTCAAAGTGTCAGAGATTTGTATGTCATTTATACTACCGCCGTCAGTCATAATCGGTACTGGGATTTCAGTATTGTCTACGTCTGTCTGATTTATCACAGATGCTACTGTTTGTAAATTGTCCTCAATGTCATTGCCATCGTCGTCGAGATTAATCGTTGTCAATATGTCGTCAAATTGGACGTCGTTGTCGATATCACATATTGTCGGTAATGTCCATATGTCTTCGTCGTCTTTGTCGTCGTAAGAGTGTGTCGTTAACGATGCTTCATTTGTCGAGATGTCATTCAGTTGGGTAATTGTCGTTTCGTTTTTGTCATCAGTTCGCTGCGTCTGCTCACTCGTGTCCGTGTCCTGTCTAGCATAGTATGGTTTCAACATATTTACATGGAATATTTTCAACTTTCCATTCAAAGAAATTTCGTAATCAACTTCCGAAATTCTTCTAATAATTTTAAAAGGTCCCTGCCAAGAGGTTGATAGCAAATCTCTCTTGTCAGGTAGCAGTAGTAAAATGTCCTGACCTGGATTTAATACAATTGTTTTTTTGCACCTCTGTTGGCGTACTGCCTGTACCTAAAACCTTTCTCCTGTAGTGATGTTCTGGCCAGTATACAGGAACGTATGATTTTGTCTCTGGTGTCAGTGACTAAATCATAGGTAGAAAAGGGTAGTTGGATATTTACAGGTTGTGATATGATATCTTTGTAAATAGTGAGAGGTCCTCTTGGGTTCGCTCCATACATCAATTCGAAGGGAGAGAACCCTGTGCTTGATTGCGGGACTTCTCTATATGCGAACAGCACCGTTGGGAGAAGTATTTCCCAATCGGCCGGATTTTCAGCTGTCACTTTAGATAGCATATGTTTCAGGTCCCCGTTTAGTTTCTCGCAGATACCATTTGCGGCCGGTCGATAGGGACTGGTGAAACATTGCTTGATGCCTAGTAACTTAGTTACCGATTGGGTGGCATTCGATATGAACTGGGTTCCTCTATCAGAAATTATTTTCTCCGGGAAGCCAAAACGAGAGAAAATATTTAATAATATGTCCGTCACATCCTTAGAAGAGACAGATTTTAATGGAAGCATTTCTGGCCATCTCGTACATACATCAATAAGAGTGAAAATATATCTAGTCCCTTTACTTGAAATGTGGTTCAACGGACCTACTAGGTCAACTGCCACGATTTGGAATGGCCTCGAGGCAGTTGTAGTTGATTGGACTTTTGCCGTAGGGTTTTTCCCCTTTTTCACCAGTTTTTGACATATATCACATGATCTACAAAAGGTTTTAATGTCTTGGCAAAATTTTGGCCAATAAAACTGGGTCAGGACCCTAGCCCTAGTTTTTTCATATCCCATATGACCTCCGAAAGGTGAGTCATGGGCTATCCTTAATACTTTGTCTCTATGTGCTTGTGGTAACACTACTTGCTGTATCGTGGTCTGATTTGTTGTGTACACTCTAGTTAATACATTGTTCTGTAGCCTAAATGTCCACGATGCGTTCTTGGTTAATTTTGGTTTAAGTCCTACTAACTTAAAATATGGTGAAAGTGTAGGATCTGCTTTCTGTTCATCTCCAAAATTCGTGTTGGTAGTGTTTGGTGATACCATTTCTAGTGATTCCTGCAGTTGGTCGGTGTTGGTTTTATGGGTTGTCTGTCGTGTTATTGCATTTGTGTGTTGTGTGTGTTGTTGCACATCTACAGTCTTGGTACTTGGTAGATCGGTAGCATCCTCAATTCGAGGTTTTAATTTGGTCGTATCACTTACAGATTCGACTGCCCCTGCATTGTACACCTCGGTGAATTCTTTCTGAATTACTTCATTGGTTGTCTCCCTTGGTATTTTGGCAGATTGAGACAAGCATGAATGGTGTTTCTCTTTAGAATCGATGTTTGGGTGGTGGATACCGTTTATATGCTCCCAATCTCTGATTTCCTTTTCAGAGCAAGGTCGTACATTGGGGAGGTTCCCAAGTATAATATCAGCGACAGGATTTTCTAGGACAGCGCACAATACTAGTCCTGATATGAACGGGGTTCGAATTTCGACAAGAGCCAGGGGGTATTTCTCTATAGTGCCTGAGAATGTGCGACAAGTGACGTGTTTGTCTGTATAGTCTTTCTCGTTTATTAATGTTTTCTTAATCCCACAGAGCGTTGCGCCGGAATCCCGAATTAATGTGCACTTTTTGTTATTTACGAACCCTGTTGAGAAAACTAGCTTGCCTGTAGATGACAAGGCAGCGTTGGCTGTTTCATTCGAAATAGGGATAGTGTGGCCACATAGTAATGTTGTGTCAAGTTGGAACTTCGTACAGGTGTTACACTTACTGTCTGTAATGGTGTCAATAATTTGCACAGCATTTCCAAGCTCACTTACATGTTCGTTTTGATTGTCACAATCATTCAGTGATTCAATCTCTTCGTCTGATGACGTTTCCACTAGTGCAGCATTGGCCTGTTTCAATAACTTTCGGCCCTCACAGAAGCGACTATAGTGCCCAAAGCTACTGCAAAAAAAACATTTGACCGCTCTCTGGTAAGCATTGCGCTTAGTCTTCTGCTTCTCCACGATCATTTTGAGGTGGTGTGGATAGTTCGGCGATTTATCGCACATCGCGTATTGTTCGTGAGTCAAACCACAATATTGGCATTTAACTGGCTTACTGACATTTGAGCGTGATTTCAACTTACTTTCTGTTGGTTTCGAGTATTTAGTGTTTACTACTGCTGCTGCTGTATCGTTTTGACTTAAGTTTAAATGAAAAATGTCTCTGTTTGCTGTAAAAAATGCATTTCCCTTGGACTCGATTTCCTGAATACTTTTACAGTCCATTTGTTTCAAAAACTTAGCAAAAGGTGTAGGGATTGTACTCACTATCTTGTCAATAATAATAAGTTCTTTAAGTTTGTCATGGCTGTTGTTAGTTTTAGCCGAGTTAATCCACTTTGTACACACATCTTGTACTGTAGAGACATAATCTATAAAGGTTTGATTTGGTTGTGGAGATAATTTGGCGAACTGTTGTTGGTAACCTGCAGTATCTAATGAGAAATGTTGGAGAATGCGCTGCTTTAAATAGTCATAATCTTTTCGCATTTCCTGTGGTACTGTCTCTATTACTTTTAAAGGTTCCAGAGCTAAGTTTCTCATTAAAATAAATGCCCAATCTGATTTTATGATCTTATGGTAGGACATTAGACACTCAAAATTTTCCAAGTATGCACTGATGGAATCCCCTGAGCAGAATGCCTTCACGAGGCCTTTATACTTGTTATATTTTTGTTCCTCCTCTTTGCTTCTTAGTTTATTCACAGATATTTCTACAGTGGACTCAATCTCCATCTGTTTTAGTTTTATTTGTGTATCGGCATTCAATTGGGCTTGTTTGGCCGCCGCCTCAAGCTCCATTTGTTTCTCTTGAGCCTGTAATTGCATTTTTTTCTCTTCAGCTTGTAGTTGCATCTGCATCTTCTTTTCTTCTGCCTCAATTTGCATTTGCATTTTCTTTTCTTCTGCCTGCACTTGCCTTTGTTTTTCTTCTCGTTCTATCGCTCTTTCTTCACGGGCAATGTTTTCTGCGTGCGTTTTCTGTGCCCATTCTGACAGTTTCTCTTCTTTATAACCTAATTTGATACCTTGCTCTATACATTTATCTAAGGTAGACATGTTGTCTTTTAATTGTTGGTACTTTTAATGAAGTTAAATCCCTTAGAAAAATGTTGGGGAGTAGAAAATTTAGTTATCTCCCTTAATTATTACATGTGCAAATCCAAATGCAAGATTATGTTGGTTACAAGGTCATGAATATACAAACAAATCAATGCAAAGCAAAATGATACATGGATGGATGGTGAGAAGTACCGCTTAGGGTTGCAATGGGCATGATATGAAACTTAGCTTTTAATCCCAGAACTTGCGGATGTTGTCTTGTACTCTCGCCACTGTTGGATAGTTTACCTAGGTTACACACCACACAATTCGCGGAACAATCTGCTCGTAGAATGAGAAAACATTAGTAACAGTCAAAAAATGTCACAGTCATGTCAAAAATAGTTTCTATTATTCACATCAATGAGAGACTCACTGCAGAGGGACTCATATTAATACTAATTTATCGCTAGATAGCTGCAAATAAGTTAAACTTGTACAGTTATCAATTTGTTGTACAGAAATCAATTTGTTATACAGAAATCAATTTGATATAATTAATTTGATGTTTTACTTGGCAATATATAGCCGTGTAAAGTTAAAGCTTATGCCAAAACCGGAGAATAAGCCCCCAAAAAGCCTGTCATCGTCTTGCTCATGTCTAGGTATCTGAGCTCGGGTTCACACAGGCAACAATAACTCCGTTAAATATAATATCTAACATTTATTGTAGTTCACTATACAGTGCATTGGCGCAGTGGGTTAACAATCCCGCGCTGTGTTGCATATCACAGAGATTTAACATCATCACACATAGTTATCACAAACATCCTAGCAACTATCTAGCATAAGTCTATGAACCCCAAATACACATGGGTTTAATCTATTAATCTATTGAGTCCCTCTAAGGCAGGCCCTGTTGCCTCTCTGATGGTCCGTCTGTCCTCTGACGGTCCACACGTGTCCCAATCCCGACACGGGTGGTAACTCTGTCCGAGTTCCTCGTGGACCCCGCAATAGGCGGGCAACATCAGTGTCCACGGGACAGTGGACTCAATGACCAGCCCTTCGAGAAGGCTCTAGATTACTCTGGCCTTCGAGTGACTGACTTCTTTCCCTTGCGCGGGAGTTGTAGCCCTTAGACTCATGTCTATAAATGTGAGTCTGTGACACTGTCGCTACAACAGCTACTACTAGTACTATTGATACTACTATTACCACTACTATTACTACTGCAGTCGCTACAACTAATATTACTACTATTAATAAACCTATTACTGCATCCTCCTGTCTTCTCCTCACTTCACCCACCACCATATCACTACACGTACTCTCCCCTATAATTTAAGTGGTCACTCGACCATTTGACCACTACTTGCCCACTGATTGACCACCTTTTCACCACCACATCACCATTTCACTATAAATATCACCCTCTACAATTTAAGTGGTCACTTCATCACTGATTGATCACTACTTGACCACGTCATCGCTTACTTTACCAATCACCATTTCACTATATTACTCTAATCGAAAATTTAATTGGACACTGGACCACTTGAACACAACTTGGCCACCTCTTGCTCATCACCATATCACTACACCTACTTTACACAACAATTTAAGTAGTCATTCGACTAATTGACCAATGCTTATTACTACTTTACCACCTCTTGACCGTCTCTTGTTCATCACCATGTCACTACACCTACTTTCCTCGACAATTTAAGTGGTCACTCGACAACTTGACCACTACTTGACATTTACTTGACCACTATTTGACTATGTTAACGCTTAATTTACCCACAACCATGTCACTACAACTACTTTCCTCAACAATTTAAGTGGTTACTCGACTACTTGACCACTGCTTGACCACTACTTTGCCACCTCTTGACTACCTTTTGCTCATCACTTTCATATAGCTGATGACAGCGTAGATGAGTTAAAATGATGAGCGAGTGCATCAATAATTAGAATTGGGAAAGTTTTGGAAATTACACACATGAACCGAATCACGGTGTCTGGTAACAAGCTCACTTCCTTCGGAGTGCGAGGCAGGCGGTTTAACCATTCATCATTGGCACCTTGCCGTCTTGACAGACGATAGTTTGTGCTTCGAAAAGGAATAATAACTTTTACCCATGGCGGTAGCGAATGTGACTGGTAAGGCCAATTCGCGCTGTAAAGGTTCGTTCACAGTGGGTGCATGTGAACGCCGTGGTTATTTCCACCATCATGAACCCTCTTACGTCTCACACGCTCGGTGTGAGACTTATCTGCAATAATTTTCTCCTTTGTCTTTATTCAATTTCTGATGTTTGCCCTCCATGTAACACGTTCAGCGGCGACTTGCTCCCAATGTGCATTAACAATGCCTGTATCAATCATATCCCGCTTACACACATCTTTGTATCGTAGTAGAGGCCGACCCTGAGATCCCTGACCCATTTGTAATTCACCCAAAACAGATGTCCTTTGGTATTCTACCATCATCCATTCTCCTAAGATGTTCTATCCATCTAAGTCTACGAAGACTGAGCATGGAATAAACCGTCACACAACCTGATCTTTCCAATACTTCATTATTTGTGATTTTTTCTTGCCACTTAATACCAAGAATTCTTTGCAGACACCGCATATGCAAGCTGTTTATACGTTTCTCTTAGTGTGAGTAAGTTGTCCAGGTTTCACTGCCATAAAGAAGAGTATTAACGGCACAGGCTTGTGAGGTCTTTGTGAGGTCGATGAAGGCAATAAACAGTGGTTGATTCTGTTCACGGCAATTTTCTTGCATTTGTCGCAATGAGAATATCATATCAATGGTAGTTAAAAGCCACATTGTGATTCGGGGTAGACTTGATCTCCTAGGACTTGAAGTCTGCGCAGAACAATTCTGGCAAATACTTTTCCAACAATACACAGAAGTGAGATACCGATCGCCCTTGTTCTTGTACAGCGTTATGATGCTTGAATCTTTGAAATCCTGTGGGACTTGTCCTTCTCGCCAGCTGGTGGATCTGTAGAGTGAGTGTGGTTTTCCCACTCCTGATAACCTCTATTGGAATCCCATCATTACCTGGAGCCTTGCCAGATGCAAGTTCATTTATAGCACACTTAACTTCTGTTATGGTGGGAAGTGTGTCCAGGTGGTCAAGAGTTGGTAGAGCCTCTATGGCGTTGAGGGCATCATCCGCTAGTTTGGTCTCACCTGAGTAAAGCTTTAAATAGTGCTCTACCCATCTGTTCATCTGCTGTTTCTTATCAGTTATGATTTCTCCAGTCAACGTTTTCAATGATGCACTTCTTTTGATCGTTGGACCACAGGCTTTCTTTATTCCTCCATACATGCTTTTGATGTTTCCCTTATCACTTGCGATTTGAATGGACTCACATAACTTGATCCAATAATCATTTGCACACTGCCTGGCAGCCTTCTGCACATCCTTCCTAGCTTGATTTAGCTCACTCAGAGTGTTACGCGTTGGTCTTTCCTCGTTTCTTAAGAGAGCTATCTTCTTCTTTTCAATCAAGGGCTGCAGAGTCTGGCTGTTTGCCGCAAACCAGTCCTTCCTCTTATGATATACACTGCCGTAAACCCGTGCGGCAGTTTTATAAAGAGTTTCTTTAAGTTGACCCCACTTTTCATTTACTGTACAATTTTCTGGTGTATCAGTGAAAGCATCTTCAAGTTGCTGTTGAAACTGAAAGCACTTTTCAGGATCGTGAATGTTAATAATATTAATCCTGGGACTAGATTTGTGTTTATCTGTGTAGATTCTCTTTGGTCTCAGTCTAACCCTTGCAACAACCAAAGAATGATCCGTATCACAGTCGGCACTGTGGTAACTTCGAGTCAGTGAAACATGGTTCAGATGTTGTCTCCGTGTGATGATGAAGTCTAGATGGTGCCAATAGCCGGATTTTGGATGTTTCCATGTGACCTTATGCAGCTATTTTGTTTTAAAAAAGGAATTTGTAATACGTAGGTCATTTCTGGTGCAATGCTCCAGCAGCCTTTGCCCATTTTCATTCATGCGACCGATGTTGTATTTTCCAAGGCACACTAGCCATGAACTAGAGTCCTTGCCCACACGAGCATTGAAGTCACCGAGCATATAAATGTAGTCAGATTTTGGAACTGCCTTGATCACGGAGTCTGACTGCTCATAGAACGAATCCTTCGCATCATCAGAGGAATCGAGTGTCGGTGCCTATACAGTAATGATGATGGCAAAACCAAACCACAAGAGATAGCCAAGCGCAGGGATAATAGTCGTTCATTCCCTCCTGCTGGAATTTCAATCATTCCCAGTAGCGAATTCTTCACTGCAAAGCCCACACCATGTTGCCTCTTTCTGCCTGCCCTCTACCCTTCCAAAAAAAAGGCGTAATTGTTTTCTTTGAGTGACCCTTCCTCAGCGAGGCAAATCTCCTGCAGGCCAGCAATATCAATGTTAAGACGATTGAGATCGGCATCAATCACAGCCGTTTTTCTCACATCGTCAATATTGGTCAAGTCAGTGGAAAATCCTGGACACATGGTTCTCACGTTCCAGATTGCAAGCCGTAGCTTGAGGTTTCTATTTTCTTTTTATTAGGACCTGGTGCATTGGTTTTACAGCCTGCGATTCAGATTTTGTCCTAGCCCCAAGCACCCATTGAAGCAGGCAGGCTGTGGCGGATCAGCACCCAATTGGCCAGGTGCTGCCCAGCTTGAGATCAGTGACACGTGTAGGTGTCTCCCACCGTCAGAGGCAACGCTTAGCGCCCCATGTCTACGCCAATTGACAGGGACGTATAACCCGTAACAGATGCCTCTCGCTTTGATTCCGAGACCGGTTAAGACCAGGGATGGAGTTATTGCCTCTCCATAGCACAAAACTTGATCTAAAATATAGAGATCATATGTTGCCCATGCAGCATGATCCCTCTCTCGGCCTGCCTAGTTCACTCCAGAGGAAAGGTAACACCTCTACATCTGGAACAAGAAAAGCTGCAGAGGCTGTCGGATCAGCAAAGCAATGCTCTAACTGTCCGCCTGTCGGAGCTTCGATCCTAGACCAGCCGCCTACCAAGGCTTAGGGCCTGGTCTGCCCTGCCATGACATTTTGTCTTTAAGTTGCATTTCCTCACACCAGGGTAAGGATTGTACCCTCCTAATTGCGCTCTTCCGCCAGAAGCCGTTGGCACAATGTGGGGTGCCGGGATTTAAGCGCCGCCCAACGTTCAGCGCTAACAGAAAGCAGGTAGTACAGTCTACTGTTATACGGTAGCTCAGTCTTATCTGACAAGACCTGACTTGTTTAACCACTACACTTGACAATACCATTGAGATCATCTAGGTCCACAATTAGATGTGGTTTAATCACAACACAATTGAGATCATCTAGGTCCACAAGGAGATGTGGTTTAACCACTACTCCACTGAGACCATCTAACTCCACAAGGAGATGTGGCTAAACTACTGCACCACGGAGACCATCTAGGTCCACAAGGAGATGTGGTTTAACCACTACACCACTGAGATCATCTAGGTCCACAAGGAGATGTGGTTTAACCACCCCACCACTGAGACCATTGTTGTCAGGTCTTAGTCAGATATGACTGAGCTGATCCGGCAGCTTCTGCAGCTCGTCTTGTTCCAGATGTAGAGGTGTTACCTTTCCTCTGGAGTTAACTAGGCAGGCCGAGAGAGGGATCACACCCCAGGCTTTGTAATATGGAGAGGCAATAACTCCATCCCTGGTCTTAACTGGTCTCGGAATCAAAGCGAGAGGCAACTGTTACGGGTTATAAGTCCCTGTCAATTGGCGTAGTTCACGTGTTCACATGCACCCACTGTGAACGGACCTTTACAGCGCGAATTGGCCTTAACAGTCACATTCGCTACCGCGATGGGTAAAATTTATTATTCAAAACAATGCTTTCCCGTGATGAATTTGAATAACGAAGACACAAACAATAGATTTGCACGATTTATTGCCTGGCATATTTCGCTGCATCTCGTCAGGTACATACTGCAGAAATCACACAACGTAACATGAATTAACTAGATAAATCCTTCAAACTGAAATATACACATGTTCGCACAGTAATGTTGATTGTCTACCACGGTAATTTTAAACTGACTAACATGTCTTTCTGCTTGCACAAGGACGGCTTACGAAGGTTGATTATTATAGCTTCAGCAAACTTTAACAATCGACTACTTTGTGTGTTGAACAACACACGGAAAGCACTGTCTCTATCAACCGCGTGACCACTCTCGAGCACATGTCTCGCGACCGATGAAGCAGGACTGTTCCGTTGTGTCGGTCTGCCTAGGCTACCATCTTTTGTGTGTAGTATCTTGTCCACCCAATTCGGAATGTGTTCCGAAACCATGCAATGTAACTGTCGCTCACAACGAAGCATTGCTGTTCCTAGATGTCCTAATGAGACGTAAAGCAGATGGCACAATTCAAAGATCGGTGTACCGTAAAGAAGCATGGACTGGCCAATACTTAAATTTTCAGAGCTTCGCATCTGTCCAGTACAAACGGGGCTTAGTACGGCCCCTGTTTGACCGTGCTAGGAAGATATGCACCCAGGACACACTGACAGAGGAATTTGAAACTCTGAAGAATGCCTTAAACCTGAATGGGTATGTCACAAAAATAAAACACCGCGTTTAACCAGTCGATTACTATAGAGACTTTCTGACTAACCGGCCTATCTGCAAAGCCAAAACAATTTTAACTAACATAAAAAACAAATTGGATGTCAAAATCCTCAGGACGGTCAAAAGTTGCAGCTGCACGTGTTTACATGGGGTCGACAAAATGGGAACATTTGGAAGTGAGTGAGATGAATCTACACACCACTTTGACAGTTCATAAACAGGTCGGATTGAAAGCGGAAGTGGCCAGCACGGGAGAAAACAGTCCGTCTGTCATTTAGAGTTTCCGGACATCACGCAGATTGGCAGCTTGCTATTGAAAACTGTTGTTGGGATCATACTCGCTAGCTTGTTGGGGATGTCAAAACAAGTGATGACAACTCTGACAGTAACTAAGCCAGGGAGGATAGATTCTTGGCAATGGATGATATGCCCAAAAAACACCTGTGTGGACATAAAGAATACCGTCACGTGACCAATTTTAGGCTGTTTGAAAAACCTGATTTGGGGACAATTAGTGTTGACCAAAACCAGGATTAGGAGATGGACGTGTTTGTGGGAGAGCTCTACAGTGTTAGATTAATTTAAAATTAACTAGCATGTGTCGTATGGCAAAGTGTAGCAACCATCCCGGAATGAGGCGGTTTTGCATAAGGTAGTCAATATAGTCTATTTTGGCCTAATTAATATAGGCCGTAGTCTTGTTAAAACTAGAGTGTGATGATTAGCACTGTTAGTTGAAAACTAGTTAGAGTAGTGAAGTGATAATTGGCTCTGCTAGGAGGAATAGGATAGAGGGGTGATAATTGGAGAGATTTAAGATGGGCAAAGTGTCCAATGGGGGGATCTTTCAATGGTTTGCCCACTGAAGTTGTGCACTCTGTTTATGGGTTTTTCCTTGTCATCGCCTGATTCGGACGTAGATGAGGAGCTAATATGCTCTATGACAGAGGTTAGTTAGCTGTAAAATAACTGAGCAAGACAATAGGCTTACACTCAGCCGGTAGGATCAGTGACTAGTACTATCACAAGATGTGTTGTTTCTCTCACAGGTTCCATACCAGTTACGAGGAAGTTCAACACTGGGTTTGATGAAGTGCAACGTCAATTAGACATAACACCAGTTGGACACAAAAATGTTTCTTCCAAAAAAAAAAAGAATAACATCCGAGAAGAAAGATGGTTCACCTAAGATGGATGATGATTGTTGATGCATCACATAGCATAAGAACATTGGTACCTAAACAAGAACATTAAAATATAATAATCACATGGTGTGATATATTCTAGTGAAATAGTTCAAAAGATATGATACCTGAACCTAGATAGACACTAGTTAGGTTCAAGTATATTAACAATAACAGTGATACCTAAATACTCAATACAAAGGATTTGTGCATTCTTTAAGAACGATGGGAAATTATGTGCATTGGGCAACCGGTCCATGATCAGCTGCAATTTACAAACAGTATCTATTTCGGATGATCAGGAAGGTGGATTCTCCAGGATATTGATAGGAAAGAAAAATTATAATGTGGGTGTTGACTCTCCTCACTCCAGGGACGACACTTTAAAGGAAGACACGATAGGGTACTTCACAGGATTTATAAAGCGCCACTGCCAACAGCCCAAACCGAAACCAGAAGTAACTGCAGTCCCTAAACTCAAGGTATTCATCCAGCTAACCTTCCGAGGAGATGACGTAATGCAACGTCTGCGGGACCGGCTCATCACAGCAGTCGGGCGAACATTCTGTGCTGCAACTCCAGTAATCAGGTACAGAACCAAACTGATCCCCGCCCAGCAGTGAAAGAACCTGTAGCTTAGAACGAGAATAAAATTGTATTTACCAATTTACACGCAGATGCGAGGCTATCTACATAGGTAGAACTGAGCGACAGTTACATTTCAGGGTTTCGGAACACATTTCGAATTGGGTGGACAAGATACTACACACGAAAGATGGTAGCCTAGGCAGGCCGACACACCGGAACAATCCTGCTTCATCGGTCGCGAGACATGTGCTCGAGAGTGGTCGCGTGGTTGAAAGAGACAGTGCTTTCCGTGTGTTGTTCAACGCACAAAGTAGTCGATTGTTAAAGTTTGCTGAAGCTATAATAATCAACCTTCGTAAGCCGTCTTTGTGCAAGCAGAAAGACATGTTAGTCAGTTTAAAATTACCGTGTTAGTCAATCGACATTACTGTGCTTATATGTGTATATTTCAGTTTGAAGGATTTATCTAGTTAATTCATTTTACGTTGTGTGATTTCTGCAGAATGTATCTGACGAGATGCAGCGAAATATGCCAGGCAATAAATCGTGCAATCTATTGTTTGTGTCTTCGTTATTCAAAAGCTATTATGCCTTTTTGAAGCACAAACTATCGTCTGTCAAGATGGCAAGGTGCCAATGTAAAAAAAAAAAACTGAGACCATCTAGGTCCACAAGGAGATGTGGTTTAACCACTTTACCACAGAGATCATCTAGGTCCACAAGGAGATGTGGTGGCCAGTTTACTTTCCTCATCACATTTCCTCCCCACATAATCTCCAGACAATTCTAAAACAATATTGGGTACTTATTTTAACTAGGCTGGGTCGGCTCCAGAGTTGTCCTAGGTGAAAAACAAATAGTGACCGTGTCGCTGTTAGGGAGTGAAATCTGACCGCTGTTTTGGTAGGCAAGGGCACTAACATCGAGAGAATTTGGTCTAAGGGAGGCAACCGTTTCTGTTATTGATTTTGGTTCTATAGAGTCTGAACATTTCAGTTTTAAGGCATCATTTATTTAGTTAGAAATGCTTTTATCCTTTTAAAATCTTAGATGAGAAGCTACGAAAACTATTTGAAAATATGCAGAATGTGTAGAATACTGCACATCTGCTTGCAACGTATGGTATAAATAGTAACGAGCTTGCATCAAATGCCTTGTAGTTGAAATTACTACTACCTATACTTAAATTTATGTCAATATATACTTGAAGAGTTTGTCTAGGAGGGGAATTGGTTATCCCGCCAAACCCCTTAATGTTCTGAATATACTATATAAGAGCGGATGTCCAAGAAAGAAGGAGGCGTGTTACAAACATTACAGCGTTATTTTTCTCTACATCCCAAGAAGTTGGGATTATAGGAAACATTCATCATCATCATCGAGTGCCAGCTGGCGTAGGCGTTCATGACTCTCCCCAGATCTCGGTCTTTGGTTTTCTGGATCAACCCTGCTAATCATATTCCTCCATACCACCGTCTTAATCCATCCTTCATCATTTCTTTTGGCCGACCTATGCCTCTTTTCCTCTAGATCTTTTAAGTTGTCACGGTGTTCTCCAATGCCTCTCTTCTCATCATATGACCAAAGAAAGCTGTTTGTCTCTTTCTTATTTTTGTATGTTGAGTTGAGGTGAGCTAAGAACTGACACGAGTTGAGGTGAGCTAAGAACTGACGTCACTGCACTTAGGATATTCCCATTTGCGCTCCGTCCCCTCGTTCAACATTATTATTATTATTATTATTATTATTATTATTATTATTATTATTATTATTATTATTATTATTGTTGTTGTTATTATTATTATTATTATTATTATTATTATTATTATTATTATTATTATTATTATTGTATATAGTTTCTGATTTCATTAGGAAACATTAGACAATACAAAAGCTGAAAGTCATAATCAATAATGTGATGCCAGAGACACCGACATTTTAAAAACTTTAAGAGTGTGCCCCAAGCAAGAACAAACGGTAACATGTTCTGTTGTACAAACACGATTTCCAGTGAACACGGTTTTCTTATTATTATAGTCCGTGGCGTTGGTTATCATGTCTGTCCACAGTCTTCTGTCTCTTGCAGTTGTCTCGATAGCAGTTGCTTTAATTCAGTATTTCAGATTACGTTCAGTAGTTTGCCACTGCTTTCTGAGCGACCGGCTCACACACCCCTAAGTTACCGACGCGGCTAGCACCGCTACCGATTCTCGCGCACGTCACGTTACTCGCGAGAGTATACGGGATTACGGAGAAATACACACACACACACGCACATACACACACAAGGGGAAGTCAGTCAATAACAGGAACTGTATTTTAAACACATGGCAGAGTATAAACTACGAAAAATCTTATTTCAGGACACAAACAGGCACTTACCATGTATCGGGTTGTGAGGATTTAGAGTTTGCGCATGCGCAATTTAGATTATAAAATATCTGCCCCACTATCAACTTGCACTGTGGAGGAATAATGAGGCGGTACTCGTTGTTTGTGGTTTGGGGGTGTGAAATCTACAGAAGATAGTAGTTCAGTATGGAGACATGGAAGAGTGCATAAATGGAGATAAAACGCTGTAGAAACGCCCGTTGTCTCCTGTTAAGAAAAAAATAAAGATGTAGGAAGGAGCTGGGAAAGTCATGATGATCATCTTTTTGAGATATCAAGATCCCTATTTTGGCGCATTTCCAGGGAATGGGTGAAACTGTGACCAGAGCTGGATACAGTGATAAGCTAGTGGACAAAATGAAGTCCGCGATACGATCGAAGCGCTGGGATACTAATGGTGCCAGTTGCAGTCTGACTATGTTCGTCTGGTCTTTCCTCGGAGCACTGATTGTCGTTCCGATCCTCTGGTCACTCCCTGCAGCTTCATACTCTATAGGCCAGTGGTTTTCAACCTTTTTTGGCCCATGCACCCCTTCACCATATTTTCATATTGTTACCCACCTCCCCCCCCCCCCCCCACCCTTTTCGTATTTCGACCCTATAAATCCCCCCCTCCCTACCGCTACACAGTATACGTAAAAATGGAAGCTAAATTTAATAACACATACTAGAACAAGCCTAGAGGTCTACATAAAACGTGGTTTGCAGGTCTACTTACGTTATACAACGACTTTAACAAGGGCGAGAAGTACGGAACAGAGAAGTATGGAGGGGAATACAATATCAAGTAATCGGTTCTTGTATTATTGCGATCTTAAAATAATCTTAATTCTTCCCCCCCCCCCCGCCCCCCGCACCGCCCGGAAACCCTAACATTCCCCCTCCGGGGGACCGGTTGAGAACCACTGCTCTAGGCTATTGTAACCTATCTGCTCTTTCACACAATTCATTTCATTGGCACCTTGCCGTCTTGAAAGACGATAGTTTGCTACATTGTGCTTCAAAAAGGCATAATAACTACAACTCATGGCGGTAGCAAATGTGACTGATCAGACCAATTCGCTCTGCACATGTTCGTCCACAATGGATGCATGTGAACACATGGTCATTTTCGTCATCACGCACCATCTTACGTCTCACTCGTTCAGTGTGTGACATGTCTGCATTTTCTCTTTGTCTTTATTCCATTTCTGATATTTTCCCTCCATGCAACTTGTTCAGCGGCGATTATCCCCCAGTGTGCATTATCAATGCCTGTATCAGTCATGTCCCGCTTCCAAACACTCTTTGTATCGCAGTATAGGCCGACCCCGAGATCTCTTACCCGTCTGTAATTCATTAAGAAATATAGCCTTTGGTATTCTACCATCATCCACCCTCTTAACGACACGTTTACGAAGACTGAGCATGGAACAAACTGACACACAGGCTTGCCATGTAGCGGAAGGGAGTATGTGTAACTGTTGAGGATGACCATTGAGCCCTTCCGTCTTACACAGGCGAAAGTCATAACTACTTGCACAACATGACACGGGATGGGTTTGTTTTTTCAGTCTTCTTTACTACGACTCTACACTTGACATGTCGTTAACATAAACAGTTGCTCAACAGAAAAGCCACAAATATACCTAACAATGTCTACACATTCTATTCTACAAGAGCGGCGTTATGTTAGCCATGTTCCAGTAACAAGAACTATGTCCAACATTGCCGCTCGCTCGAGTCTAACTGATCTACGGTGACGTTTTGCGCTTGCACCAAAACGTCTTGCACATTTTTCATGCTTTTGTAACCAATGCCGTGCAAAGTGTGTCTTAAAATCCTCTCGCTATTTAAGTATTGTCACAGGACTGTGCAAGACTCTAAGCTACCTGTACTCAATAACCCATAGCCTGACCCAGGTCTATGCCAAGCCTGCTCTTTCCAATACTTCAGTTTTTGTGATTTTGTCTTGCCACTTAATACAAAGTTTTCTTCGCAGACACCGCAAATGAAAGCTGTTTAAACGTTTCTCTTGGTGTGAGTAAGTTGACCAGGCTTCATTGCCATTAAAAAAAAGAAGAGTATTAAGGACACAGATTTGATAGCGGGATTGAGTTATACCTCTCCATAGCACAAAGCCTGGGCTGAAATATAAAGACTATGTGTTGCCCATGCAGCATTATCCTCTCTCGACCTGCCTAGTTCACTCCGGAGGAAAGGTAACATCAATGGAAAAGTTGTGAAAAAAATCTACGAAAGTCAGAGATATTTTATGGTAGAAAGAAACCAAGAGAGCATAGAGATGAATGCGTAGTCTGTGGAAGGGTTTCTTTAGCAGGGTACGCTGGAATAGTAAGTTGAAGCTTTGGGTAGTGTAAAAGAGGGAAAGTGGTGACGTTGCTAATTATGTAGTGTGAATGTCCTTTCAGATACAAGTTCAAACCACTCTTGACATATCTACAGAAGATATATAACAGGTCTCTAAGTGACTGGATTGAGGATGGTGTTATATGGGGTTATGTTAAGAAAAAAGATTACCCTTGGAAATAATATCATGTTGATGAAACCCTCTTTAATAGAGATACGTTTACTGTTTCCAGAGAGGATACCTTTGATGAAGATAGTGTGATGTGGAGAAATGGAGCTTGTGTTAGTAATATCTTTTTTTTTTTTGATGCGTTAATAGTGTACTTATTATATCAGTGATAATATGTTATGTGATTTCCTTGTAACCTTGTGTGTCATAACAAAGTAAAACGTAACAGTGTGCCTTGTGTATGTAACTATTAATTCGTGTTAATATAATGACAAAAAGAAATGTTTATGATTCTGGCTATGTTACATTGGTGGTAAATCTCTGAAGTGTTTTTAAACACAGGTGTCATTGACCTATGGGAGACGCTGAAATGTGTATGTCCCATGTGGCTGAAAATGTTTCTGTTTTTTATAAGTTAGGTCGAGTTAATTATAAATTTGGTTGAAATATTTCTTTACCTGGCGAATATTTTTCCTGTTTGGCCAACACATTTCACTACTTCTGGATGATTTGGCTAACGTATTTTCCTTCTTTTTTTTTAAAGTATGTTTGCTGAGATGTGTATATGTTTTGCTTGATATATGTCTTTATTTGGCCAATATTTTCCCCCTTTGGTTAGCAATTTATCCTACTTTCAATAAGTTTGGACTAGATATTTGTAAGTTTGGATGCGCTTTTTCTTTAGTTGGCTAATTTTTTTCCCATTCGGCTAACAAATTTTCCAAACGTTTATATGTTTTGACAAGATATTTCCTATTTTGTTCAACCTTTTCCCCCATTGGTTAACACATTTTCCTACCTTTTATAAAATTGGACGAGCTATTTCTGCATTTGGCCGACATGTTTCACATTTGGGTAACAAAGTTTCCTACTTTTATTATGTTTGGAGGAGCAATTTCTTTACTTGGCCATTATTTATTTATTTTTTTTTTTTTTCAATATATATATTTGTTTAACAAAGTTCCCTACTTTTCATAGATTGTTGGAACTATTTGTAAGTTTTGCCGATGTTTTTTTTTGCAATTTGGCTAACATATTTTTTTATTTGAATGGAGAAGTGCTACATAGAACCTGTACTTTTGTCTGGGTGTGATACGGGGCAATGAACGAACAAGCAATGATAGTTTGTGAGATGTGTCAAGAGAAATTGATATTACAAACTCGGTATGTTTCACGTTTTTACCCGTTCAGTTCTGCTGGAGGATCCTTTGGCGAACAGTCGGCCAGATGTTTTCTCGGACATCAGCCCACATTAATAAAACACAGGGAAGGCTGTGCTGTACGCAGTCTCTGTACTTGTGTGTGTGTGTGTGTTTGTGTGTGTGTGTGTGTGTGTGTGTGTGTGTGTGTGTGTGTTTAATAATGTACTGTTGGTCTGGATGTATGAGTGATGACAAGAACGTTTTTATATTGTTTGCCCGTTATGTTTGCTAAAATTGTGTAGTCTGTATTTAATAATCAGTTTTTCAGCTGTGTTTTTGTCTGTGCTGTCTTTAGGTATAAGTGTTATGCATGAGATGTGGCCAGTGTTTGGGAGTTCTTGTTTGTGAAAAGCTTCTTGGTAGACTTTTAGAAAAAAAAATGCATAGGATACTAAAGAAGTGTTGGAAGAATTATACAGTGAGTCCATCTGGTCCTGGTGTTTTGTCTTTTTGTTTTTGATTGAGTCCATGTATTATGTCTGCTAATTTAAGCTCTGTGTCTTGTATGTCCTTATCTGTGCAAGACAGTTACTTGTGTGTACTACCAGTACTACGACTATGATAATCACCCATAATAATCACTGCCAAGGCTTTTACTGGTAACATATCACAATGCCACAGATGATCCTCCTCACATGCTATTATTACTAATATTACTACTATTACTACTACAACTGTCACTACCACCACTACTCACTTAATGGCTTTTCAGTACGCGCCCACTGACGAAATGTGTGTGTTACTGGTTATGAACCGACCCCATGCGACCGATGAATCACTTCTCCACGCCACCGTCCGCCCACTTAATGACTTTTGCATATGGCTTCGATGTCGTATGCCAGGAACCCGCCAACCTAGGATACTTGTATATTTGTTGTAGTAGCAGTAGTAATGGTAGAAAGTTTACTCGGACATCTGCACCCGTTAACATAACACGGGGAAAGTTGTGCTGTTCGCAGTCTCTGTACCTTTGTGTTCCATTGTGCGTTTGTTCTTAACTGGCTGTGTGCTTGTGTGTATTTGTCACTGTTCATGTCTGCATATGTGTATCAAGTGTTTGTGCCTTTCTTGTCTGTATGTGTGTTTGTGTGTATTTGTCAGTGTTCATGTCTGTACGAACAAGTGTATGTGTCTTTGTTCTTGTGATATTTTTTGTTCTTGTGATGGCTCTGGTCGATTGTGCATTTGTGTGTCTGTACGTGTGTGTGACTTTTACACATTCCGAGTTGTATCTCTACCAATGCAACAGCTACTATTGCTGTCGCTACAACAGCTACTACTAGTACTATTGATACTACTATTACCACTACTATTACTACTGCAGTCGCTACAACTAATATTACTACTATTAATAAACCTACTACTGCATCCTCCTGTCTTCTCCTCACTTCACCCACCACCATATCACTACACATACTCTCCCCTATAATTTAAGTGGTCACTCGACCATTTGACCACTACTTGCCCACTGATTGACCACCTTTTCACCACCACATCACCATTTCACTATAAATATCACCCTCTACAATTTAAGTGGTCACTTCATCACTGCTTGATCACTACTTGACCACGTCATCGCTTACTTTACCAATCACCATTTCACTATATTACTCTCATCGAAAATTTAATTGGACACTGGACCACTTGACCACAACTTGGCCACCTCTTGCTCATCACCATATCACTACACCTACTTTACTCAACAATTTAAGTGGTCATTCGACTAATTGACCAATGCTTATTACTACTTTACCACCTCTTGACCGTCTCTTGTTCATCACCATGTCACTACACCTACTTTCCTCGACAATTTAAGTGGTCACTCGACAACTTGACCACTACTTGACATTTACTTGACCACTATTTGACTATGTTAACGCTTAATTTACCCACAACCATGTCACTACAACTACTTTCCTCAACAATTTAAGTGATTACTCGACTACTTGACCACTGCTTGACCACTACTTTGCCACCTCTTGACTACCTTTTGCTCATCACTGTCATATAGCTGATGACAGCGTAGATGAGTTAAAATGATGAGCGAGTGCATCAATAATTAGAATTGGGAAAGTTTTGGAAATTACACACATGAACCGAATCACGGTGTCTGGTAACAAGCTCACTTCCTTCGGAGTGCGAGGCAGGCGGTTTAACCATTCATCATTGGCACCTTGCCGTCTTGACAGACGATAGTTTGTGCTTCGAAAAGGAATAATAACTTTTACCCATGGCGGTAGCGAATGTGACTGGTAAGGCCAATTCGCGCTGTAAAGGTTCGTTCACAGTGGGTGCATGTGAACGCCGTGGTTATTTCCACCATCATGAACCCTCTTACGTCTCACACGCTCGGTGTGAGACTTATCTGCAATAATTTTCTCCTTTGTCTTTATTCAATTTCTGATGTTTGCCCTCCATGTAACACGTTCAGCGGCGACTTGCTCCCAATGTGCATTAACAATGCCTGTATCAATCATATCCAGCTTACACACATTTTTGTATCGTAGTAGAGGCCGACCCTGAGATCCCTGACCCATTTGTAATTCACCCAAAACAGATGTCCTTTGGTATTCTACCATCATCCATTCTCCTAAGATGTCCTATCCATCTAAGTCTACGAAGACTGAGCATGGAATAAACCGTCACACAACCTGATCTTTCCAATACTTCATTATTTGTGATTTTTTCTTGCCACTTAATACCAAGAATTCTTCGCAGACACCGCATATGAAAGCTGTTTAAACGTTTCTCTTGGTGTGAGTAAGTTGTCCAGGTTTCACTGCCATAAAGAAGAGTATTAACGGCACAGGCTTGTGAGGTCTTTGTGAGGTCGATGAAGGCAATAAACAGTGGTTGATTCTGTTCACGGCAATTTTCTTGCATTTGTCGCAATGAGAATATCATATCAATGGTAGTTAAAAGCCACACTGTGATTCGGGGTAGACTTGATCTCCTAGGACTTGAAGTCTGCGCAGAACAATTCTGGCAAATACTTTTCCAACAATACACAGAAGTGAGATACCGATCGCCCTTGTTCTTGTACAGCGTTATGATGCTTGAATCTTTGAAATCCTGTGGGACTTGTCCTTCTCGCCAGCTGGTGGATCTGTAGAGTGAGTGTGTTTTTCCCACTCCTGATAACCTCTATTGGAATCCCATCATTACCTGGAGCCTTGCCAGATGCAAGTTCATTTATAGCACACTTAACTTCTGTTATGGTGGGAAGTGTGTCCAGGTGGTCAAGAGTTGGTAGAGCCTCTATGGCGTTGAGGGCATCATCCGCTAGTTTGGTCTCACCTGAGTAAAGCTCTAAATAGTGCTCTACCCATCTGTTCATCTGCTGTTTCTTATCAGTTATGATTTCTCCAGTCAACGTTTTCAATGATGCACTTCTTTTGATCGTTGGACCACAGGCTTTCTTTATTCCTCCATACATGCTTTTGATGTTTCCCTTATCACTTGCGATTTGAATGGACTCACATAACTTGATCAAATAATCATTTGCACACTGCCTGGCAGCCTTCTGCACATCCTTCCTAGCTTGATTTAGCTCACTCAGAGTGTTACGCGTTGGTCTTTCCTCGTTTCTTAAGAGAGCTATCTTCTTCTTTTCAATCAAGGGCTGCAGGGTCTGGCTGTTTGCCGCAAACCAGTCCTTCCTCTTATGATCCACAGTGCCGTAAACCCGTGCGGCAGTTTTATAAAGAGTTTCTTTAAGTTGACCCCACTTTTCATTTACTGTACAATTTTCTGGTGTATCAGTGAAAGCATCTTCAAGTTGCTGTTGAAACTGAAAGCACTTTTCAGGATCGTGAGTTTTGATAATATTAATCCTGGGACTAGATTTGTGTTTATCTGTGTAGATTCTCTTTGGTCTCAGTCTAACCCTTGCAACAACCAAAGAATGATCCGTATCACAGTCAGCACTGTGGTAACTTCGAGTCAGTGAAACATGGTTCAGATGTTGTCTCCGTGTGATGATGAAGTCTAGATGGTGCCAATAGCCGGATTTTGGATGTTTCCATGTGACCTTATGCAGCTATTTTGTTTTAAAAAAGGAATTTGTAATACGTAGGTCATTTCTGGTGCAATGCTCCAGCAGCCTTTGCCCATTTTCATTCATGCGACCGATGTTGTATTTTCCAAGGCACACTAGCCATGAACTAGAGTCCTTGCCCACACGAGCATTGAAGTCACCGAGCATATAAATGTAGTCAGATTTTGGAACTGCCTTGATCACGGAGTCTGACTGCTCATAGAACGAATCCTTCGCATCATCAGAGGAATAGAGTGTCGGTGCCTATACAGTAATGATGATGGCAAAACCAAACCACAAGAGATAGCCAAGCGCAGGGATAATAGTCGTTCATTCCCTCCTGCTGGAATTTCAATCATTCCCAGTAGCGAATTCTTCACTGCAAAGCCCACACCATGTTGCCTCTTTCTGCCTGCCCTCTACCCTTCCAAAAAAAAAGGCGTAATTGTTTTCTTTGAGTGACCCTTCCTCAGCGAGGCAAATCTCCTGCAGGCCAGCAATATCAATGTTAAGACGATTGAGATCGGCATCAATCACAGCCGTTTTTCTCACATCGTCAATATTGGTCAAGTCAGTGGAAAATCCTGGACACGTGGTTCTCACGTTCCAGATTGCAAGCCGTAGCTTGAGGTTTCTATTTTCTTTTTATAAGGACCTGGTGCATTGGTTTTACAGCCTGCGATTCAGATTTTGTCCTAGCCCCAAGCACCCATTGAAGCAGGCAGGCTGTGGCGGATCAGCACCCAATTGGCCAGGTGCTGCCCAGCTTGAGATCAGTGACACGTGTAGGTGTCTCCCACCGTCAGAGGCAACGCTTAGCGCCCCATGTCTACGCCAATTGACAGGGATTTATAACCCGTAACAGATGCCTCTCGCTTTGATTCCGAGACCGGTTAAGACCAGGGATGGAGTTATTGCCTCTCCATAGCACAAAACTTGATCTAAAATATAGAGATCATGTGTTGCCCATGCAGCATGATCCCTCTCTCGGCCTGCCTAGTTCACTCCAGAGGAAAGGTAACACCTCTACATCTGGAACAAGAAAAGCTGCAGAGGCTGTCGGATCAGCAAAGCAATGCTCTAACTGTCCGCCTGTCGGAGCTTCGATCCTAGACCAGCCGCCTACCAAGGCTTAGGGCCTGGTCTGCCCTGCCATGACATTTTGTCTTTAAGTTGCATTTCCTCGCACCAGGGTAAGGATTGTACCCTCCTAATTGCGCTCTTCCGCCAGAAGCCGTTGGCACAATGTGGGGTGCCGGGTTTTAAGCGCCGCCCAACGTTCAGCGCTAACAGAAAGCAGGTAGTACAATATACTGTTATACGGTAGCTCAGTCTTATCTGACAAGACCTGACTTGTTTAACCACTACACTTGACAATACCATTGAGATCATCTAGGTCCACAATTAGATGTGGTTTAATCACAACACAATTGAGATCATCTAGGTCCACAAGGAGATGTGGTTTAACCACTACTCCACTGAGACCATCTAACTCCACAAGGAGATGTGGCTAAACCACTACACCACGGAGATCATCTAGGTCCACAAGGAGATGTGGTTTAACCACTACACCACTGAGATCATCTAGGTCCACAAGGAGATGTGGTTTAACCACCCCACCACTGAGACCATTGTTGTCAGGTCTTAGTCAGATATGACTGAGCTGATCCGGCAGCTTCTGCAGCTCGTCTTGTTCCAGATGTAGAGGTGTTACCTTTCCTCTGGAGTTAACTAGGCAGGCCGAGAGAGGGATCACACCCCAGGCTTTGTAATATGGAGAGACAATAACTCCATCCCTGGTCTTAACTGGTCTCGGAATCAAAGCGAGAGGCAACTGTTACGGGTTATAAGTCCCTGTCAATTGGCGTAGTTCACGTGTTCACATGCACCCACTGTGAACGGACCTTTACAGCGCGAATTGGCCTTAACAGTCACATTCGCTACCGCGATGGGTAAAATTTATTATTCAAAACAATGCTTTCCCGTGATGAATTTGAATAACGAAGACACAAACAATAGATTTGCACGATTTATTGCCTGGCATATTTCGCTGCATCTCGTCAGGTACATACTGCAGAAATCACACAACGTAAAATGAATTAACTAGATAAATCCTTCAGACTGAAATATACACATGTTCGCACAGTAATGTTGATTGTCTACCACGGTAATTTTAAACTGACTAACATGTCTTTCTGCTTGCACAAGGACGGCTTACGAAGGTTGATTATTATAGCTTCAGCAAACTTTAACAATCGACTACTTTGTGTGTTGAACAACACACGGAAAGCACTGTCTCTATCAACCGCGTGACCACTCTCGAGCACATGTCTCGCGGCCGATGAAGCAGGACTGTTCCGTTGTGTCGGTCTGCCTAGGCTACCATCTTTTGTGTGTAGTATCTTGTCCACCCAATTCGGAATGTGTTCCGAAACCATGCAATGTAACTGTCGCTCACAACAAAGCATTGCTGTTCCTAGATGTCCTAATGAGACGTAAAGCAGACGGCACAATTCAAAGATCGGTGTACCGTAAAGAAGCATGGACTGGCCAATACTTAAATTTTCAGAGCTTCGCATCTGTCCAGTACAAACGGGGCTTAGTACGGACCCTGTTTGACCGTGCTAGGAAGATATGCACCCAGGACACACTGACAGAGGAATTTGAAACTCTGAAGAATGCCTTAAACCTGAATGTGTATGTCACAAAAATAAAACACCGCGTTTAACCAGTCGATTACTATAGAGACTTTCTGACTAACCGGCCTATCTGCAAAGCCAAAACTATATTAACAGAAAAAACAAATTGGATGTCAAAATCCTCAGGACGGTCAAAAGTTGCAGCTGCACGTGTTTACATGGGGTCGACAAAATGGGAACATTTGGAAGTGAGTGAGATGAATCTACACACCACTTTGACAGTTCATAAACAGGTCGGATTGAAAGCGGAAGTGGCCAGCACGGGAGAAAACAGTCCGTCTGTCATTTAGAGTTTCCGTACATCACGCAGATTGGCAGCTTGCTATTGAAAACTGTTGTTGGGATCATACAGTAACTCGCTAGCTTGTTGGGGATGTCAAAACAAGTGATGACAACTCTGACAGTAACTAAGCCAGGGAGGATAGATTCTTGACAATGGATGATATGCCCAAATAACACCTGTGTGGACATAAAGAATACCGTCACGTGACCAATTTTAGGCTGTTTGAGAAACCTGATTTGGGGACAATTAGTGTTGACCAAAACCGTGGATTAGGATGGACGTGTTTGTGGGAGAGCTCTACAGTGTTAGATTAATTTAAAATTAACTAGCATGTGTCGTTATGGCAAAGTGTAGCAGCCATCCCGGAATGAGGCGGTTTTGCATAAGGTAGTCAATATAGTCTATTTTGGCCTAATTAATATAGGCCGTAGTCTTGTTAAAACTAGAGTGTGATGATTAGCACTGTTAGTTGAAAACTAGTTAGAGTAGTGAAGTGATAATTGGCTCTGCTAGGAGGAATAGGATAGAGGGGTGATAATTGGAGAGATTTAAGATGGGCAAAGTGTCCAATGGGGGGATCTTTCAATGGTTTGCCCACTGAAGTTGTGCACTCTGTTTATGGGTTTTTCCTTGTCATCACCTGATTCGGACGTAGGTGAGGAGCTAATATGCTCTATGACAGAGGTTAGTTAGCTGTAAAATAACTGAGCAAGGCAATAGGCTTACACTCAGCCGGTAGGATCAGTGACTAGTACTATCACAAGATGTGTTGTTTCTCTCACAGGTTCCATACCAGTTACGAGGAAGTTCAACACTGGGTTTGATGAAGTGCAACGTCAATTAGACATAACACCAGTTGGACACAAAAATGTTTCTTCCAAAAAAAAAAGAATAACGTCCGAGAAGAAAGATGGTTCACCTAAGATGGGCGATGATTGTTGATGCATCACATAGCATAAGAACATTGGTACCTAAACAAGAACATTAAAATATAATAATCACATGGTGTGATATATTCTAGTGAAATAGTTCAAAAGATATGATACCTGAACCTAGATAGACACTAGTTAGGTTCAAGTATATTAACAATAACAGTGATACCTAAATACTCAATACAAAGGATTTGTGCATTCTTTAAGAACGATAGGAAATTATGTGCATTGGGCAACCGGTCCATGATCAGCTGCAATTTACAAACAGTATCTATTTCGGATGATCAGGAAGGTGGATTCTCCAGGATATTGATAGGAAAAAAAAATTATAATGTGGGTGTTGACTCTCCTCACTCCAGGGACGACACTTTAAAGGAAGACACGACAGGGTACTTCACAGGATTTATAAAGCGCCACTGCCAACAGCCCAAACCGAAACCAGAAGTAACTGCAGTCCCTAAACTCAAGGTATTCATCCAGCTAACCTTCCGAGGAGATGACGTAATGCAACGTCTGCGGGACCGGCTCATCACAGCAGTTGGGCGAACATTCTGTGCTGCAACTCCAGTAATCAGGTACAGAACCAAACTGATCCCCGCCCAGCAGTGAAAGAACCTGTAGCTTAGAACGAGAATAAAATTGTATTTACCAATTTACACGTAGATGCGAGGCCATCTACATAGGTAGAACTGAGCGACAGTTACATTTCAGGGTTTCGGAACACATTCCGAATTGGGTGGACAAGATACTACACACGAAAGATGGTAGCCTAGGCAGGCCGACACACCGGAACAATCCTGCTTCATCGGTCGCGAGACATGTGCTCGAGAGTGGTCGCGTGGTTGAAAGAGACAGTGCTTTCCGTGTGTTGTTCAACGCACAAAGTAGTCGATTGTTAAAGTTTGCTGAAGCTATAATAATCAACCTTCGTAAGCCGTCTTTGTGCAAGCAGAAAGACATGTTAGTCAGTTTAAAATTACCGTGTTAGTCAATCGACATTACTGTGCTAACATGTGTATATTTCAGTTTGAAGGATTTATCTAGTTAATTCATTTTACGTTGTGTGATTTCTGCAGAATGTATCTGACGAGATGCAGCGAAATATGCCAGGCAATAAATCGTGCAATCTATTGTTTGTGTCTTCGTTATTCAAAAGCTATTATGCCTTTTTGAAGCCCAAACTATCGTCTGTCAAGATGGCAAGGTGCCAATGTAAAAAAAAACTAACTGAGACCATCTAGATCCACATGGAGATGTGGTTTAACCACTTTACCACAGAGATCATCTAAGTCCACAAGGAGATGTGGTGGCCAGTTTACTTTCCTCATCACATTTCCTCCCCACATAATCTCCAGACAATTCTAAAACAGTATTGGGTACTTATTTTAACTAGGCTGGGTCGGCTCCAGAGTTGTCCTAGGTGAAAAACAAATAGTGACCGTGTCGCTGTTAGGGAGTGAAATCTGACCGCTGTTTTGGTAGGCAAGGGCACTAACATCGAGAGAATTTGGTCTAAGGGAGGCAACCGTCTCTGTTATTGATTTTGGTTCTATAGAGTCTGAACTTTTCAGTTTTAAGGCATCATTTATTTAGTTAGAAATGCTTTTATCTTTTTAAAATCATAGATGAGAAGCTACGAAAACTATTTGAAAATATGCAGAATGTGTAGAATACTGCACATCTGCTTGCAACGTTTGGTATAAATAGTAACGAGCTTGCATCAAATGCCTTGTAGTTGAAATTACTACTACCTATACTTAAATTTATGTCAATATATACTTGAAGAGTTTGTCTAGGAGGGGAATTGGTTATCCCGCCAAACCCCTTAATGTTCTGAATATACTATATAAGAGCGGATGTCCAAGAAAGAAGGAGGCGTGTTACAAACATTACAGCGTTATTTTTCTCTACATCCCAAGAAGTTGGGATTATAGGAAACATTCATCATCATCATCGAGTGCCAGCTGGCGTAGGCGTTCATGACTCTCCCCAGATCTCGGTCTTTGGTTTTCTGGATCAACCCTGCTAATCATATTCCTCCATACCACCGTCTTAATCCATCCTTCATCATTTCTTTTGGCAGACCTCTGCCTCTTTTCCTCTAGATCTTTTAAGTTGTCACGGTGTTCTCCAATGCCTCTCTTCTCATCATATGACCAAAGAAAGCTGTTTGTCTCTTTCTTATTTTTGTATGTTGAGTTGAGGTGAGCTAAGAACTGACTCGAGTTGAGGTGAGCTAAGAACTGACGTCACTGCACTTAGGATATTCCCATTTGCGCTCCGTCCCCTCGTTCAACATTATTATTATTATTATTATTATTATTATTATTATTATTATTATTATTATTATTATTATTATTATTATTATTATTATTATTATTATTGTATATAGTTTCTGGTTTCATTAGGAAACATTAGACAATACAAAAGCTGAAAGTCATAATGTGATGCCAGAAACGCCGACATTTTAAAGACTTTAAGAGTGTGCCCCAAGCAAGAACAAACGGTAACATGTTCTGTTGTACATACACGATTTCCAATGAACACGGTTTTCTTATTATTATAGTCCATGGCGTTGGTTATCATGTCTGTCCACAGTCTTCTGTCTCTTGCAGTTGTCTCAGTAGCAGTTGCTTTAATTCAGTATTTCAGTATGGCGCTACTTACGCGCACCTTTTAGTATTGATTCTCGTGCTGCCTGTAGTGCGCATTTGGCAAACTCTTAATGTGAAGCATATATATTTTTTTTTTCCGTGTTTCCATCCTGTTTCAGGATATTGCATCTTTCAGCTGTATGTTGATTCCTAGGCTAGATTACGCTCATCAGCACGCCACGACTTTCTGACACACACACACACACACACACACACACACACACACACACACACACACACGCACGCACGCACGCACGCACGCACGCACACACACACACACACACACACACACATCGTGATTGTAACTGACTCAGAAAGCATGCTGAGTAGGGTGAGGACAGGCAAGTTTCGTGCAGAGTGGCTTGCTTCGCTTCGGAAGTCATAGGTGGCAATCATCGTCTGGATCTTTTCTCCGGGGCATGCTGGTGTGCTGGGGAATGAACAGGCGGACAGATTGGCTGCCTCTGCAAAACTTGGTGGAGTATTGATGCATGATAAGGCAGACGTGGTTGCGGCCTTGTGGGAGCACGTGTACACCTCAGAGGAGCAAATGGACCACCATGGTCTGGCAAGAATGTGACAGCGAGGGGTGACGAGGAGATCTGGCTGACGATCGACGCTCAGAGGAAAGGCGAGACGGACATATAATAAGATTGCTACTGGGTTCCAAATGTTGCTGTATGTAGCCGAGGCGCGGTGTTGGGGTGAGCGCCCAACATTGCTTAAATACCTCAATGGCTCGTGAATACATAACCTATGCAGCAAAAGTCCAACTCCTGGCCTTCACGCGGCGGACCTGTTTAAACTAACAGGAGAAGGGGCGACGGCGAATCTCTGGCGCCGGAAAATAACCAGTATGCTCTAGATGTGTATGCACGTACATGCATGCGCAGACAGGTGTGTGCGCGTGTACACATCTACACTCGAGTGAGACCACAGTCTGCTCTAGCAAAGAAAGGTGCTGAAGTCGGAGGCAACCAGCCAAGAGGCGCACCACAGAAATCAGGATGCCACGCAATCACGCAAAATGGAATATGTCGACTACTGCTAATCGTTATGGTGCTCGCCCTGCTTTGGACCCCCAGGCAGGTGCAGTGCCGGGCCCTATGTCTCGAAAGGGTCCAACCCCAACTACTGGAGGTCCTTCTCAGATGTCCTGTGGAGCCAGGGGACATGAGAATAGGATGACTGGCCTTACCAAACGAAGACTTAAAATAATGCACTGGAATGCGGAGGGAGTCAGCAACAAAAAAATAGAATTAGAAAAAATCTTGGACCAAGAAAAAGTAAGCATATGTTGCTTGCAAGAAACTCACCTCAATGAAAATATAGCCTTCAAAATCAGAGGCTACCAGTGTTACCGATCTGACCGAAAGGACAGGCGAAAAGGTGGGATACTGACCCTTGTAAGAAATAACATCATGGCTTCCCAAATCAAAGTCTACATGGAAGGGGCTGAGTATCAGACACTTAAACTTAAGACAGGTAATACAGATCTACATCTGATCAATTACTACTGTCCAAGTGACCGCCCACAGGCACTGGACACACTACCACTAAAAGAAAAAATGATTGTGTGTGGCGATTTCAACAGCCACTCGCAGAGCTGGGGCTATGATCACATGGACCAGAGAGGAGAGAGACTGGAAGACTGGCAGGATGAGAATAGATTCATGTTGATTAACAAGCCGTCCGACCCACATACTTTCTACTCGAGATCATGGCACTCTACAACTACACCTGACCTGGCTTTTCATTCACCAGACCTGGAGTGGAACATTACACGAATTGTTGGGAAACAACTTGGTGGCAGTGACCATCGGCCAGTCTTTCTAACCGTAGAAAATGAGCTTGTAAGTGAAAGCAGCACCCTCTCGAGGTGGAACTACAAGAAAGCAGACTGGGCAATGTACAAGCATCGCACCAGCATATTGGTTAGAAACCTGAACACTGAGAAAGACATAAATAAAGTAGTTGAAGAGTTTGGGAAATGCATACTACAGGCAGCGCGAGAAACAGTACCAAGAGGAGCCCGTAAACAATATAAACCCTACTGGAGTAGTGAACTGGAACAGTTGCATAATGATGTTGAAGTGTGTAGAAAGCAAGCAGAGGCCACACCCAGCCAAGAGCACCACAATAAATTCCAGCATGCAAAAGCCAAATTTCAAAGGGCCAAGCTGCAGGCTAGACGGAAAAGCTGGCAGGAGAAAACGGAGTCTCTGAACTTTGAAAGAGACACAAGGAAATTGTGGAAGCTAATAAAACAGCTTAATGACGAGGGCACAGGGAGAAACTCAAAAATTGCGCTACATAAAGATGGAAAAATCTTAACAAGAAAGCAAGCAGCTGACCATTTTGCGGACTCAGTTCGCACAAGATAGCAATATCAAAATTAGTCCAGAGAAACAACAAGAGATTCGAGAGAAACGACAACATACAGGACAGAAGGAAATAGTACATGAGGTTCTGGAGGCACCCATCACAATCAGCGAACTGGAGCTAGCCATATCAAAACTGAAAATGAGAAAGTCACCAGGAGCTGATGGTATCTCCAATGAAATGATCAGGAACCTAGGAACAGAGGCCAAAACAAAGCTGTTGCAGATCTTCAATAACAGCTGGACCTTAGGCAGTGTTCCACAAGCCTGGAGAGAAGCAATCATGATACCCCTCCTAAAATCAGGGAAAGATGGTTCCATTGCCTCTAGCTACAGACCAATTAGCCTCACCAGCTGTCTCTGCAAAACACTGGAGCGCATCATCAATCACAGACTGCAGTGGTACATTGAAAGTAAAAACATCCTTGTGCCACAGCAGGCTGGCTTTAGGCAGTGCTACTCTACGGAAGATCAGACAACCTACCTCTCTCAAGAAATTGAGGATGCATTCCAAGAGAAGAAGCTGGTGCTTGCGGCATGGATAGATCTGAAGAAAGCCTTTGACAAAGTCTGGAAAGAAGGTCTGATGAAGAAACTGAGAAACTGCAAAGTCAATGGAAGAATGTACAAATGGGTGAAAGCATACTTGCACAACAGAAGAGCCCGAGTACAGATAGACGGACTCAAGAGCAAGAAAGTACTACTGCGTCACGGTGTCCCCCAGGGCGGAGTCTTGTCCCCCACACTTTTTCTAATCTTCATCAATGATCTTGTTGCTCACCTACCGCATGGAATTAAAGCGGCAATGTACGCCGATGACCTGGTTCTATGGAGCACAAATGAATATGCATCAGTGGCCACCAGATTGCTACAAAGAGCTGTAGATACATTTGCTGCATGGGCAAATAGATGGTGTGTCAGCATAAACACTGACAAGTGCAGCACCACCCTATTTACCCTCTCTCCAAAACAAAAGGCAGGGATCATCCAGATAAATGGAACACCCCTAAGAGAAGATAAAGAACCAACATACCTTGGAGTAACATTTGATGGCAAGCTGACATGGAGAAAGCACATCAACAAAGCAGTAGCAAAAGCCAGAAGGAAAATAGCCATCCTGAGAAAGCTAAGTGGAACCACATGGGGAGCCAGTACGAAAATACTTAGCAAAGTTTACCAACAGAGCATACGACCACACCTGGAATATGGGTCAACTGCGTGGTGTTCAGCATCAAAAACCACACTACAAGAGCTGGACAAGGTGCAAAATCAAGCACTTAGAGTCACCACAGGAGGGATGAGATCAACCCCTATAGTGGAAATGGAGAAGATGGGGAGGACACAGGCACTGAGTGAGCGCAGAGATACGAAAACGCTAATACAAGCAGAAAAGTTCCTCAGCTTGCCAGGCCACCCTATGAAGAACAGATTTGAAAACCTAGCTATGGGGCGGTTGAAAAGAAGTAGTTTTATCCACCAGGCCAAACGACTCTGCAGAGAAACCACTGATCTGCCCACAGTTGGTATCCCCCTAACAACTATTCCAGAGCGAACTCCATGGAAAGATGAGCATAGACTATCGTTACAAATCCAGACAAAAGTGAGAGGAATATTTGACAAGGAAGAACAGAACAGTGTGCAGCGCAGAACAGCCACTCTCAGCTTCCTTGATGAAGAATACCCACAGGATCTCTGGATCCGAGTCTACACAGATGGGTCAGCACAAAATGCTGTTCGAAATGGAGGAGCGGGAGTGTACATAGAATACCCAAATAATACTAGGGACACAGCCAGAGTACCGACAGGAAAGTACTGCCATAACTATGATGCCGAAATTGAGGCAATCAAGATAGCAACAGAGAAATTACTAAATAACAGCAATGGTACACAACCTGTGGTGCTACTAACAGATGCAAAATCAGTACTCGAGGCGCTCCTCTCTGGGAAATTGCCAGTACTAAGGACACTACTTTCTGAACTTAGCAGTCAGCATAAAGTCACCATACAGTGGATACCATCCCACTGTGGAGTACCCGGAAACGACAGAGCTGATCAATTGGCTAAGGAAGGAGCCAAAGAAGAACAGCCTGATGTGCCCGTTACATACCACCAAAAGAAAAGAATGATCAAATCAGTCAGAAAGCCACCAAAACCTGCTCAAGATGACTACCACGTTATGGACAGACCAGAACAAGTCATTATTCTGCGCCTCAGAACAGGACACAATAGATTACGCAACCACATGTATACAAAATTCAAGATTGGTGAAACAGCCATGTGCACATGTGGATTGGCGTCGCAGACAGCAGAGCACATACTCCAAGACTGCCCAAAATATAACATATCTAGGCAAACCTTCTGGCCTAGAGAGACGACAGTGGAAGATAAACTCTATGGACCACTGTGTGAACTGAAAAAAAACAGTTCAATTCATGCAAGAGACGACATTGCAGATATAGACATATTTCAAGCGAACGAAAGAAGAAGAAGAAGAAGATTGCTACTGGTACTATTAGTGTTGGAACTCTTTGCTGGCTGCTGAGGATGGGGATGGAGCGCTTATGGGAATGCCCCGAATGCTGTGATGTCGGTTCCTAAATCAATCAATCAATCAATCTGGGCTGAATTTAGAGACCATGTGTGGCCCATACAGTATGATCCCTCTCTGGGCCTGCCTAGTTTACTCTACAGAAAAGGTAACACCAATATGTCTGGAACAAGACAAGCTGCAGAAGCTGCTGGATCAGCAAAGCAATACTCTAACTGTCCACCTGCTGGAGCTTCTATCCTAGACTAGTTGCCGATCAAAGCTTGGGGTCTGGTCTGCCCTGCCATTTAGTCTATAGGTTGCATTTCACCGCAATAGGATTTCATCTCATCTGCTTGTTGTGGATACCGTTAGTTGTTAATCTAGTTATCTGCTTATTGTGGTATACTGTTAGTTGTTAACCTAGTTACATGACCTAACCATTTGACTTGCTGCCTTCTAATAAAATCTAGCGCTGCTATAACCCCCACTTAGTCCTGATTTCATTTTTGATTTCTCTCTTCTTGATACATTGAGTATTCTTCTCAGGAATCTCATTTCTGTTGTTGCGGTTTTCTTTTCTCTTTTTCAGTCATTGTCCAGGTTTGGAAATAGGATAATTCTAGTAAAACCCAACCCCTTCTCCAACCCCCCCCCCCCCCCCCCCCCCCCCCCCCCCCCCCCCCCCCCCCCCCTGTTGCTGGGTGTTGGGTTTGGTGACTGCCGCCCAACATTTGGTGCTAACAAAAAGCAGTAGTACCATCTGCTGTCATATGGTGGCTCAGTAATATCTAACTGAGACCTGACTTTACTGAAATAACATTTTACACAAACCAAGAATTTAACACTAACACATATTTCTCACTAAAAATCTTTATTACTTTTTCCACTTCTATAGGATCTAACAAGTTAAAAATAATAATATCTATAGCATATTAATGTAGACAATGCCGTTTTGTCTGAGTTGCTCAGATTTGTAAATAAACTCAGATTTATAAATAAGCTATCATTTACATATAACAATCTCTCAGTGTTGTTTACAACCGAGCTTACAATGTACTTGTACAAGCCAGAAGACACAACACAAGAAGCAATATGTGAAAAAATGATATGTATTCATTGTTCAGCTGCATTATGTAACACTTTGCACAAGAAAAGGTCAGAAACAAACTTCATTTATTTAACAGCTACTTAATCTTATTTCACACTAAGAAAATTACCATATCTTGAATAATTACTATAGAGGAGACAAAAACATTTGCAATTCATTTGATAAAAGCAAGTGATATATTGACTAATGAAATGTAGTTCACAATTCAACAAGAATTATTTTTATTAATTTGAATCGTGAAAACACAAACAATAGACTGGACAATCTACAGCTGCCATATTTTGCAGTATCTCTCAGGTGGATACCACCAGATAAGAACAGTGTTCTTAAACATCCGGTGTGCTGATGCCGAGGTTAGCAGTTCATCCCCTACACCGGACAGCTGGACTAAAATGTTGACCTGTCGTCCTTGACTTGGGGATGTAAATTACAAGTACCTCTGAAGTCAGAGTGGGTTCGCTTGATGGCGAGGGACACTGTTAATAGAGAAAGCTGATCCACACGCCAAATTCAGTCCATCACTACTATAAATAGTGTGTGTGGACTACTCTTGAGTTCAAAGTGAGTGAGCGCCCCAAAAAAAAAAATGTAGTTGAAATAGACAATACACGTCTTATATTTCACTGTTTGTATTACCATGGTAGTTTTACACTGACTATCTTGTCTTTTTTCCCTCTTATGGTCACCGGTAGGGAAAAGAAAATGGGGAAGACCAAGAGAGACCCTGCATCGAACCATCATCAGAGAAGGCTCATTCAATGACCAAGTGAACATCCAGGATCTACAACATGTAGCAGCGAACCGCCAGACATGGAGAGCCATGACTTTTGCCCTATGCGCCGCCTTAGGCTCAAGAGGAAGGACTAACTAACTAACTATCTTGTCTTTTTGTAGATACAATTACAGTTTATACATGTGTATCGCCTTAGTCTAAGCAAATCTTAGCATTCCTCCATTGTCTGTGGGCTACAGTACGTGGAATGCATTTTCTTTCTTGATCTTCAGTTTAAAACTTCCATGATAGTTTCATAGACAGTGTTAATGTGGAATCTTATTTTAAGCTATAAAGATTCATCGTGTTGCTTTATTATATGATGATTTATTTCTGTAGAATGCATTTGTTGAGATAAACAAAATGTGCCAAGCAATAAATTGAGCATGCTATTGCTTTTGTTTTCACTATTAAAATTTACATTAAAAAACATTACTTCAAACTTCTACAGCAGTGTGTACATGTAGATTTGCACCTAAAACAACAGAATATACTACAATATTTTATCAAATGCAGCTTAGAAAGGTCTATTCTGTAGACAGATAAAACAACCCCAGATGTCAAACTCTACCGAAGCCGGCAGAATCTGCAGAAGAAAGTAATGATCATGCAGAAAACAAAATTGCAGATGTAGGCTGATTCCAAATGAATAAACAAGAAGGAGAAGATAGAAAGGTCTACAAGCCATGACAACATGGCTCTGGGAAAGAATGGAAAAAGTAGAGAGAGGCAGGTTATGAAAGACAGGTGGCAAGACAACTAAACATATTGAGGGAAATTTTTTTTAAAAGGAGATGCTAAAATACAATATAAGAAGAGAAATGGAATGATACAGTCAAAAGTTCAGCACGAGAGGAAGGAAAAATAGATGATAAGAAGGAAAATGGGAGACTAAGGAAAAGGTAGATTATGAAGTGAGAGATAGCTCATCTTATTAAGAAGGTATACACAACAACATCATAATAAATTACTTGGTACACAATATATTAGATTTTTGTATATTTTCAGTACAAAGTCAGTAGAAGCCAAGGGGAAACCACCACATTAATTTCCCTACAATAAGTTTATGGGCAGTCACAAAGCTGGATCTATGATGGAGTGATATGTTCAAAAAAACTTCACATCAATCTTAGCATTGAATAATCTGACATTGTTTATTCACTTATTTTATAACTTACACCCTAGATGTTTCCCTGCCCCTCGTTTCATAATTTACACCCTAAATGTTTCTCTGTCCCTTATTTCATAATGTACACCCTGAATGTTTCTCCGTCTCTTGTTTCATAATTTACACCCTAAATGTTTCTCTGTCCTTTGGTTCATAATTTACACCCTAAATGTTTCTGCCCTTGTTTCATAATTTACACCCTAAATGTTTCTCTGTCCCTTGTTTCATAATTTACACCCTAAATGTTTCTCTACCCCTTCCATCTATATCTCATCTATTCCTAGATCAATTTAACCCATACAGACGGTTCAGTTGAACTGTAACTTTCTACAAATGGAGAATTTTGTTGCTCCGCTTCTACCCTAGGGTGTATAGGAAATTAACACAAGTCAGACTTGCATAACTGGCATATATACATACATCGGTTTATAATTTCAATTCACCCAATGCATATATCGGTTCATAGTTTCAAGCCACACAAAATTAATGGTAAAAGAACACACTATAGGACTTTAAATGATAATATATTTACAGCCATGGTGAGTATTTAAAAATATAAACATAAATGGAGGAAACGTAAGCATTAGAATAGAGAATATAATAGGTATTGCAGATATTAAAATCCAGCCTGTTTAAGTGATTGTTATACTGATTGTCCACATAATTAAGGCAACAGAACCTTGCTAAGACAAATAATATTCATTAATTCACATTTAAGTTGATTTATTTTCCTCTATCAACCTGAGTGGTATTGAGCTAAGTACCAATATCACAGCACTCAAGACATTGCCTTATGTGCTATGTTCTCATTTTCAACGGCCAGCGAAGTGTCTCAATACTAAAGCCTTAGGTACTAGTTACAGTCTGATTATGTATCTGTCTGGTCTTTCCTTGAAGTACTCAGTGTTGGTCAGATCTTCTGGTCACTCCCTGCTGAACCATTTTCTCCAGGCTACGATGATTTACCTATTCTTTCACACAATGGTGTTTGTCCATCAAGAATGATGATGACCATTCATTTCATCCAGTGTGGTTGAAAGTTTGAAGCCCTGAGTTTTAATACTGGCTGGCAAAGCCTATTTTGGCTCTAAATGTTCTTTGACAATGTGGGTAAAGAATGCTTGATGTTCCAGGAGGAGGATCTCCTGCAGTAGTTTTCTTTTGTCCAGCACGCAATACACATGATGCCAAAGGATGCTGACCATATCAGCCTCATCATGCATCAATACCGCATCCAGTGTTAAATATCAAAGCAATGTATCTGCCTGCTTGTTCCCCACCTCACCAGCATGCCCTGGAAAAAAGATCCAACAGATGCTCCTTATCTTTGATTTTTTTAATTTGCCATTCATTTTAAAGCATGCCACTCTGCACAAAGCATGCCTGTCTTTGCGTGTCAACATGCTTGAAAAGCATATAGTTGTAATTGGAGTGAATAGTCAAAACAAACACTGCAACACACGTATTCATTATGGACTCAAGAAGTATGCTTAGTAATGTGGAGAAATGAATGTTTGGTGTAGAATGGCTTGCCTCACTTCAGAGGTCACAGATTGTGAGGACCAGGTGGGGGAACAGATTGAGAACCTGTATGTGGAAAGAATGAGATTACGGGGAATCGGTAGAGGTTTGGGAAAAATCTGAAAACTGACAGGGAAGGCCAGGAGAACTTTCAATCAGATAGCGGTGGGAACGATTAGTAGTGTGACTCTTCGCTTGCTGTTGAACGAGAGGATGGAATGCGTATGGGAGTGTTCTGAGTGCAGTGATGTTGGTTCTTAGCTCAGCTCAACTCAACAAACACCCAAAAGTACAGGATCGATTGTCCAAATATACCAAAGATATAGAACAACAAGGGAAAGTAATTAATTAATAGGAATTGTATTATAAAGTGCATGGTAAAGTATGGACAATGGTAAATCTTATTTCAGGAAACAAACTGGCTATAAGCAATACCCCATGTAGGGGGCCTGTGGATCGAATAGTTTGCGTTTGTGTAAGCAATTACAAAATGGCTGCTCCACTATCGACTTGTAAGGCTGTGCATACACTGGATACACTACATGCTCTGAAATTTGAGGTTTTCAAATATTCAGCACACGGTGCAGGTTTGGTGCCATCAGAATTTCACTTGTTTGGACTCTTGAAAGAACATTTGCTGGGTCAGAGGTTTGCAGATGACGAGGTAATGGAGGTGATGCAAAATCAATAAGCTAGTGGACAGGTGAACCAAGTCTGTTGCTGGGCAGGGGGACTATGTTAAAAAATAATGCACACACAATCTCTGGTTCTCACTATTGTAAAAGGATATTCGTAAAATTCCTGTTACTTAATGACTTTCACTCAAATTTTGCGGTGGATTTAATCCCATTGTGGTATACCGGGAAATGAGAGGGCTAACATATTTATCAAAGAAGACGCTGGGACACAATAACAAAATATTCTAATTACACATAAACAAGAGGAACACATGATAAAAACATGCAGAAAGTCACCTGTTCAGCCACAGGATGGATATTATCTACAGAACATGCTGATGCTGAGGAAGCGGGTTCAACCCCTACACCGGTCAGTTGGACTAAAACACTGACTTCTTATCCATGCCTTTTGGGCAAGTAAATTACAATTACCGTTGAAGTCAGAGTGGGTTCACCTGATGGCGAGGGACACTGGTAATAGAGAAAGCTTATCCACACACAAAAATCATTCCAGTACACTAGAAGTGGTAGCAAATGTGTGGACACCACCTGTCTTCAAAGTGAGCGGGGGGAAAAAAATCAAATCGACTGGACAGGATAGGAAAAGTTAATATCTTTAGATTCACAAGAGACTGAATATCCACCTGTAAGTTAGGGAACCTTTTACATGACTAGAGGGGTGTTGGGTATATGGTGGACTGGGTATATGGTGTGTTGGGTATACATAAAAACACCCAGAGAAGAGAATTAGAGACATAAATAAATAATAGCAAGGACGGAGCTGCCAGAGATTGCAAAAGGTAGGACAACTTGGCATGAGTCAGTTAAGGGCCTATGCTCTATTTGGTGACAAAGGAAAGAAGAAGAGAACAAAGAAATAGGTGACTCAGGGGGCAAAATGTTGACCTCATACAACATGGTAAATATGTTTGATCCTTAGTAAGGTTCAGGGTTTTAAGAATATCCTTGCCTGCATGCTATCTGGCAATTGCTTGAGCAAGCGGCAATTATTTCCCCACACAGAAAACAACTCCAGGCACACATCAATAATAGTAAAATGTCATACATAAAAACACAAACGAACAAAAGACACTTGTCTTTACATCAGAAACATTCAAAAGAAGTATTTGCTGATGTTTGTTTCTGACTTACAACTATTTTGTCTTTCACAGCACAACATATTAAATATGCACTTCATGCTGATTACTTTCAAAGTCTGTTTCTGATGTATTGATATTATGTCTTTTAATGTAAGACAAATAAAATAAATACTTTGTGCTGGTATTGTTTCTGAAAGAGATATATTCTGTCTTTACAGCAAAATTAGTAAATAGAAATTTTTAATCATGTTTGTTTTTGATATATAAATATCCAGTTTTTACTGTCAAATTAATATATATTTTGTGCTGGCTGATGTTTGTGTAAAACATAAATTCTGTCTTTATACAGGCAAATTAGTAAATAAATACTTAGAATTACAATGTCAGTGTTTTTTGTTTTTTTTTAAAATACAGAAATATCCCATGTTTACAGCCACATTAGTAAATAAATACTTTGAATGACAATGTCCAAGTTTGATATGAAAATATTCTGTTTTTATAGACAAATAAGTAAGTACTTTAATGTGAAGATGTCTGCTTTTGACATATAAATATTCTGTCTTTACAGAAAAAAAATATAATTTTGATTTATAAATTTTACAATTTACAAAAATGTTTAGGGAGAAATTTACAAAAAGACATGATAGCCAATTAAAATTACCATGGTGGACAATTTAAATTATTAAGTGAATATGTTGTATATTTCAGCTTGAAGGATTAATCTTATCGTTTTTGTTTATGTTGTATGATTTCTGCAGTATGTACCAGATGAGATGAAGAGAAATATGCCACGCAATAAATTGTGCAATCTATTGTTTGCATCTTCGTTATTAAAGATAATAATTGCTTAGCATTTACAACAATTAAAAATATATTACTAACATTAACAGCTTAACAAGCAACAATATAAAAGAAAACAGTTAAGACTTTACTTTCATGAAGCTTTTGATCATACATATAATGTCAGCTAAAATTTGCACAACTGTTAAAACAAACAGCAAAAGGAGTAATTTACTTATGCATAAACAGCAAACAGGAATAATGGTAACATACTGGTTAATATGCCCACTTACCCAAACACTAACAACCCATTGAGGGCATTGTGTTGGATTATGTTGACAATGCATGTTCAGAAAAATGGCAGCTGGCAGGTTGCTGAACTAACCGGGTTGCCTTGTGCAGTAATGTGTGGCTGCTGGTTTTCTAGTGACTGCCGCTTCTATCGACAATGAACTGTATTTTTCCTGTGCAGACTGCTGGTTTGTTGAGACTCCTGCCTGTTCCACTTTTCACATGGGGCAGTAAAGAGCATTTTGTGCGATATTCACTGGCACAGGAACGGAACATAATGGGTGACCCTTTGCCGTGAAACTGCAACCGCGACTAACTAACTGTTGACAATGGAATACCTAACACTGATGGAGGAAACTTTACCAACCTGGGCCTCAACCCAGTCAATCCACACATTCTGAATCATAACCTGGCTGCATCTTAATATGCCTCTCAGCAGATGTAACTTTCCAGTACCGGTCTTGCATACCCCACTAATTTCTGAGCTTGGAAAGGGGAGCTTCACAACGCAGTCCCTGTGGATCTGGCATGTCGGTACTGGGTTGGGAGAAAGGTCTCATTCCTACATATCCAGGTAATGGGTTGGGAGAAAGGTCTCATTCCTACATATCCAGGTACTGGGTTGGGAAAAAGGTCTCATTCCTACATATCCAGGTACAGGGTTGGGAGAAAGGTCTCATTCCTATGTATCCAGGTACTGGGTTGGGAGAAAGGTCTCATTCCTACATATCCAGGTACTGGGTTGAGAGAAAGGTCTCATTCCTACATATCCAGGTACTGGGTTGGGAGAAAGGTCTCATTCCTACATATCCAGGTACTGGGTTGGGAGAAAGGTCTCATTCCTACATATCCAGGTACTGGGTTGGAAGAAAGGTCTCATTCCTACATATCCAGGTACTGGCTTGGGAGAAAGGTCTCATTCCTACATATCCAGGGTGTTTTAATTGTCCTGTGTCCACCATTGTGTTGGATGACCCCAGCCTCTGCTCCCAGGAACAGAGCCTCCCATCGCCTTCCTTTCTAAACCACTGTAACGTTTGACATGTCCAGGGTATTTCATTTCCCGACACATGATACCAATTTGTCATGTGTTGTAAATTTATTACTAGAAATACTGACAGCGTGATGTTGCAATGATGTAAAACAGGTAATCCCAAGACAGGCACACAGACAGGGTGTGAAATGTCAGGCTTTTACATATACCAGCAATGTAAGGATATGCATTTATGAGTCTGTGATGAGAGGCATAAGGAATGGAAGTTGAGGCTGTGACGGCAGTCTTCAGATATATCAAGCCTTCTGGGTGGGGACCACATAGCTTACACTCAGAGACTGAAAAAGAGTCACAGCAAATCCAAACGATGATGGCAGGCATTCAGAACCCAAGCCTTGCACTCATACTTGGATACCTTATGATCACAATGAGTGTGCTGTCAGCCTATAAGGACCAAAGCAATATCAACACCACTCCACATTTTGTTCATGACCTGTAACAGTAAAATCTCAGACAACTATATTCGTACAGCAACAACAAGTAAGTACATTAACTACTATGTCATAATGGCTCATTTATATAATAATAAGACAACTCCACACACACAAAATAAAACTTTAAATTTACAATAAAATATTTTATAAAATTCTCCTGGTATAGAACCTGAAGGATGGACTAATCTCAACAACGCAGGTATTATATGTTAGCTCTTGTCCAAGTTGCTGCTACTTGAGGATTTTGTTTTGCGTCCCGGCAAAAAATTGCTTTTGCCTGAAAAATAATGAAAATGTAATGAATTCTCAGGCATTACAATTACATTACATATGTCATGTCAGGTTTATAATTAAAAAAATAAAACCACAGAATATAACTAAGACTTTCGACAGATGAATAAAAACCACACAGAATATAATTAAGACGCTTGATGGATGAATAAAAATCACACAGTAATAGGCAAACCTTTTGACTTGCTTGCTTGCTTGTGTTCGTTGGCTTGAGCTCCAACGCGAAGTCCTGTATGTCGGATGAAGGCATCCTGTTGTCCAACATCAGTGTGATGTCATACAGGACCTGAGTTTTGCGTGAGTATCCGTTGTCCCATGTCTGGCTTATTGGTGTGCAGACTGGTGGTTCCTCGCCATACAGGCAGACACTCTCCGACTTCGGAGGAGCCTTTTGACTGAAGTCTCTATCGATAGAACAACAATGGTTGATCTTGTTCCATTCTTCCTGGGCCGTCCTCTTGTCTTGTATCCCGATGTTCTCATGGAGAATGCTGTAGCCACTGGCTGATCTTGTTCCATTATTCCTGGGCCATCCTCTCGCCTTGTATCTTGATATTCTCATGTAGGATGCTGATGTTCTCATATAGAACGCTCTAGCCACTAGTTGATCTTGCTTCATTCTTCCTGGTCTGTCCACTTGCTTTGTATCCCAATGTTCTCATATAGAACGCTCTAACCACTGGATGATCTTGTTTCATTCTTCCTGGTCTGTCCACTTGCTTTGTATCCCAATGTTCTCATATAGAACGCTCTAACCACTGGATGATCTTGTTTCATTCTTCCTGGGCTGTCCACTTGCCTTGTATCCCAATGTTCTCATATAGAACACTCTAACCACTGGTTGATCTTGTTTCATTCTTCCTGGTCTGTCCACTTGCCTTGTATCCCAATGTTCTCATATAGAACGCTCTAACCACTGGATGATCTTGTTTCATTCTTCCTGGGCTGTCCACTTGCCTTGTATCCCAATGTTCTCATATAGAACACTCTAACCACTGGATGATCTTGTTTCATTCTTCCTGGGCTGTCCACTTGCCTTGTATCCCAATGTTCTCATATAGAACGCTCTAACCACTGGTTGATCTTGTTTCATTCTTCCTGGTCTGTCCACTTGCTTTGTATCCCAATGTTCTCATATAGAACGCTCTAACCACTGGATGATCTTGTTTCATTCTTCCTGGTCTGTCCACTCGCCTTGTATCCCAATGTTCTCATATAGAACACTCTAACCACTGGATGATCTTGTTTCATTCTTCCTGGTCTGTCCACTCGCTTTGTATCCCAATGTTCTCATACAGAATGCTCTAACTGCTGGTTGATCTTGTTCCATTCTTCCTGGTCTGTCCACTCGCTTTGTATCCCAATGTTCTCATACAGAACGCTCTAACTGCTGGTTGATCTTGTTCCATTCTTCCTGGTCTGTCCACTCGCTTTGTATCCCAATGTTCTCATATAGAACACTCTAACCACTGGATGATCTTGTTCCATTCTTCCTGGTCTGTCCACTCGCTTTGTATCCCAATGTTCTCATACAGAATGCTCTAACCACTGGATGATCTTGTTCCATTCTTCCTGGTCTGTCCACTCGCTTTGTATCCCAATGTTCTCATACAGAATGCTCTAACTGCTGGTTGATCTTGTTCCATTCTTCCTGGTCTGTCCACTCGTTTTGTATCCCAATGTTCTCATACAGAATGCTCTAACTGCTGGTTGATCTTGTTCCATTCTTCCTGGTCTGTCCACTCGTTTTGTATCCCAATGTTCTCATACAGAATGCTCTAACTGCTGGTTGATCTTGTTCCATTCTTCCTGGTCTGTCCACTCGCTTTGTATCCCAATGTTCTCATATAGAACGCTCTAACCACTGGATGATCTTGTTTCATTCTTCCTGGTCTGTCCACTTGCTTTGTATCCCAATGTTCTCATATAGAACACTCTAACCACTGGATCATCTTGTTTCATTCTTCCTGGTCTGTCCACTCGCCTTGTATCCCAATGTTCTCATATAGAACACTCTAACCACTGGATGATCTTGTTTCATTCTTCCTGGTCTGTCCACTCGCTTTGTATCCCAATGTTCTCATACAGAATGCTCTAACTGCTGGTTGATCTTGTTCCATTCTTCCTGGTCTGTCCACTCGCTTTGTATCCCAATGTTCTCATACAGAATGCTCTAACTGCTGGTTGATCTTGTTCCATTCTTCCTGGTCTGTCCACTCGCTTTGTATCCCAATGTTCTCATACAGATTGCTCTAACTGCTGGTTGATCTTGTTCCATTCTTCCTGGTCTGTCCACTCGCTTTGTATCCCAATGTTCTCATACAGAATGCTCTAACTGCTGGTTGATCTTGTTCCATTCTTCCTGGTCTGTCCACTCGCTTTGTATCCCAATGTTCTCATATAGAACGCTCTAACTGCTGGTTGATCTTGTTCCATTCTTCCTGGTCTGTCCACTCGCTTTGTATCCCAATGTTCTCATATAGAACGCTCTAACTGCTGGTTGATCATGTTCCATTCTTCCTGGTCTGTCCACTCGCTTTGTATCCCAATGTTCTCATATAGAACGCTCTAACTGCTGGTTGATCATGTTCCATTCTTCCTGGTCTGTCCACTCGCTTTGTATCCCAATGTTCTCATATAGAACACTCTAACCACTGGATGATCTTGTTCCATTCTTCCTGGTCTGTCCACTCGCCTTGTATCCCAATGTTCTCATATAGAACACTCTAGCTGCTGGTTGATCTTGTTCCATTCTTCCTGGTCTGTCCACTCGCTTTGTATCCCAATGTTCTCATATAGAACACTCTAACCACTGGATGATCTTGTTCCATTCTTCCTGGTCTGTCCACTCGCTTTGTATCCCAATGTTCTCATATAGAACACTTTAACCTACTTGTTAATCTAGTTCCATTCTTCCTGGGCCACCCTCTTGCCCTGTATCTCAATGTTCTCATATAGTACGCTTTAACCTACTTGTTAATCTAGTTCCATTTTTCTAGGGCCGTCCTCTTGTCTAGTATCCTGGTGGCAATACTAAGATGATCAAAATGTTTTTTTTTGTTCACTTTAAACATGAACATAGTCTACATTGGACTGATTTTTATGTGTGGGCTAGCTTTCCCTATTATCAGTTACCCATGCCATCCGGTAAACCCACCCTGACTTCTGAGGTACTTGTAATTTACATCCCCAAGTCAAAGACAAGAAGTGAACATTTCAGTCCAACTGACTAGAGTAGGGATTGAAACCGCTATCAACAAACACACAGGAAGTTTAAGAGCAAGAACTTATCCATTCAGCCAAGCTGACCTCCAAAGATGAAATTTTTTTTTTCGCTCGTTCGTTTTGAACTCAAGCGTAGTCCATAAACACTATTTATAGTAGTGATGGACTGAATTTTGCATGTAGATTAGCTTTCCCTTTTAACACTGTCCCTTGCCATCAGGCGAACCCACTCTGACTTCAGAGGTACTTGTAATTAACGTCCAAAAGTCAAGAACGACAGGTCAACATTTTAGTCCAGCGGTCCGGTGTAGGGGCTGAATTGCTTACCTCGGCACCAGCACACCGGATGTTTAAGAAGATGCGTTCTTACCCATTCGGCCATGCGGACATGCCAAAGATGACATGATTTAGTTGGTTCAGTGTTGACTCCCTTCAGTGCTATGACACAAGACTCTCAAGAATCTTCTCACACTGTCTTCCTCTATCTCTCTTTCTGCAAATCTTTCAGGCTGTCACAACATGTTCCAGATTTTGTCTTCTCGTAACATAGACAGTCCAAGTTTTTTGGACATGTTATGAGAAGAAATGGATTGGAGAACTTGGTGGCAACTGGCAAGATCGAAAGGAACAGACCAAGAGAAAGACCGAGAGGAAAATACCTGGATGGCTTGGCCACATGGCATGGACGAGACAGGAACACTGAGCTGATCCATGACGCTGGTGATCGAGTGAAATGGTGAGTCATGACCGCCCACGCTTTCCGGCATGGCACATGATTGATTGAACATAGAATTATACAAGTACTACAATAATAACAAATGGACTACTATACCTGCTGGTTGTGTTATTTTAGAAGTCAACCACACAAAAGGCTCCACCAAAGATTTTCTGTTCGCCACAGATACCTCCCAAAGTCTCACTGTTCAAAACAAAAAAATTAATAATAATATAATACAGATTTACATAATCCATGCATGCAAAAACCTTTGTAGTCATTACAACATTTAAAAACATGAACAATATAATTAAAATTTAATAAAAAAGCAAAGGACCCATTTTGAAACCATGAGGTTTAGTAGGTATATGGTGCTAATCCCATATTGTCAGACCACTTGATGAGTGACGTGGTCAATAAAATGCTGGCCACCTTTAATTCACAGGAAATTTCCTGGTATCCATTTTATCTGGGTCGAATTGAGAGCCCAAGTCAAGTTTTTTCTTGGGCGTTCGTTAGCTTTGAATTCACGTAGTCCATAAAACTGCTACTATATTCTGATTTTTGCATGTGGATTAGCTTTCCCTATTACAAGTGTCCATCGCCATCAGGCGAACCCACTCTGATTTTTTAGGTACTTGTAATTTACACCAACAAGTCATCAACTTGTTAGTCCAACTAACCGGTGTAGGGTTGAACCCACGACCTTGGCATCAGCACACCAGAAGTTTAAGGACAAGTGCTCTTACCCATTCGGTCGCACTGACCTCCAGGCACAGTTTTAAACATCCCTTCTTGAAGGGGAAATGATAGCCACTATGATTCAGATTGCCAAATTTAGCCGGAAATATATTTGCGGATTTGTTCGGCAACTATTTTTTGTGTCTCCGATTTAAGGAGATTTAGAGTACTCATGATGTTAAATCCCCCGATTATGTCAAGATCACGTTAAAAAAGGGACCGATTACTTCATACAGTTTTTCCCTCCTCGATTTACGTTGTGTACATCTTGTGTTTCTGGAATTTGTTTCCTACACAGAGATACAGAGTGACTTTTTCAGACCAGACGTAAGTAGACCTGCAAATCATGCTTTATGTAGATGTCTTTGCTTGTTCTAGTATGTATTATTAGATGTAGCATCCATTTTTACATAAATTGTGTAATTTCTGACTATTAAAGTCGGGGGTGGGTGGGGCATCCCAAACTAAAATGACGATTGCATGCTGTTAATGTGATATTTCAACGGTGGGAAATAGCCACTTCCTTGTCATACCCCAGCGATGATTATTTAATATTGTTATGGAATATTCACAGCGATTTGCATGCCAATGAATGCATGTTTGCATTCAACATAAATTGTAGTATTTATGTGTAATTTTTCACCATGTTACACGGTTAGGGTGGTTTATTTTTGGGTAACTTTTTATCACAACTTAACTCAGACCTAGCTTTGTGTTCTCCATTTCTGGCTCTTCCGGAATTCTTGTTATACCGGAGAACCAAGCTACCTATTCTAAGTGGTAAGTACACCCGTAAATACCATTTTATGAGATGTATTACATTGTTCTATTATGTATTATTAAATTTAGCATAAATTTTTATGTGTATTTTGTAATTTTTGACCATTTAAGTTGGCAGTCAATCTCACACTGAAATTATGAAGATCACATGCTGTTTTCCTTGTTATACTCTAGCTATGACTATTTAATATTGTTATGGAGTATTCAGAGCGACTAACATGATAATGAATACATGTGTACATTGAACACTTATTATTGTATTTATGTGTAATTTTTCATCACTCTACAAGGACAAGATCACTGATAATTTTGCAACTTTTTAATGCAAATTCTCTGGTCAAAATGAATCTATGGTCAAGGCCTCATGCTGAAAGACAGCGCTAACAGTCAGCACGCACTGACTGATGTCATCACAGCATGGCATGCCCATATATATGTCGCTGTGTGTGTATATATATAAAATCAGAAGCAGTTATCTTCCCTTTAGTTAGAAAACATCAACAGTTGTAATCGCCCTTGGTGCCTGTGTTACCAACAGCGGTGTGAGTGTGTAGGTCACATTTTTTTAAAGGGTCAAATAGTATTTTGGTCCTTGTTCATATTAAATGATAAACTGACACACAAACAATATCTCGGCTTAGAAGTGACCTACAGACTTTAATAAGGTACCGGTGGATTTTTTTTTTCAAGAGGTATCCAACTATGCAGGTTATATAATTAAAAAGCAATTTAGAAAATGTTACTAAAGTGGCTAGGAAATGAACACATGACTACGGGGCCAGCAGGCAAGCTACTGCAGCACATGTTAATAATATACTGAGTGTTTGTAAAGTTCACTACACTTTGTATGTAGAACAAATTTGAAAAATGAAGTTCATGATGTCAACAAAAAATGTGCTAAACATTCATTAAATTAGTTACAATAATCAGTGCTATGATCTAATGCTGTTTTCGGGAAGCTGGAAAGTATCAATGAAGTATCCATTATAACAGTTGTTGGAAATGTCCACCACAGGCTTCAAGACATGACTGTACACATCTCTTCACATTGTCCAATACCTTCTGCAACATGTCTGTTATTTCTTGAATGGTAATTCTGATTGCTTCTTTCAGGTCTTAAATTGTGTGTACATTATCTTTGTAAACATTTCTTTTCAAGAAACCCCACAGGTAATAATCCAATGGAGTTAGATCTGGGGAACAAGCAGGCCAAATTCCACGTGATATTATGCAATTTGTGAAAATACCTTCCAAAAAAATTATTTCTTCTGTTGATAACACCATTCTGTTTGGAGTGCAAAGAATTATTCAACAGCCATTCGTTGCATATTGCTACACGATGGACTGTGGAGCACATTTGTTGATGTCATCATGTACTTCATTTTTCAAATGTGTTCTACATACAAAGTGTAGTAAGACTTTACAAACACCTGGTATAAGACAGAAATTACAGGGTGCTAAGAATGATAAAAGATGGCTATAGGCATTTAAGATGTGTGCTATCATAAATTAAAAATGAAGTTAGACCCATCAAACAAAGTTATAGAAAGTAATATACAAGAAACATAAAGGTGAACCACGTTTAGCAGCAAAAGGTAGACACTAGTGGCAAAGCATGATTTGTAAGCTACCAAACCTGCCAGAGGATTGAGCCACCTGATGATGATGATGAGACTGACAAATTACTGAATGAAATTATGAATTATTTCTTACTTTTCTCCTTCCCTGCCCATGCCATAGCAGTTTCAAACTGCACCTCTCTTCTCTCATTCAGTTCACTCTTGTTGCCAATGAGAATGACATGTCCCTGAAGAAGAACACAATTATGACTTCACTGCATTATTCATAACGTAACTGATTAAGTGCCATGGGATGATTAATCGTCTTAAGCCAGTGGTTCTCAACCTTTTTTTGGTTCATGCACCCCTTCACCATATGTTCAGAATGTCATACCCCCCACACCCCACTTTTACGGATCCCCCCACCCCTATGCAGTATACGTCAAAATGGAAGTTAAATTTCAGAGTCGTGTAACAGCTACATGTTTCTGTCTCGACTATGCCATGTGGCCAAGCCATCCAGGTATTTACTTCTCGGTCTTCCCCTTGGTCTCTTCCCTTCGATCTTGCCAGTTGTCAGCCAAGTTCTCTAATTCATTTCTTCTCATAACATGTCCAAAAAATTTTAACTGTCTACGTTTAATGTCTCTAATCAGTTTACGATCTTCATTTGTTTCTTGAAGGACTTGTTCATTGGTTTTTCTGTCTGTCCATGGTATTCTTTGCATTTTCCCCAGAAACCACATTTCCACAGCCATCAGATGTTTTTCAGCTTGTCTGCTCATTGTCCACGCTTCACATCCATACAAAAGTATAGGTTCTATGTAGCACTTCAACACTCTTTTTCTCGTTTCAATTATATCTTTTTATTGGTCAGTATGTTTTTCATCTTACAAAAGGCTACCTTTGCAATGGCAATTCTTGTTCTAATTTCTTCAAGGCATCTCCCATCTGATGTTATGACTGTTCCGAGATAACTGTACTGATTCACTTGTTTAAGAATATGCCCATTTACTTGTATACATTGTGGTATTTCCTTCTTCCCAGTGACGACAATAATCTGAGTCTTCTTATAATTCAATTCTAACCCTAGTTATTCACTGTGTGCAACAACCACATCTACTAAATGTTGCAGGTCCTGTTCATTGTCTGCAATCAAGACTGATTATCTGCATATCTAATGTTATTGATGCATCGTTCCCCAATGTTGATTCTTTCCGTATCTTCTATATTTCTGAAAATATGTTCACTGTACAGGTGAAAAAGATCTGGAGACATTACACATCCCTATCTCACACCTCTCTTAATAGGCTGATATTGGTCTACTTCATCATCAATTCTTATGGCAGCATGTTGTTTCCAATATATGCTTCTTACAAGTCTAAAGTCTTTTCCATCAATTTGTAGATCTTCAAGCATCCTTATCATGTTGACACATCTGCTATTTTACCAGTCATTTTACCAGTTCTAAATTTACATTCATCAGTATTTCCTAAATTTAGCGATAAAATAAAAATAAACTATGAAAAAGAACATTACATAGTAACTTCAGCAGTTCCATATCTGAGAAGTTCCATTTTTTCACATGAAATTTGTAACATTTGTTTGAACTGATTTTATTATTCAAGGATGCATGAACTGATTTGCCTTATGCAACAATTTTATTCCACCACATACAGATCCTTCCGTCTGTTAATGGGGCCCTAAAGGGTAGCAAAGAATAGTAACATTATAACCTACCATGCATGTTGTAAAAGGCAACTAGGGAGGATTCCGCCCGTGTGTTAGTGGGACCCTAAGGGCTAGCAAAGAATAGTAATACTGCATCCTATCATGCATGTCATAAGGGGCAGCTAAGGAAGGTTTGTAATTAGGGCAGGTTATCCCATCAAGTAGAGAAATTCAGCCACAAAATCCAACCAACCATGAACAAATCATGTAAAGAAAAAAGAATTACTCAGCCAACCAAGCGGAAAGGAAGTTCTTATAGAAGAGATCAGACGCACTGCAGAGAAAGCCTCAAGGAGTCTGTGGTGCTGATAACATTTCTTTCACCTGGAAAAATCTCCAGTAATGACACCTGGAATGTTAAAACTATGTATGAATTAGGTAAGACTGCACAGGTGGCATCAGGCATGAAATATTATAATATACAAGTAAATAATATTGGGAAAAGATGGAGGAGTTGCAGAGGATAGCAAAAGATAGAACAGCTTGGCGTGGTTTGATTGAGAGACTAATCCCCAATAGGGGATGAAGGACAGAAGAAGAAGACATACAGATCAAGGGAAGGTATGTAAAAAAAAAAAACCAGCTGTCTGGTAGGTAGACTGGGGACAATCAAAGGCTAGGGAAAGTAAACTGGAAAAACCTAAATAAAAACCAGCTGCCTTGTAGACTGACTCGGGACAGTCAAAGAGTAGGGAAAGCAAACCCCCCAAAAAATGCTTGCTGAAGGATGTACTGAGCTGAAAGCTTGATGATACAGTACAATGCAATGCATTGGACTTAGAAGGTAAAACTGACAGTCTTTGTTGGGATTCACAACCAACAACAAACAAACACAGGATGTACAACCAATCAACAAGCACACAACCAACAATGAATCAAACAACCAACAATGAATCAAACAACCAACCAGCAACTAAACATCCGACCAAAAACCATCACACCTCTATAGCACTATCTACCGTGGACTTTGCCTTCATTCTACTGAAAAAGTTAAATGGATAAAATGACATTACCTCTCTTTTATCTTTATGCTTGTCAATTTCTTTCTTCAGTCTGTCAAGTTTCTTGAATGAGTCAAAGCTTGTGATATCATACACCAAAATGTACCCCTAAATAAAACAAGAAATATTCACATCACAGAATGTTCACATCAAGAGAAAATATTCAGAGTATAATGGAGGGTAAGGTTGAAGGCCAGTGAGCAAGAGGTAGACAATGATACAAGTGGGAAGATATCAAGAGATGGATGAACATCAATCTGACAGAATGTACAGTCAGAGTGAGAGACAGATGGTGTTGGAGATCCACTGCGGCCAACCTTCATTGTGGAGACGGCACCTGATTGATTGATTGACTGATTCACATCACCTAATCAACGAGCTGTGAATTTCACGTGGAGTGCTTTTACATCTGCCCACAGTTGTTTGTAGTGTGAACTGCATGTTCAGAAAAATTGTGGCCGGCCGGTCTCTAAACTAACTGGTTTGCTTTATGCAGTAATGTGTGGCTGCTGGTTTTCTAGTGACTGCCACTTCCATTGACAATGAACTGTATTTTTTTGGGCAGACTTTTATGCCTAGCCAGCCCCAGCATCCATCCTCACCTCTTAAGTCACTGGAATCTGTCTAGTTCTCTCCCAAAGCTTCACGTCAATGATTCTGACTGGCTGGCATCTTGCCGTCTTGACAGACGATAGCTAGTAAAATGGAGTTATACCTCTCCATAATACAAAACCTGGGCTGAAGTTAGAGACCATGTGTTACCCATGCAGAATGATCCCTCTCTCGGCCTGCCTAGTTTACTCCAGAGGAAAGGTAACATCAATATATCTGGAACAAGACAAGCTGCAGAAGCTGCCGGATCAGCTAAGCATTGCTCTAACTGTCCACCTGTAGACCAGTTGCCGTCCAAGGCTTAGGGCCTGGTATGCCCTGCCATGAGATTTAGTCTTTAGGCTGCATTTCCTGGCACTAGGGTAAGGCTTGTACCATCCCAATTGCGCCCCTCTGCCCGAAGCCGTTGACACAATGTGGGGTGTCAGGTTTGATGAGTGCCGTCCATAATTCGGCGCTAACAGAAAGCAGGTTGTATCGTCTACTGTCATACGGTAGCTCAGTCATATCTGACTAAGACCTGACAGGCATCAGTGATTCTATCCTACTGTATTACTCCTATTATGTCCTGGCACCAGTTAATGAATATGTATAGCATATATACCGTCTACTTCTATTGCCTTGTGGGTTGAGTGGTCTCGAGGTATGGTGTCTGCCTCAAGTGCTGGAGGTCCCGGGTTCAAGCCCTGGAAATTTTTCATGTGGACTTCTAGTAACAAAATTTCCCCTGGTCTCTGAGTAGTGAGATCGGAAGCCCGTGTGTATTGTTGCACATGTTAAAAAATCCCTGGCAGTTAGAAAACGAAAAAGAGTGGCCTAACAGCGATGCCCGGGCAAAATTTTGAGTTTAAAATCTACCTAAAGTATTTCAGGATCCTCGATGGTGCTACAGAGTTCATGCACTGAGCTGAGATTCTCCGGACTCAGGTCGTGAGATAGGAGTAGAACGGAGCACTTATGGGTTACACCCATGTGCCATCATGTTGATCCGTCGACTAAACTAAACCCTTCTATTGCCTTTCATTTCCCACTGCAGCCTAGGCCCACAATCTACCATGCCTAGCCCTTCGTAGATTTATTCATGATTGGTTGGATTGTACAGCTAAAGTTTTCTACTGGTAGCCAGTTTAACGAAAACTCCTTAATTGCCTTTTATGACATGAATGGTAGGTTACAGTGTAACTATTCTTGGCTTCCCTTATGACATGAATGGTAGGTTACAGTGTAACTATTCTTGGCTTCCCTTATGTCATGAATGATAGATTACAATGTAACTATTCTTGGCTTCCCTTATGACATGAATGGTAGGTTACAATGTAACTATTCTTGGCTTCCCTTATGACATGAATGATAGATTACAATGTAACTATTCTTGGCTTCCCTTATGACATGAATGGTAGGTTACAAGTGTAACTATTCTTGGCTTCCCTTATGACATGAATGGTAGGTTACAAGTGTAACTATTCTTGGCTTCCCTTATGGCATGAATGGTAGGTTACAAGTGTAACTATTCTTGGTTTCCCTTATGACATGAATGGTAGGTTACAGTGTAACTATTCTTGGCTTCCCTTATGACATGAATGGTAGGTTACAGTGTAACTATTCTTGGCTTCCCTTATGACATGAATGGTAGGTTACAGTGTAACTATTCTTGGTTTCCCTTATGACATGAATGGTAGGTTATAGTGTAACTATTCTTGGTTTCCCTTATGACATGAATGATAGATTACAATGTAACTATTCTTGGCTTCCTTTATGAGCCCAGGTTCCAGGTAACACTGTTATACTTATCTGTTTTGTTTCCGTACAATAATTAATGTGGGAGTCTCGATGGAGAAATGATTATTCCACCTGCCTTGTGCTCCAAAGGCTGTGGATTCAATCATGGACTACATCATTTAGTTCATGAATGAAATTTTCCCTGAAGACTCCAGGAGGTCGTTGCTGAAGCTACGGAGTTCATGCTCTGTGTGACGCTGTCAGCAGGCCGCCCTGCAGATAGACACCAAGCTATATGGGATGAAACCCAGTACAATGTTGACCCTCTTGCCATTTTAACTCATTAACATAATGAAATGTGTTTACTCACATCAGGGAAATTCAGATAGTGCTTTGGTAGATCCGAATCATTTCCATCCTGTGGATAAAAAATACTCATTGTCACTTTACAACATTGTAATTCTCTATTTAGAATAGGAAATGGACGACCGTCAGTGGTCGATCTTATAAAAAACACAGAAGACAAATGTAGCCACTATGATTAAGATTGCCGAATTTAACCGGAAATATATTTGCAGATTTGTTCGGGTACTATTTTTTGTGTCTCCGATTTAAGGAGATTTAGAGTACTCATGATGTTAACTTACCCAATTATTTGAAGATCGAGTTAACACAGAAACCGTTTACTGGATATTATGTTTCCCTCCATGCGCTATGAATCTAAACCTCTCATCTTCTCAATTTCGTTTCCTGGTCGGAAGTACAGACTGACTTTATAAGACGTAAGTACACCCGTAAATTCCATTTTAACTAGACTTTCAGCATTGTTCTAATATGTATTATTCAATTTAGCATCCATATTTACATATATGTAGTTTTCGACTATTAGAGTTGACAATCCTGTATAAAACTGAAATAATAAAGATGGCATGCTGTAATATGATATTTCAATGGCGGGGAATATTAGTTTTCATTGTCATACTCCAGGGATGATCATTTAATATTGTTATGGAATATTCACAGCAATTGCAATGCCGATGATTGCATATGTGCATTCGACACCCATAGGAGTATTTATGTGACATTTGTCATCACTCCACACGGACCACATCGCTGATAGTTTTGCAACTTTTTAACGTGAATTCTGTGGTCAAAATGGATCTACGTGCATGGCCTTGCACTGACAGACAACGCTAACAAACAGCGTGAGCTGGCCGCGCACAGACTGACAACATCATGGCATGGCATGATCATGTATATATCGCTGTTTATATATATATATATATATATATATATATATATATATATATATATATATATATATATATATATATATATATATATATACACACACACATATACACACAATATACACATCGGCAGCAGTTATCTTTCCCTTAGTTCTGATCTCTCTTGAGCGTATGTGTTACAACAGTGGTGTTAGTGGGTAGGTCACAATTTGCCAAAGGGACAAAATCGTATTTTGCTCTTTGTTCATACTAAATGATAAACTGACACACAAACATTAATATCTCAGCTTAGACTTGACCTACAGACTTGAACAAGGTACCGCTGGATTTGTTATTTCAAGAGGTATCCAACTATGCAGGTTATATAATTAAAAAGCAATTTAGAAAATGTTACTAAAATGGCTAACAAGTGTTTGAAAAGAAATAAATACAATCATCTGCTCTGCTTGGCATTGGCACATAATGATGATAAAAGTAGGAATTTTGGCAATTCATCCCAAAAGTGAACACAACATTATTTTTGCAACATCTTGATGTGCTCAGTCTCGATTAAATGGGACCTGATTTGACACAGTATAGTTACTAATGAAAAGCATCATTGCCTGGCAAAGATCATAGGAATTTCATAGTAATCTTGTGAGGGGAGGGGGGGGGGGGCTGCGTGGTCTCGCAGTATGGTGTCCGCCTCGAGTGCTGGAGGTACTGGATTCAAGCCCCAGTGATGGCCGGGATTTTTTCTCGTGGGCTTCTAGTAATAAAATTTCCCCTGGTCTCTGGGTAGTGAGATCGGACGCCTGTGGGTATTGTTGCGCACGTAAAAAATCCCTTGGCAGTTGGAAATCGAAAAAGAGTAGCCTAACGGTGCTGTCCGGGCAAAATTTCGAGTTAAAAATCTACCCAAAGTATTTCAGGATCCTCGCCGGTGCTACGGAGTTCATGCACTGAGCTGAGTTTCTCCACTCAGATTTGAGTTAGGAGGAGAACGGAGCACTTATGGGCTGCACCCATGTGTCGTGATGTTGATCCATCGACTAAACTAAACTAAACTTGTAAGCATAATATAGTTTACATAATGGACTCTAGAGAAAGTTGTAAGGAGGGTAAAGGGGGAATGTGATGTTGGAGGAACATCCAAGCTGCTTGGTTATGCAGATGATATAGATATTGTAGGGGAAAATGAACAAAAGACATTGGAAATATTGACTCACTTAAAGGAAAAAGCCCAACAAATGGGGCTGGTTATCAACCAAGATAAGACAGAATATATGGTAATTTCAAGAGAAGGAATGGCTAAAAACTCTGGCCACATACAAATAGATAATATGACCATTAAAAGAACGGAAACATACAAACACCTGGGTACAATCTTCAACTGCTCCAACATCATAAGGGAAGAAATACAAACTAGAATCAATTCTGGAAATAAGATATACTATGCACTACAACATCTACTAAAATCAAAGGCACTATCTCGTAACACCAAGATCACAATATACAAAACACTGATCAGACCAGTTGTGCTGTATGTCTCTGAAACCTGGAGTACAATGAAAGGAGACGAAGCCTTGCTACAAACCTTTGAGAACAAAGTTTCAAGACGCATCTTTGGATCCATTAGGGATACACAAAGTGGAGAGTGGAAAAGAAGAAGTAACAAAGACATTCATGATCTGTTTAAATCCCCGCTAATCACTGGTATCATGAAGGCTGATAGACTACAATGGCTGGGGCATATAGAAAGAATGGAAGATAATAGGGAAACAAAACTCGCTTACACTCAGAAAATAAATGACCGTAGACCCCGAGGTAGACCAAGAAGGCGGTGGAGAGATAATACATATACAGACCTACAAGCACTTGGAATCAATGACTGGCAAGAGAAGGTCCACCAGAGAGACGGATTGTATCTGCAGCAAAGAACCTCAATGGCTCGGAACGCTGAAGAAGAAGAAGAAGAAGAAGAAGAAAAGAAGAAGAAGAAGAAGAAGAAGAAGAAGAAGAAGAAGAAGAAGAAGAAGAAGAAGAAGAAGAAGAAGAAGAAGAAGAAGAAGAAGAAGAAGAAGAAGAAGAAGAATGGACTCATAATTAGATTGCAATAGGTGCCATTAGTATTGGGATTCTTCACTGGTCGTTGAAGATGAGGAAGGAGCACATATGGGAATGTCCTGAGTGCTGTGATGTTAATTCTTGACTCAACTCTATTAGCCTAAATTTTTAAAAAGGATATGGCTGCTACTGCGCTATTACATTTTACAACATGAAAGTAGTATTAAAAATAAGGACTTTAAAACAAAAAGAGTTACTTACAGATAAACCAATGTCAAATATTCTCACTTTTTCCTTAACCCCTCGGTCAGTTTCTATCACAGCAGTATAAATATCTTCCATTGTGTGATGAGTGGGCTGAAAAGTCGGGAAAATAATTAGGTAACGTAAAATAATGTATTATAACATTACTGATTTTCGGATGAGCTACAGTTTATAACTAAGCATGTAAATATGTATAAAGTAATAAAACAAATGCAAAGTAATTTGCTGACATGACATTAAAGAATGTCAGGGTTGTGATAGAGTGCCCACTTAGTCCCTTAAATGGGATAATGTGAAATTGTTAAGCAAGTATTCAAATGAACTTGAAAGCAGCCAACAGATAATTGTTGGTTATGGTTTCAAGTGCATGACAGTAGGCAGAGGATCTCTTCATAGTATGGTCACTGCCAAAAGGGAAAGCAATGGCAGACTGCCTTTTATACAGTTAATCAATTGAATATCCTTTACAGGATGTCAGTCAACCCTAGCATTTTTTGGCTGTTTGTGATTTCTTGGCAAGTTTACGTTCAGTAGTTTGCCATAGATGTTTTAATGGCTGATTCTCTTACCATTGAATAAAAACCAGCGCAAGATGGTCTGCTTCCAAATCGCGGTATGTGGGGTTGTATTTTGGGTTCATAAGGCCTTCACCACAATCCTGGTTTTCTATACAGTTCCCTTGTCTATATGGGTAAATTGTTGAATTATAATTGACTAAACCTCTACACAGATGCCTAGTAAATTATACTTCAACAACTCATAATCGGGATGGAGGTCATGATGGAGGTCGTGTTGGGGTCAGCATGGCTGAATGTATAAGAACACACATTATTAAACACCCAGTGTGCTGATACCAAGGTAAGGGGTTCAACCCCTACACTGGACAGTTGGACTAAAATGTTGACTTTTCGTCTTTGACTTTGGGGGCATAAATTACAAGTACCTCAGAAGTCAGAGTGAGTTTGCTTGATGTCAAGAGAAACTGGCAATAGGGAAAGCTAATCCACACACAAAATGCAGTCCAGGACATTAGAAGTAATGTTTATGGACTATGCTTGAGTTCACAGCAAGCGAACACCAAAAAATAATGTATCAGGATAAGAACAAGGACCTGATCCAAGACTCTAGTGATCGTGGGAGATAGCAAAAAATGACTACCCAGGTCTATAGGCATGGAATACAATTGTGATGATTAAGTTCACAATATCTGCCACCAATTAGCACAAGAAGTGTGATATTGCTAGTATAATGTTGCACACCTTTGCTTTTCCAGAAAAAAATCTGTTGTCCCTATCCGTTTTATTTGACTAGCCAACTCCCAAAGTTATCAAAGTGACAAATCAACAATAAGAGATAGCAGTAAGGATCTCCAACACTTCCTGTTTCTTGTTCTGGTTGCACACTGATAGACGGTTGTTTGTCCATCTTTGACTCTCCCACTTGTATCACTGCCTGCCTCTTGTTCCTTTGTCTTTGACTTTTTGTTCCTATCAAGGAAGGTTGACTGCACTGGATCTCTGTCGTGTCCTCCTTTAAAGTGTCGTCCCTGGAGTGAGGAGAGTCGACACCGACATTATAATATTTTTTTTTTCCTCTCAATATTCTGGAGAATCCACCAGCTTCCGTCCAACACACTCCCTTAGCCTATGGACACCTTTTCCTGTCACTCTCTCACTGTCGTACTATGCCCCCTCTCATACTTCTCCAACGCAACATACTCAACAACTCTTGCTTCCAAAAAATTAATAAAGATTAATTTATTAAAAGAAAAGTGTAACGTATATGAGACGTGTATGTGAAGAAAATGTGTGTCGTGTATTATAACATAAATGTATGTGTCAGCCCTCAAAGTTCAGGATCATAGTGTACACATCATGGCAAGGATTACACGACATCATACGAGTCAGTACACAAGACCTCACCGAAGTCGTATCCCTCTCTCCCGACATGTCCTCTTCCAGGAACTTTGATGACCATGAGATCTGAATCCCATGTAAATATAGTCCTTGAAAAAACCTATGATAGTTCCTAACACAATGGTTCCTAATAGTTTTAGAGAAACCACGATCTCATAATTCTGCACAGTGAAAAATCATGGAACGCTGTCTCATGAACATGACGGTTTCTTCTAGCGAAATGTTCTATATTTTCACTCTTAAACAGTCATAGTCTAGACAAAAATGGCTTGCTTTATTTACTAGATATTGTCTGACAGTTCTGATTTCCTTGGTACATGGGACAACTACACTTCAATGTTTGGTTTCATCTAATGTGAACATCAGTTCCTACTGATCTAGTTCCACGTGGACTGAACATCCATCACTTCAGGTGTGTTAACGATTGGTATTCACTCATGTAGGATACATATACCATTAAGCTCCACCAAGCAATGTTTATTAACTTCTTCCGTTGTGAAAGTTGCTGGCCCATCTCTCCACATCATACTTTATCCGGGATCGGATTTTTTAGTTGTTCCGGGTTCTTCATTCCAACCAGAGGAACCTGTAACATAAATCATATAACCGGTGATAGTCTCCCCGTCACTGATCTCTATTAGATGATCGTGGCCATCGGCCTCGCTCAGAAAATATAATGAACCTACTCTGTCATGGACAGATGACTGAACACATATGTTAGCATCAGGCCAAGACAAGAAAAAAAAATCAACAAACAGCATGCGGAACCCCGCCCACCAGGGACACTTACGGGAAGATCCCAATTATCCCTCATTACTCAATTCTCCACTAGTAAAGCTTATCAACACTTCACTAATCTATTTTCAACTAACAGAGCCAAGTATCACTTCCCTACTCTAGTTAGTTTTCCACTAACAGTGCTAATCATCACACTATAGTTTTAACAAGGCTACAGTCTATATTAATTAGAACTAATAGACTATATTGACTACCTTATGCAAAACCGCCTCATTCCCGGGATGGCTACTACACTTTGCCATAACGACACATGCTAGTTAATGTTAAATTTATCTAGCACTGTAGAGCTCTCCCACAAACACGTCCATCATAATCCACGGTTTTGGTCAACTCTGTTTCTCCCAATCATAGTTTATGGCAAAACCTCTAAAATGGTCACGTGACATGGTTGATGTCCTGCAAGTGTTATTTTGCATATCAGCCATTGTCAAGAATCGATTTTCTCCTGTCTAGTCACTGTCAAAGGTGTCATCACTTGTTTAGATTCCCAAAACAAGCCAGCGAGTTCCTGTATACTCCCAACACAGTTGCCAGTAACCAGCCGTCAATCTTCTTGATGTTCCGGAATTAAGACTTGACAGATGTACTGTTTTCTTCCGAGCTTAGTACTTCCATTTCCCCTCTGATATGTTTATAATATGTCAACGTGATGTATGATTAAGCGCACTCACTTCCTCTATACTTCCGCCACTGTTAATTTTAGTCCGACAGGTGATGGCCAACATCCGTTTTGTCCCCATGATCTCACGGCTTCCATTTGTATTCAAATGTTGACAAACTGTCAAGGCGTTGTCGGGATTCGTCTCCCGCACTTCCGAGTGTGGCCAATCCGTCAACCAGATGTACAAGTACAGCTGTTATTTATGCCCGACCTGTTTTGGAAACACGTGCAGCCACAACTATGAATGTTTTCTCTGTATTAGTTGAAACACTTGATGCTTAGCAGATAGTCCGGTTTATCAGAAAGCCTTATAATAATCAACTGGTTAAACACACGGTTTTATTTTGTGACAATCTCCAACACTCTCTTTCACTTGTTCTAGCCGTACACTTTGACAGACTTCTGTTCATTAATCTCTCTATTCTATCTTCCTACTTGTACCATTGTTTATCTTAGTAGGGGTGATAAAGCTCATTATCTTGAATGAGATCTTTCTACAGGAAAGAAACCTTACATAATGCATACCTAAGTTGGACATACTGACATATAAGATAGACATCTGAATAATTGGGCATGAAGCATTCCGAATGAAAAAAGGAATGGGGAAAAACACAAATATGATACCTACTATGGCAAACAATCAATAAAAATATTTCATTTGCAACAAGAAAAAGAGTTTTGAAGTGCTACATAGAACCTTGACTTTTGTATGGAGGTGAAGCGTGGACAATGAGCAGACAAGCTGAACAACATCTGATGGCTGTGGAAATGTGGTTTCCGAGAAGGATGCAAAGAATACCATGGACAGACAGAAAAACCAATGACCAAGTCCACCAAGAAATAAATGAAAACAGTAAACTGATTAGAGAAATTAGACATAGACAGTCACAATTCTTTGGACACGTTATGAAAAGAAATAAATTGGTGAACATTGTGACACCTGGTAAGATCGAGGGGAAGAAAACAAGGGGAAGGCAGAGATGTAAATACCTGGATGTCTTGGCCACGTGATATGGTTGAGACAAGAACACAGAGCTGATACATGACTCTTGTGATCATGTGAGATGGCGAAACATGACCACCCACGCTTATCGGCATGGCATATGATGATGATTATGGCAAACAATTTTTAATTCTCAGTGGTACAAAATACTGTGTGATGTCATGATTGTTTGTATTTTCTAGCAATGTGAGAGCTAAGCAAAACTGTTGTGGTCTTTACTAGTAGCAAAAACATGGTGATACTTACAGATTCAATAATATGGCTGCCATAGAGAAGCTGTTCCAGAATGGCCGTTTTCCCAACCCCAGAACATCCGCAGAGGAGAATTTTGTTTGATTTACCCATTCTTCATTAGTCAACAGGGACACCTCTCGTTACCTAGGAAAGAGTTAACAGATCAAAGGAGTAATACACTGCAAAACAAATATGAGAAGAAAATATTGCATCTGATTATGCTGTTTTATGTTTAAATATTACATCATCTTCATCAGATTAGTCATTCCGATTATTGGTGTCAAGAAATGTGATAATGCCCTTTTGCTGTTCCTTGCTGTTCTCAGCTCCCTCAGAACATTGGGTAGGATTCCTTAAAACTGTTTAATGTCCTCTGCAGGACATTGGGTAGGAGTCCTTGGACATTGCGATCAGTTGATGTTCTAGTTAAGTTTAGGTTCAGTAGTTTGCCATTGCTTTCTGAACGAGTCTAATGACAATGAAATATCTCAAATAGAAATAGTTTGCCATTGCTTTCTGAAAGAGTCTAATGACAATGAAATATCTCAAATGGAAGTAGTTTACCATTGCTTTCTGAACAAGTCAATGAGAATGAAATATCTCAAACGGAAGTCAGCAAAGCCAAATGGACAAGAGCGCTCGGTCTTAAACATCCTGCATGTTAATGCTGAGGTAGGAGGTTCAACCCCTGCATCGGTCAGTTACACGAAAATGTTGACTTTTCGTCCTTGACTTAGGGATGTAAATTACAAGTACGTGAGAAGTCGGAGTGGGTTCGCCTGATAGGGAGGGACACTGGTAATAGAGTGCTTATGGACTAAGCTTGAGTTCAAAGCGAGTGTGAAATAAAATCTCAAATTTATGGAGGAAACATGCATAGATCAAATAGTATTAAGAACCTATGGTGTTTGTCCATCAAGAATGATGATGACCATTCATTTCATCCAGTGGGGTTGGAAGTTTGGAGCTGTGAGTTATTAAAAACCTATAGCACAACATTAGCAAACAAATTAAAGTAACTTTTTCTAGAACATGCAACTTTCCTGTTGTGGCATACAAATGTGAGTCACAATCACTAAAAATGAAAATTATGGTTTTTCAGCTCAAATTTTACAGAAAAATTCTTTGAATACAAGCAGAAGAGAAATAATGAAATTCTACAACAGTGGTTCTTAACCGGTGGGGAATTCCACTCCCCCCCCCCCCCCCCATCCCTCCTGGAGAATTTTAGGGTTTCCATGGGGAGGGAGGGAATTAAGATTATTTTAGATCATGTTAATACAAGAACTGATTATTTTATATTGTTTTTCCCTCCATACTTTATGGTTCTGTTCTTCTCGCCCTTCTGAAATTTGTGTTATAACGTAAGTAGACCCACAAATCATGTTTTATATAGACATCTAGACTTGTTCTAGCATATGTTAGTAAATTTAGCTTCCATTTTTATGTATACTATGTATAGGGTGGTGGTGGGGGGGTTTATAGGTAGGAAATATGAAAGGGGGAAAAGCGGCATTCTGAACATATGGTGAAGGGGTGCATGGGCCAAAAAAGGTTGAGAACCACTGTTCTACAAGATCTGAACTGAACATCAATGAAAACCGGCTTATAAACAGTGGAATTGTGGTGAAAACTAAAATATCTTGGGCCATATTAAATGTCACAGGGACTTGGGAAGAACAGTGATGGAGGCCATGGTTTCTGGAAGAAGCAGCTTGGTTCAAGTAACATGAAGATGGACACAGGACACTGCAGACGCCTTGGGCATAAGCATGCATGAAGCAGGAGAAATGTGAAAAGATCAAGAAATGGTTTGGTGCACCGTGCCGAGAGTAATGTTCTGTAAAGGATCTTCTACATGAGGATAATGTGGAAAACATGACCACCCGAGGCTTAGTCCCAGCCAGTCAATATGTGCTGTGCTGAATCATGACCTGGTCACATGCTAATATGCCTCTCCACAGACGTGAAGTTTTAGAACAGCCTCGCACACCCCAATGGTTTGTGAGTTTGGAAAAGAGTAGGGTGAAAAAGATCACCACCAAAGCATATATTCCTCCCCTCCCCCCACTGGTGCTACAGAGTTCACACATTGTGTTGAATTCTGGTGGTTTTTCAACAAAAAGCACATTGTGGTTTATTTGCTTTTTAATATCAAGAAGGAAAATTGGAAAACTATTTACATCCTGAATTAATACTTAAACAGAATCGCAACTACATTACTTTTAATGAGATAAATACAGTTGAAGTGGTCACTGTGGAAGCCAGATTTCTTTAATATCCTCTGATCAAATGCAGACAGTAAGACTAAGAGAACACATGTCATGGAATATGTTCAATGGAAGAACGCACCATGAAACATGGATTGCCTGGGACTGAAAACATGTAATATTCTCATGAACTAAAATTAATGATTCCATTTTGTTGCAGTACACTCAGGAAATAAATGACCGTAGACCCCGAGGTAGACCAAGAAGACGGTGGAGAGATAATATATATACAGACGTACAAGCACTTGGAGTCAACGACTGGCAAGAGAAGGTCAACCAGAGAGACGAATGGAGACGGATTGTATCTGCAGCAAAGAACCTCAATGGCTCGGAACGCTGAAGAAGAAGAAGAAAGTGACATTCACATCATGTGTTCTGTACTCTGGTGGTCTGCTATTTCAATAATATTAATAATCTCTGACCTCTGCATATACAATTAGAAAAACAAAGTGAATACCACGATGAACGCAAAGAATTTTAATTAATGACTTGACACAATTCCAACAACTTGTTGGAAAAGTAACGATTAAAGTACGACATGACTCAAGTTTATTTTTTACATAAGTATAATTGATACCTACCACTAGATGTCCAGGCAAGTTTGTTTCTTCTAAACCTTGATTAATCCTACTATCATTAATTACTAAATTACTATACAGTATGTATAGTATAATAGACAGTATAGTAGTATTATTAGTATATACTATATTATATACTAATAATTTATAACATTAATATATTATTATATTATACCACAACGTTTATATATTTAGGTTACTGTTGAGGTACCTGGGCACTTTAGTAACTAGACTAGATTAAAACTCAAAGCTAAAAGTTACAAATAAAACAACTAAAATCTAAGGCTAAAAGTAACTAGTGAACCAGCCCACAATCCACATCACATCAGTCACCTCACATCAGGCCAGCTACGCGACTTCCACGATTGATTGATTGACGAATTCAAGTATGTCTCACTTGTAACAAATTAATGTAACGAACGGAACATTTCATAAATTCCTAAACATCTCTTTTTAGCGACTAACCACTTCAATTTATTTCTGTTTTAAAGGTGCCTAAATAATTTTTTCCCAAGCTCAAAGAATGTAAATATTGTATATCACAATTTGTTTTGAGCTCTTCTGAAAAGAGGGTACGGAATAAACATGGGCTATTTTTTTCAATATTTGGATCAAATTTGTACACAATAACCACAAAGTAAACAACTAAAATCGAATAAGATATTACCTGCTTATGATAATTATAGAAACGCTTTTAAATTTTATCTCCTAAATAATATAAAAATAAGTTTGAATTGACAAAAGTGATAACTTATGTATTATGAGAGAAATGGTATCGAAATTGAGTTTATTTTTGTGTGATTACCAAGATTAGTAGTCGGAAGAGCCCAACGACGTCCACGCCCACTTCCGGCAATAATATGAAGGATTGATCGTCTGCAACTGTCCCAGCGGTGAACAGAAAATACTGAAGGATTCTCACAAACCACACAGCTAACCATGGCCCCAAAAAATCCCCCACCACTTGTCACAGGAGTCTCCCCAAAGGAGGGTCCACCAGGTACTAGGATCACAATAAGAGGAGAAAATCTTGGAGAGGATCCGAGGGACCTTATTGGTAAGAAATGAATATTATTGAAATAAATTTACTAGATAAATTGTTTACCAGAAAGTTGTCGTTGATAAATAAATAATAAATGTTAATATTTAAAATGCTAAGTAAAACACTACTACTGACTACTGCATTGACTTTCTGGCATCTTGTGGACATTGGGTGGAGTCAGTTGCCTATGAAATACCAAAACCTGTGGAGGAAACATATACCAGCCCAGGTCTAATCTCAACCAGTTCATATGTGCTGTGCTAAATCATGACCAGGTGACAGATGTGAAGTTGTAGTGTTAGTCTTTCACATCCTGCTGCTTTCTGATCTTGGAGAGGGGAAGGACAGCTCTACAAGTCAATGTGGAGATGGTACTTCTGTGGAGAGACATGGCCGAGAGGTTACAGTGTCTGGCACAGACTCAGAAGGTGCAGGGTTCGATCTCTGCATAGGGCAGGGAATCTTTCCACGTACCATTGGTACCAATGATATCACATGTACTCTTGACCTCTTTGGTAGTGAGATCAGATACCTACCCTTTTCAGATAAGAGTGAAAAACAAGATATCCCATGTTCAAGTTGTGCATATTAAAAGTTGAGTTGAGTTAAGAACCAACATCACAGCACTTAGGACATTCCCATACATGCTCTGCCCCCTCATTGAACAGCCACTGAAGAGTCATACTGCTAATCATTCCAACTGCCACCTGATTGAAAGTTCTCCTCGTCTTCCCTCTCAGTTTTGAGATTCATCCAGAACCCCTGCCAACCCCTGCCATATCATTCTCTCCACATGCAGGTTTCTCAGTCTGTTCCCCCGCTTTCTCCACCTGGTCCTACAGGTGCCCAACCATCTTTCTCTTGTCCATAGCTAATCTACCAACGAGAGGTGCATTCCCTGTCAGCCTATAAGCCTGTTCATTCCCTCACACTCCCACATGACCAGGGCAGAAAATCTATACAATTCTCACAATTTGTGACCTCTGAAGCAAGGCCGGAGAAATGGAGTGCGTGCTCTATGCTCGATATCTTTTACAACAGCTATTGGGGAGACAATGAAATGGAGACTAAGAGATGCATATTAAAAACCCCTTGGTAGAGCAAAATTGCAATGAGTAGGCAGTAAAGTCCCTGCCCCAATAAACTTGTTAGGAAAAAAAAAACCTACTTACAAGTAGATAGTCTGTTGCCTTTGATAGAATCTGTCTAGAGGACACAAACCTTACACAAATGTATGCTAAATTCAGACATGCTGAATTTTGATGTACATGTGATACATTCCCCTTGAAAGAGATATGAAGATGGAAGAAAAAGAAGAAGAAGAGGGATAAAAAAATCCAGGATGCCATGTCACCTGGAAATTTTTATCTGGTGCCTGAATTTTCAATCATTTTCTTAGCCCATGTTTGCGAATAAAATATGTTGGCTCCTGCTAAAATGGTACTGGCTCCTCAATTATGATTAATGTGTTCTACCTCTGAACTATAAGAAGTATGTACTTCCCATTTGTCAAGCTCTCAGTGGCGTGCAAAGGGGGATGCGACTGGGATCCAGCTGGGAGGGGGGCATCCAATTAGGAAGAGGGGGCAGCATGGTGCAGTGGGAGGGGAGGAAGAATGAATTAGGGAAAGAACAATTTAGGGGCATCCAATCAAGGGGTTGGCCCCGGGCATCAAAGAACCTCTGCAAGCTCTCATTGATATTTTACATGAGGTTATCTTAGATGCTGTAATCATGTGTTTATTGCAGGTCTGAAGATATGTGGCATGGATTGTCATTTGTCTGCTGAATGGAAGTCTTCCAGCAAGATTATTGCAAGGACAGGTCCTGGGAAGGGCAAGGGAGACATTATACCCATCACCCGTTCGGGTGGAAAAGGAAGTTGCACAGTGGGTTTCAGGGGATATTTCCTTCAAATTGGTGAGTATCTGCATTAATATATCAGTGCTGAATGACTTGTTTAAGGAGAGAGAGAGAGAGAGATAGAGAGAGAGAGAATTAACAAACTTTATTTTGAAAAGGTCATGGCACTCATTGTTTTAAGGGAGCTGCAGTAGTGTAGTGGTAGACGCTCACCTTCCAGCCTAGTGATCATCGTATCTGTATCGGGGTAGATTTTAAAAAAATGATCTCTAAAATGGCTGTCAAGACATGTCTTTGGAAGTAATGGTGGCTGGCGGCATACTGACCACGTCACCCACCGAGTGCTGATTGGTCTCGGAAAATGTGGGTCTGGCATCATTGCTTCTTAAAACATGTTAGAGAGTCCTTTTTTCCTTTATTTAGCATTGCTCTGTGGCCAAGCCAGCTTCATAAAATGCATTAGATCTCTGAAAGTAAAGGCAGCTGGAGTAATGCTAACAATTGTATTCATTACATATGTTAATATGACGTATTTTGTTTGGTTACTGAAAATATAGACATATATTATATATATTATATTATAATATATAAATTATGGTGTATTTGCGTGCTCACGCATGCATGCGTGTGCGCATGTGTGCACACACGTGTGTGTGTGTGTGTGTGTGTGTGCACATGTGTGTGTCCCCATCATAGCGCTATGGAGCTTGTGCTTTGTGTTATGCACTCAACAGATGGCTGGCTGTTCTGCGGAGAGAGTTGGAGGCAATATGGGGTAAAACCCAGTGCAGTGAAGTTGCCTTTAAACATTTGATTTAACTGGATCTGGAAACTCCAGATCTCTCATGATGCTCTAATTTTTTAATGTTGAACACAGGTTAAAAGCCTTTGTTGTGGGCCTTACTGTAGTCTGTGAAGCAAGTATGAAAATCTGCATTGTACTCACTGTATTTTTCATAGATGGTTCTCATGTTGAAGATACTGTCCGTGGTCCTGTGCCCTGTCTGAAACCTGTCTGTGATTCTTGGAATAGATATTCTTATTTTCTTGGAATCAATTTCAAGATTATTCTCAAGAGGATTTTGCTAGCATTACTTAACAGAGGGATAGTACAATAGTTGGTGCACAGATTTCCTTTCTTATGGAGAAAGATATAGATTGTTCTATTCTCTGCTTTGTATCAGACAGCGTTGTTCCAAATCTTCACGCATAGAGCATGATAGATTTACGAGCTCTGGCTTCACACATAGTGTGTGATAGATATACAGACTCTGGCTTCACTCATAGTGCGTGATATATTGACTCTGGCTTCTCCTTCTGCCTCAATTATTGTTGGTATATCGTCACTGTATGGGAAAGACATTAGACTTATAAAAAACATATATTGGAAACAACAAGCTGCCATAAGGATTGATAATGAAGTGGGACAATATCAACCTATTAAGAGAGGTGTTAGGCAGGGATGTGTAATGTCTCCAGATCTTTTTTCTCTATACAGTGAAAATATTTTCAGAAATGTAGAAGATATAAATGGAATCAGCATTGGAGGAAGAAACATCAATAACATTAGATATGCAGATGATACAGTATTGATTGCAGACAATGCACAGGATCTGCAACAATTAGTAGACACGGTTGTTGTACACAGTGAGCAGCTGGGGTTGGAATTAAATTGTAAGAAGACACAGGTTATGGTCGTCACTAGGAAGAACGAAGTACCACAATGTAATATACAAGTAAATGGGAATATTCTTCAACAAGTGAATCGATACAATTATCTCGGAACAGTCATAACATCTGATGGGAGATGCCTTGAAGAGATTAGAACAAGAATCGCCATGGCGAAAGTAGCCTTTAGCAAGATGAAAAACATTCTGACCAATAAAAAGATGTCAATTGAAACGAGAAAAAGAGTGTTGAGGGGGTACATAGAGCCTGTTCTTTTGTATGGATGTGAAACTTGGACAATGTGCAGTCAAGCTGAAAAACATTTGATGGCTACAGAAATGTGGTTTCTGAGGAAAATGCAAAGAGTACCATGGACAGATAGAAAAACCAATGACCAAGTACTACAGGAGACAAATGAAAATTGTAGACTGATTAGAGAAATTAGACAAAGACAGTCAACATTTTTTGGACATGTTATGAGAAGAAATGGATTGGAGAACTTATTGACAACTGGCAAGATCGAGGGGAACAGACCGAGAGGAAGACCGAGAGGAAAATACCTGGATGGCTTGGCCACGTGGCATGGATGAGACAAGAACACTGAGCTGATCCACGACACTGATGATTGAGTGAAATGGCGAGTCATGACCGCCCACGCTTTCTGGCATGGCACATGATTGATTGATTGATGGTGACTTTCCTTACTTCACACTTTGTATTGTTGATTGTAACAAGGATTCTTGATCTTTTCTGTACTCTTACAATTTTTAAATGTTGCATTATATTATTAAGTTATTCTTGAAATGAGATTTACATTATTCTGTGTTCCTTTAGGGCCACTTCAAGAGTCTGCTGTTTGGATTGATGAATCTCAGACGGTTAGACCAAACTTGGATCATGGTAGACCAACAGCCACTATTGCTGCCAAAGAAGAAGAGGATCCCTTGGGAATCCTAGATGAAGGTGACAGGTAAGCAGTTTTTAAAAAAGAAGTAACATGCATCATCATATCATCATCATCATCATCATCATCATCATCATCATCATCATCATCATCATCATCAAGTATTTCAGCGCTTGGTCTGGTCAAACAGCTTTATAATTCCTAAACATTTCATTCCATCGTTGTCTGTCTTGTTGGATTCTCTTTAATTCCTTATATGTCTGCAGTGATAGACTGTAAAAACATGTTTCATAAACTCATTTTTGGGTTTATGTAATTATTTTGTGTGTCTATGACTTAGGGGGTTAGTGAAACCCACTTTCACAATTTCCCAACATACTAAGTTGAAGTTCATAATCAGCTGCAGCAATATGTAAGCAGATCGCTTTGATTTTATTTGAATAATATGTTGCGTTGGCTGTTCAGAAAACAATGGCAAATTACTGAATGTGAAATTGCATAGTAAATCACAGACAGCCAATAAATGATGGGGTTGATTACAATGTACTGCTAAGAACATGCAACTAACTTTAGTTATTTTGTTTTCATTATGACATTCAGCCCTATGCTACCAATGCCAAACCTGGACAATGACAGGAAAAAAAAAAAGAAAATTACAACAGTGGATATTAGATTCTTGAGAAGAATACTCAGTGTATCAAGAAGAGAGAAAATCAGAAATGATGAAATCAGGACTAAAGCAGGAGTTATAGCAGTACTATATTTCATTAGAAAACAGCAAGTTAAATGCTTCGTCCATATGACTAGGCTACCAATTGACAGTATACCACAACAAGCATTGATGTACAGACCAAATGGAACCAGAAGAAGAGGACGACCATGTAAATGATGGACAGAGGGACTAACAGTCGTGGGAATCATGATATATAAAGCCCATAAATTGGCACTCTCCCGCTGTTTACGCGTCACCTCAACACAGCAAGGTGCAAGAGGAACAAGATGAGATGATGATGATGATGAGATTCATACCATTAATGGTATGTGAGTTGGGGCAGTTTTCCAGGCTGAGGAGTAAAGGCCCCTGCCCACATAGTCACAGCTAGAATATTTTTTAAAAATCTCCCAGCCTTACTGAGGATCAAACACATATATTATGATGTGTAGGATGTACATTCTGAGCCTTCAGCCACCCACTCTGTATATATAGTAAGGTACAGAAACAGTACTACTGTATAGATAAGAAACACAGAGAAAGAGTAAAACATTACAAATGAAACTACAAACATTCATGACTTCGTGCATGTGCAAAAAGGACTATGATAGTTTGACAGAATCATGAGTGTGAAGTTCATGGGTGGAGCTAGACAAATACCAGTGAATCAAGAGATGAAGAGAAGATGCTGGCACTATATACATTGAGAAAGCATGAGAATAGTGTAACTAGAAAAGCTTTTGCCTATAATCCACATGGAAAAGTGGAACATACAGGAGTCTGGATAAACCAGCAGCCCGCACAGGTATACTATACATAATGCCACTACCAGAAAGCCAACACAAAATTCCGCCACAACAAATACAGTTGACAATCAGTGGAAGCAGCAGTGACTAGAAAACCAGCAGCCACATATTACTGCGTAAGGCAACCCAGTTAGTTCAGTGACCTGCTGGCTGTCATTTTTCTGAACATGCAGTTCACGCTACAAACAACTGCGGACAGATGTAAAAGCACTCCACATGAAATTCACAGCTCACAATGTCACTCCATGCACTTAACTCAGTAGCTAGGCATAGACTACCAGTCCAACATGAGGAAAATGCATAAGCAAACTGTATGCACAAGTGTAAACACTCAAGAGGCCTTAACCCTTTACAGGGCAGACGCTTGTCCGTTTTTTAGCCCTGAACGGGCAAGATTTTTTCAGGTTTGGTAAAATTTCGGGTCGTGTTAGTAAAAACATCCCAAATAAGGTGTTAGTCAACCGATTTTAGTTAAATAAACAACACAATGAAGGGAAAAGCATGCAGAATATGTTACTCATGTGATTGTTGTTGGTAATCCATATATGAACATAAATATTTACGAAATACAGCATGTTGTTTGTGATTTTCCGTCATCTACACAGCAATTTACAAACACATTTTCAGAATCATAATCACTTTCTTTAAAGTCCGACTCAGACTGCTAATGCAAAGTAACGCTTTGCACTGATATCTAGCTCCGATTAATAGTCAACTTCGTGCCCTTTAATGTCATTTAAATTGAACCTAGCGAAATCTCGGCTATCACTTGAAGAATCGCCGAAATCCGTTTTGAAAAACAGCGTAAAAGTCCCGAAAACTATCCAAAAAAAGTCTGTAAAAGTCCGTTCAAATTCATAATAGCGCGTTTACAAATGGCGGCCACGTTGTCAAGCTATCGGCGAAAGCGAAAGTAGCCGTCGGAAGTGTCGGAAAGCCGAGAGATCGTGTTTTTACAATGCATAATAGTATCGGACGTAATCGGCCGATCCGCTCGTTTAAGCTCTGCCCTGTAAAGTGTTAACAGCTTAACTGCCTATCCTCCATGTTGGGGGGCCGGAGGTGTTTTTATATTTACACATGATACTTAACCGAGGATGATGCTAATTTTCTTGTACTTTTAGTACTACTCTCATTTCTTTTACAGACCTAAACTTACTGAGGAAGAATTGCTTGAAATGTTCACGGAGGGTAAGTAAAAATACTATAAACTTTGTGGGTTCCAGGAGTAAAAATACTTTAAATTATGGATGAGTAAAACTACTATAAACTTTTTCAGTTCCATTATATTTTGCAGCAAATATTAAAGGAGACAATACCCACAATGAAAAAAGGATGGATTTATTACTTTCCACAGAGCAACACATAATATGCTGCATGTTGAAATATATATAGCCAGGTGTCTTTAGTTTGCTCAGACTGAAAATAACAGATATAGCAAAGCTCCATGCTTTGCTTCATACACTGACATCAGCTGATCACACATGGTGAGTTGTTTAAGACAGAAAGAGTTCATGGTGTTTATATTTAAATGACTGATCGGAAAATCAAGAAGTGTAGGTCATCTTTTCTAGAACAGTCTACAAAAAAAAGAGTACTGGAGGATGTTGCAGAGACATGCTTTCATCAGAAAACAAACACAAAAACAACAAAAGACAAAGGCAGAATTAACACTAAAAAATATATCGTCATCCATTATCTTGTCAGCAAAGGTTGACCGTAATGGACTTCATCAGTTTTTGACCTAGGCCTTCATTGTATTTTCTGCTAGTCAGTATCCTGACAATATCTTGATGTTGCCTGTGCATTGATATCTTTGATGCCTTCTTGCTCTTTTGCCTTTAACTGTTCCCTCAGTTATGGTTGTTAGAGGATTGTTATGTCATTTGATGTGACTAAAGTACCTTGACTTTCTCCTCTTTATTTCCTTCAGCTAAATTTCTCAGTTGAGGTATAGAAAAGAGTTCTTAGGAGCTGTATTTAGCCAATCCTGATGTATGGAAGTGAATCATGGACAACTAGCAGACAAGTGAAGAATTATGTGGAACTGTGGAGATGTGGTTTTAAACAAGAATGATGAACAAACTGTGGACAGATAGAAAGAGCAATGAAGATATCTTGAAAGAGGTTAACTTACAAAGAGAACTGGTTACTCACATCAGAAGAAAACAATTCACATTCTTTGGAAATATTGTCACAATGAGAAAATTGAGGAGAGGAGAGATAAGGGGAACGAAGGGAGAAGACAGTAGACAGTTTGATGTAATGGCATGGAGGAACTTCAGTATCAGAAATGATTGACAGCACATGAAACAGTGGGAAGACATAATCACCAATGCTACACAGCTTGGACTATAAGAAGAAGAAGACATCAAGACAAAAAGTGTCTTATATAAACATGTGCCATAAATACGAGAAACGGTTTAAAAGTAAATGTCATGTACTTAACTAGGCATCAGATTAATCCAGAGATAACAGGAAATAATCAGAATGAAGGTAGTTTAGATAGGCAGTCATGACGGGAAGTCATAGAGTTATTGAAGGAAAGCATTCAGATAAATTAGTAAAGGAAAGAGACATATATAATGGTCTAACAAAAGACAAGAAGACATTTTAATAAAACATTTTGAAAATGTAACATTTACATATGCACCCTGTTCAACCTTTTATATGTAGATTATAATTAAGGTATTGTAATGTTATTTTGCATGCATATTGCACATTTACCGCAAAAAGATACACAATTCCTTGGTGAAGAATGTTGTGGAAGGAACAGCAGAGAGGAAACATGCAAGAGGATGTTAGCAGGACATGCAAGTGAACAACATCAGGTTGGAAGAAGCCTTTATATGTATCATGAAGACATAGGACAGAGAGTCTTGGCGACTCACTACAACCACCCTTCAGTGCACTTCAGGCACTTGATGATGATTGCAAATATAAAGATAACACTTGGTTGTGTGTGAATCTTCTGGAAACCTGAGTTTTAACTCTTAAGTTCAATGTATTAGAATTCACTTCATTGGAGCCCTGAAAAGGATGTCTGGCTATCAAAGTTAGGTTGGTGGAGACACTTCTCTTCCAGCCCAGTACCAAAGTGCCATCTCCTCAGGGACTATGTTGCCGTGCTTCTTCCCCTCTCTAAGTTCAGAAACCTGTGGGGTTTGCAAGACAGGCACAAGGAGTTCACATTTGTGGAGAGGCATAATTGGATGTAACCAGGTCATGATAGCAAACCGCCTGACATTAGTTTTCATAAAATGGTCTGAGTGCCGGTCATTCAGAAAGCAATGGCAAACTTTTTTTTTACGCATATCCTTTACAGGACATTGCTGTCAACGCCAGTATTTTTCAGTTGCTGTGGATGTCTTGGCAAGTTTTACATTCAGTAGTTTGCCATTGCTTTCTTAACAACTGGCTCACATAGCTCCGTAAGTTACCAACACGATGTAATCCGCTGCCGAATCTTGCACAGCAGTGTTTCAAATGAGAGTATACGGTATTACGAACAAAGTCCTTAACTCCTTCGCCAGGGAGATGGCAATGACAAACTGCTGAACGTAAACTTGCCAAAAATCACAAACAGCCAAAAAATAATTGGATTGACTATGACGTGCTGTAAAGGATATGCAACTAACTAATTTAGGTCATGATATAAATTACAATCATTCATTAACTGGTGCTTGCACATAATAGAACGACTAAAATGGTATGACAAAATCACTAACACAGAGCTTATGGAAAGAATTAAGCAAATTCCAATGAATCAAAAGGTGAGGAAATGACACTGGCACTAAATAGGACACATATTGAGAAAATCTGTTTAAAATATAACTAGAAAGTTCTTTCTTTGAAACCCCCAGGGCAAATGAAATAAGGGGGACCTAAACACACATAGCAGGCATGTTAGTGTAATTGCTGGGTGCTCTGTTGGTAATTTCCTAAGTGCAGTCCAATGAGTTTTCTAAGCCTGTGTTCATTGTTCACTAAAAGAGGGAAAGACCTATTTATTCATGTCTACAAAATGTTATGGCTCTAGCATGTCACATGTCCATAGCTGGCTGCTGCTTCGGGACTTGTTTTTAAACTGACATGGAAAAGACATTTGAAGAATGAAATGAATAATATGGGGGTCATGTAGGAGATTGCTTGGCATGTGTTGATTGAAGGCCTATACTTCCTTGGAGGATACAAGGCAACAGACAGAAGAAGAAGAAGAAGAAGAAGAAGAAGAAGAAGAAGAAGAAGAAGAAGAAGAAGAAGAAGAAGAAGAAGAAGAAGAAGAATAATTAGAATTTACCAGGTATATTTGAGCCACAGTTCACAAACTTCTTTGTTTACTGACACTATTTATTGTCTTATTCTAAGCTTCTGGCAACATGTCACTGGAAAATTTTGCTCCTGGTTGGTATTTGTTGGAGCATCATCAGAATGCTAGGTAAGAGATATCGACCTTTTTGTTTCCCTCTTTGTCTGTCTGTTTCTCTGTTAAATATTATGCCAGTATACCTTAGCTTTCTGCTGCTTGCCTGTCTGTCTTATCTTATAAAAAGAAAACCCTAATCTGCGGTGACTGCACTAGCCAGAAGGCCTTAATTACTCAGGCTCAAGACCCCTCTATTCTACACCACAAGGAACTATAGGCAGTAGGTGACAGATTAACATAGCTTTCAATATCTGACTGTCTATGCAATAATTCTCTTAGTTTACTTAAACTTTCTGTTGTCTGTCTATACAGTAATTATTTTTTTTTAGTTTACTATAGTTTTCTGATATCTATCTACATGTCAGATATCTTGATTAAATATTGTACAAGTTCACTCTAGCTTTTTTCTGTCTAACCATCTATGTGTCTGTCTGCATGCCTATCTGTCTGTACAGTAATTATTTTACTAGTTTAGCTTTCTGACATCTGACTGTCAGTATGTCTGTAATGTAATTATCCTACTAGTTTTCTTAATCTTTCAGAAAGCAAATTATTCTGCAAGTTTGCTGAATCTTTTGCAAAACCGTCTACTGATCTGCCTACCTAAGCTCATTAGTTAACCTTATAGTAAGGAGCCATGATAGCACGGTGGCTAACACTTTCCTGCAAGCCTGGTGGCTAACACTTTCCTGCAAGCCTGGTGGCTAACACTTTCCTGCAAGCCCGGTGCATAACACTTTCCTGCAAGCCTGGTGGCTAACACTTTCCTGCAAGCCCGGTGGCTAACACTTTCCTGCAAGCCTGGTGGCTAACACTTTCCTGCAAGCCCGGTGGCTAACACTTTCCTGCAAGCCTGGTGGCTAACACTTTCCTGCAAATCCGGTGGCTAACACTTTCCTGCAAATCCGGTGGCTAACACTTTCCAGCAAGCCCGGTGGCTAACACTTTCCTGCAAATCCGGTGGCTAACACTTTCCTGCAAATCCGGTGGCTAACACTTTCCTGCAAGCCTGGTGGCTAACACTTTCCTGCAAGCCTGGTGGCTAACACTTTCCTGCAAGTCCGGTGGCTAACACTTTCCTGCAAGCCTGGTGGCTAACACTTTCCTGCAAGCCCGGTGGCTAACACTTTCCTGCAAGTCCGGTGGCTAACACTTTCCTGCAAGTCCGGTGGCTAACACTTTCCTGCAAGCCCGGTGGCTAACACTTTCCTGCAAGTCCGGTGGCTAACACTTTCCTGCAAGTCCGGTGGCTAACACTTTCCTGCAAGTCCGGTGGCTAACACTTTCCTGCAAGCCCAGTAGCTAACACTTTCCTGCAAGTCCGGTGGCTAACACTTTCCTGCAAGTCCGGTGGCTAACACTTTCCTGCAAGTCCGGTGGCTAACACTTTCCTGCAAGTCCGGTGGCTAACACTTTCCTGCAAGCCCAGTAGCTAACACTTTCCTGCAAGCCCGGTGGCTAACACTTTCCTGCAAGCCCAGTAGCTAACACTTTCCTGCAAGCCCGGTGGCTAACACTTTCTTGCAAGCCCGGTGGCTAACACTTTCTTGCAAGCCCAGTAGCTAACACTTTCCTGCAAGCCCAGTAGCTAACACTTTCCTGCAAGCCCAGTAGCTAACACTTTCCTGCAAGTCCGGTGGCTAACACTTTCCTGCAAGCCCGGTGGCTAACACTTTCTTGCAAGCGCGGTGGCTAACACTTTCCTGCAAGCCCAGTAGCTAACACTTTCCTGCAAGCCCGGTGGCTAACACTTTCCTGCAAGCCCGGTGGCTAACACTTTCCTGCAAGTCCGGTGGCTAACACTTTCCTGCAAGTCCGGTGGCTAACACTTTCCTGCAAGTCCGGTGGCTAACACTTTCCTGCAAGCCCAGTAGCTAACACTTTCCTGCAAGTCCGGTGGCTAACACTTTCCTGCAAGTCCGGTGGCTAACACTTTCCTGCAAGTCCGGTGGCTAACACTTTCCTGCAAGCCCAGTAGCTAACACTTTCCTGCAAGCCCGGTGGCTAACACTTTCCTGCAAGCCCAGTAGCTAACACTTTCCTGCAAGCCCGGTGGCTAACACTTTCCTGCAAGTCCGGTGGCTAACACTTTCCTGCAAGCCCAGTAGCTAACACTTTCCTGCAAGCCCAGTAGCTAATACTTTCTTGCAAGCCCGGTGGCTAACACTTTCCTGCAAGCCCAGTAGCTAACACTTTCCTGCAAGCCTGGTTGCTAACACTTTCCTGCAAGCCCGGTGGCTAACACTTTCCTGCAAGCCTGGTGGCTAACACTTTCCTGCAAGCCCAGTAGCTAACACTTTCCTGCAAGCCCAGTAGCTAACACTTTCCTGCAAGCCCAGTAGCTAACACTTTCCTGCAAGCCCGGTGGCTAACACTTTCTTGCAAGCCCGGTGGCTAACACTTTCTTGCAAGCCCGGTGGCTAACACTTTCTTGCAAGCCCAGTAGCTAACACTTTCCTGCAAGCCCAGTAGCTAACACTTTCCTGCAAGTCCGGTGGCTAACACTTTCCTGCAAGCCCGGTGGCTAACACTTTCTTGCAAGCGCGGTGGCTAACACTTTCCTGCAAGCCCAGTAGCTAACACTTTCCTGCAAGCCCGGTGGCTAACACTTTCTTGCAAGCCCGGTGGCCATGTGTTTGGATCATCATCAAGATGCATTTTTAAAATTGACTTGGTCTCCCAGGTTGATCCAGCCTAATATGGATGCCAGGAAATGACATGTGCTACTTTGTGTGTGTACATGGATACCAGGAAATGACATGCTATTTTGTGTGTGTGTGTGTTTGAGCATGTGTATTTTTGTTCGGTTTGGTTATTCATCCTGTCAGTAAACAGATTGTGTGGTTCTCACCGCATTGGTAACTTACGGGATAAGTGAGCTGGCCGCTCAGAAAGCAATGGCAAACTACTGAGCGTAATCTTGCTAAGAAATCAACGACAGCGGTAAAATGCTGGTGTTGACAGTGATGTCCTGTAAAGGACATGCGGGAAAAAAAAGATTGTGCCCTACAAGACACAGCGTGGCTCAAAGTAATAATGGTAGAACAAAAGCAAAAGGCCACCTTTGCTAAAGATGGATAAACAGCACAATTGAAGCGGTAAACAGGGCAGTGTATAAGGCACTACCAGAGCTCATTACAGAGCTATTCATAACCATATGCTGCAAGGCAGTCAGGAAAAGGAGAAGAAAATTAGAAGAATAAAGAGCAGAGGAGAAGAAGCAGATATAAGAAGGAGAGGAGGAAATGAAGTAGAGAAGAAGCAAAGGAAAGAGTAGATGGAGAAGAAGAAGATGGAAAGATACTAATAAAGAAGGAGGAGATGATGATATGATGAAGAAGAAGAAGAAGAAGAAGAAGAAGAAGAAGAAGAAGAAGAAGAAGAAGAAGAAGAAGAAGAAGAAGAAAATAAGTAGAGGAGAGTTGAGGAGGAGAAGAAGAGGATGAGGTAAATAAATAGGAGAAACAGAAGAAAGAGTAGATGGAGAAGAAGGAGATGATGATGAAGATTAAGCCGAAGAAGGAGGGGGGGGGAGAGAGAGAGAGAGAGAGAGAGAGAGAAGAGGAATAGAAGGAGAAGAAAACATTACTTAATCTAGTATATCATGACATTTTGTAAAGTTAAATTGATCACTTCCATTTCATCAGTATTAAGTGCCATCTTGCTATTTACTCTAAAATATAATGAACTAAATTTATACAATGGTTCTCATCTTATTATTTTTTGTGAAGCTTTGAGGATCTAAAGGCAGGTCTCAGCTACATGAAAAGAAAAGCTGGCCAGAGATCTGAGGGCCCTATAACCATAGTTCGCTCAAACCTCACATCAATCTTAGATTGCTTGGACAGCCTTTCAGGTATTGCCAGTTTGTTTTATCTTATTATGCCTATTTATTATCATATAAGTTCTATTTATTACTTCCTTTGTAATCTTTGCTGTCACAAAAAGTATAAAAATCTTATCGTTCAGACTTTGTGTTACCTGTTCATCTGTATGAATGTCAATGCTGGACAGTGAGTAATGAAACAGTAATTAGATGTATTGGTGTTACCTTTCCTCTGGAATAAACTAGCAGGCCAAGAGAGAGATAAGGCTGCATGGGCAACACATGATCTCTACAATTCAGATGTTGTTCATGCTTTGTAATAATTTATACTCAGAATAGTATCTATTTATCTATACTTCTTAATCATTGATTTACATTTTTGTTCTCCGATGATAAACTTGTATCTATTCTAGCATGCTTCATAAACAGGATGGTTTCATCTTAGGTCTTCACTGATCCCCAGTAGAGTCCCATATTTCACAGAAAGAGGAAGAAAAGATGATGGATATGTAATTTTTTATGTTTTATTGTAACATCATACATGTAACCACAATACTAAATGTTCTATTATTGTCTGTTGCAGCCATGTATGACAAGTATAATGAAGATGACATACGAGGCAATTGCATGAACTCATATGCTGTTCTCCTGATGCGTATGTATTCAAGATGTTTAACTGTGTGCAGTACATTATGTTGTCAATCTTTAAGTCTTGAGCTTTTATTCTTGCATTTGTAACCATATTATTATTTCAGTTGTGTGTGCGGAAACGTGCATTCATGCACACGCATATGCGTGGTATATATGTGCGTATTTAAACTGTTGTATTCATATATTTTGAAACTTATGACATATTATATATACTGATAGTCGGAAGTTGATCGTTAACAGGATTGTATGCAAGAAGTGCTGAAGAAACTTTCTTTGTCAAGAGGAGAAAAACCTCGCTCTGTCCACCTTTTTCACTCCCTGAATATATGAACATGCTTGCTGTTTGGGTCACAGAGCGCTTTTGTCCTGCGTATCCATGTTCTTAAATTACCGGAAGTTAATTTTATTTCTTGCTATTTCCTATTAAACAAGTTTTAACCTGATATCAGCTTCTGCCATTTCACATTCCCATCCTCAGTTTCATCTTTATCCCAATGACGCAGCTTTAGATTTATTACCGTCATCTCTACTACCCCTACCTGCTTCGTCATTGGTCTCTTACCTCGCCTGTGTTAAAGATCTGCCTGGCCTGGTGACCTCACCATCAGATTTTTGAGATTCTTATTCAGCTTCCATTTTACATTTCTTGAGATGTATGTTGTGGTAATTTCTCCTAGCTTTCCACATCCACATGTGATTCTGGTTGATATAGTTAAATATATATTTCTGACAGAGACCAATCTATTGATATAGTTAAATGTATATTTCTGACAGAGACCAATATTTTGATATAGTTAAATGTATATATCTGAAGAGGACAGTTTGTTGACATAATTAAATGTGTACGTCTGACAGAGGCCAAGTCATGTGCTGATGGACTGTTTCAAGAGGTCCTAGGACGGAAAGATAAAGCTGATTCTACCAGAAGTGCTTTGAGCGTTATCCAGAAATTTCGCTTTCTGTTTCATCTGCCACTAAATATCCAAAGAAACATCCAGAAAGTAAGGATAATAGAATATGTTTGATCAATCATGCATTGTCGTTATTGTGCAAGTTGCTGTTTTTATATATCATAGAGTTGAATCCCCTTGGCATGCTGAGTTGTTTTCTCTTGGCATCCAATGCTAGATTTTTGGTAAAGGATCACGTTGATTTCACATTTATACTTCCACAAGAGTCTCTGTGGCTAAGTAGTTACGTCACCAGCCTTGTGTTCCGAAGGTTGATTCCAACCTACATTGTTCAGGTTCACGGGTGCAATTTTCTCTGAGACACATGTTGGTCATTGTTAGCGCTGTGGAGTTCGTGCTTTGTGCGGCATTTTCAGCAGGCCACCCTGCGGAAAGAGACCGAGCAATGTGGGATAAAACCCGGTGCAATAAAGCCAATTATCTTGCCTTTTAGACCCTTGTAAACAAGTGCTTCAGTCTGTTCCCATATATCACACAAGGAGAATCTCAGCACTGTGCACAAACTTCATAGCATCAGCAAGGATCCAGAAATGTGTATACCAAAATCACACATGCTTTAAATATTCTTTTATGGTTAGGTTTTATGATTTTGAAATTTAGCTTAAGCTCAAATTTATTCTTATGAACATTCCTATGAATAATTAGACAGCTCTTTAATATTTAAGGCATTTGTAAGATACAAGAACAAGGGGATGTTCATGAAAGAAAATGGATAAATGGTATAAAACTAGATCTGAAAAAGTTGAATCTCATAAACTGCTGTGATATTATTGGGGATAAAAAGAATTGAAAGCAGATTATGCCTCTTACAGCTTGTTTTGGGTCTTATTCATATTGAAGCTGTCCACACTAACACACCAACTGGTTTTGAAAGTATGGTTGTAATTTGTCTGCCTCTGCTTATTTAATCATATTTTTAGCAACAGCAATGACCAAATACTTGTAGTGTTATTGGCTCAATCAGTACTATGGAACTCCCATCCATGCATTGGCTACCCTATACACTTCATTCTCTGGATTCTAGAGTGAAGTCTGTGGACAGTGACACACATGAAACCTGTGGAGGAAACATTCCTACTGGGATTTAGTCTTAGCAATGCTGTGCTGAATCTATCTGTTCTTCCGCACTATACACACGATTCCAAAGGGCCTTGACCATGTCTGTCTTATCATGCACCCATTGCTTTTCTAAATAAAATTGATTGTGTTTCGGTCGTGCAGGTTATAATTCATAATGTAATGTATAGTTATTGACTTACTATTTAATGAGTTTGTGTTCATGTTTGCATCCATACCACTGCGGGTGTGAACTAGAAAGATTTTTCTGGGCTGAGGAATAAAGACTGCTTGCCCTAGCAGTCACTATGCAGTGTAGAGACTACTATTTGTAAAACATCTTTGAGTCTTACAGAGGATCAAACACGTGACCCACAATGTATGTTGCGCAATCTGATGCTTTGGTCACCAGCTCTTCTTGAACAAGTGAATTTATGGTGTTACTCAAAATTTTAAAAAAAATTATTTTCTAGACCATTTAATTCTGGCTGATGCAGTGATTTGAGAAAAGAGAAAAGATGACATTGGTTTATTTCTGTACAGGGAGACTACAATATGGTCATCAATGATTATGAAAAAGCCAAATCTTTGTTTGCTGACACTGAAATCAAGGTTTTCAAAAAAGGTAATCTTTGATTACATGGTTAGCTTGGATGTGTTGGCTGAAAGATGCAAATATTGCAGCTCTGCTGTAAACAAGCACATTGCAATTTTGTTTTTAAAAAGTTAGTTGCATATTCTTTACAGGACATTGCAGTCAACCTCAGCATTTTTTGGGCTGTTTGTGATTTCATGGCAAGTTTACATTCAGTAGTTTGCCTTTGCTTTCTGAATGACCAGCACTCATACCATTGTATGAAAACCAAAGCCAGGCGGTCTGCTGCCAAATTGCCCGCAGTTGTGTTTTGACTACTATATGCAGGATTACAAATTGCATTTGTAACCCCTTTGCCACAGCGAATTATATTGAATTATATTCAAGCACACAAAAATCAGACAAATGAAGAAGAAGAAGAAGAAGAAGATATCCACATTTAATCTTTATTATTATAGTTTTTAGTTGTTTCAAATCTCTGAGTATCACCCGACAAGATGGTACAATCCAACTACTAATATTATTGTCTTGGATTCATTCCCCCTTGTTCCATCTCTCTGACCAAGGTTAGGCAAACCGGCAAATCATAAGATATTGATTCAGTTCAAACCACACAATCTTTCTCAGTGTCGACTTATTCCTGACTAAACAACATATCATGCATTGTTGAACAGCCACAGTAATCTGACATTTACATTTTCTTCATTTATGCTCTGTAATACTCTTTCAGTTCCAGAGCTTTTTGTACCAGATGTGCAATAGAAAAATAACCAGTATTGAACATCATGAGTGCCTTAATTTGGGTTTGAGATGCATCCATGCAGATTCAAATTTTAAAAATTGTTCTTCTTCTGCGTTTGTCCAGAATGTTGTTTTTGACGTAACTGCATTGCACCTGTTTACAGCAGAGCTGCAATATTTGCACCTTTCGGCCGACACATTCGACTTCTTCAGGCATTTGTTGGCCAGGTTACCTTCCCGGGTTAACTTATTGTAACTGATGTGCAAGGAGAAAAAATAACCACTATTTAATATCAGCCGGCTCCGTGGAGAAGGGGTTACGGACGCAGTCTGAAACACAGCTGTGGGCGATTTGACACCAGCCGGCCGCCTAACGTTGTTTTTTTATGAAATGGTATGGGTGCCAGTCATTCAGAAAGCAATGGCAAACTACTGAACATAAACTTTCCCAAAAATCACGAACAGCCAAAAAATGCTGGGGTTGACTGCTGTGTCGTGTAAAGGATATGTAGCTAACTTTTATTGAACATCATGAGTGCCTTAATTTGGGTTTGAAATGCATCCATGCGGATTCAAATTTTAAAAATGGTTCTTGGCTCCCAGGTTGACCCAGCCTAAAACAGGTACCAGAACATGTTTTGGGAAGTAAAGGCGGCCAGAGTGATACTGACCAGATCACATGCTGAGTTGTGATTGGTCTATGAAAATATTGGTCTAGCACCGATTGCCCAATGTGTCTAATGCGATTAAGAGGGACCTTTATTTTACTTACCGGGGCTGCGGCAAAGGGGCAACGCACGCAATTTGCAATCCCGCATACTGCTTTCGAAACACAGCTTTGGGGGATATGGAAGTAGATCGCCTTGCTCTGGTTTTTTATACAGTGGTATGACTGTAAGTCGTTCAGAAAATAATGGCAAACTATGAACGTAATATTGCCAAGAAATCACAAACAGCCCCAAAAAATGGTGGGGTTGACTGTGACATCCTGTAAAGAATATGCATCTAACTTTTTATGTTTTTCTATACTAAATGTTTACACTGTATAAAACATACATAGAAGTGGCCAGTGGAGAAGCCAGATTTCCTTACGTTGCTCTCTCTTCATCTATCTTCTACCCGTTATCCCCCATTGGAGCATAGGCTCTCAGCTGACTCATGCCAAGCAGTCCTGTTTTGTACCCTCCCCATATCATCATATCTCTCTCATTATCCCCTGTCCATATTTCTATGTCTTACTCTTTCGTTTGCCTTGTGGGTTCCATACAAATGATTTTCTAGTTGTACTATTTTAGGTTTTCTCAGTGTGTGCCCTATTCCTTGCCAGGATATTCTCCTCACTTCTTTATTTACATTTAACTAATGTAGTTTTCTTCCTAACTAAGTAATTAACTAATTAGTAATTATGTCACATTATTTTAGTCCTTCTGTTCTGTGCCTGCACAAGCTAATGAATGTTTCCAGATTTTAGTGTGCTTTGATAAAACTTAAATAGTAAGACAATGTGCCATGCAAGGGTTCTATACAGGACATCGCATCAATGCCAGCATTTTTGGGCTGTTTTTATTTGTCTAACAATGTTGTGACTGGTGGTTAGACATTGCTTTCTGAATGATCAACGTTCATACCATTGTTAAAAATCAATACTAGACAATTATCTGAAGCTGATTTGAACCCATTATGTGGGATTGTGACTCACATTTGCCACCCCTTAGCCAGCTTAAGATACCTTTACACACTAAAATAAATAATTCTCTCACATAAGGAATATTACATTGTCATATTGTAATTTCCAGTGTACAGAGAGGTTGAACGTAGAATCAATAACTTCAGAGACATGCTACACAAGAGGCTGAAGGATCCACACAATACCTTGGATGAACAGAAGAAGCTTATCAGGTGAGCAACAACTGTTTTAGCTGTGTTTACAGTGTACACTGGCAACTAAGGTGACTAGTATCCATGTGCTGCAAGAGAAATTTGATCTTCTAGCTCAGGAGCTGCAAGAGACATTTGATCATCTAGCTCAGGAGCTGCAAAAACGTAGTGGCTAGATGCTTGCTTGCCAGTCTAGTGGTTTTGGGATCGTATCTGGTGGTCATAGGTTTGTTTCTGGTGGTCATGGGTTTGTTTCTGGTGGTCATGGGTTTGTATGTGGTGGTCATGGGTTTGTTTCTGGTTGTCATGGGTTTGTATGTGGTGGTCGTGGGTTTGTTTCTGGTGGTCATGGGTTTGTTTCTGGTGGTCATGGGTTTGTATGTGGTGGTCAAGGGTTTGTTTCTGGTGGTCAAGGGTTTGTTTTTGGTGGTCATGGGTTTGTATGTGGTGGTCAAGGGTTTGTTTCTGGTGGTCAAGGGTTTGTTTCTGGTGGTCATGGGTTTGTATGTGGTGGTCAAGGGTTTGTTTCTGGTGGTCATGGGTTTGTTTCTGGTGGTCATGGGTTTGTTTCTGGTGGTCATGGGTTTGTATTTGGTGGTCAAGGGTTTGTTTCTGGTGGTCATGGGTTTGTATGTGGTGGTCAAGGGTTTGTTTCTGGGGGTCATGGGTTTGTATGTGGTGGTCAAAGGTTTGTTTCTGGTGGTCATGGGTTTGTATGTGGTGGTCAAGGGTATGTATATGGTGGTCAAGGGTTTGTTTCTGGTGGTCATGGGTTTGTATGTGCTGGTCATGGGTTTGTATGTGGCGGTCATGGATTTGTTTCTGGTGGTCATGGGTTTGTATGTGGTGGTCATGGGTTTGTATGTGGTGATCATGGGTTCATATCTGGTGGCATGATAATGACCACATAACCCACCAAGTGCGTATTGGTCTAAATAAATATGAGTCTAGCCCCATATGCTAAGTGTGCCTTAAGGCTCCCAAAAGGGTCCTTCACTTTTAAAGTTCAGCATGGATAAGACTGCATGCTCTTAATCTTCTGGTGAGCTTTTAGTGAGGTAGCGAGTTCAGTCCCTACATCAGTCAACGGGACTTAAATGTTGACTTCTCATACCTGACTTGGGGGACATAAATTACAAGTACCTCAGAAGTTGGAGTGAGTTCACCTGATGGCAAGGGACTCTGGTTATAGGGGAAGCTGTTCCTCATGCAAAAATCAGTCCAGCGTGGACTAGTCTAGAGCTAAAGCTTGAGTTGGCCACTTTTAGTATTTCATAGCCGTCCATGGGATATTCAGCCACTGAAATTGGAAATGAGTAGGCACATTTTCGTGGTTTTTTTTATGTTTTGTGTGTGCATTCTCTTGCATTGAAATCAAGTGTAGTCCATACAGCTGCCACTACTTCTAGTGCACTGGACTGATTTTAGCGTGTGGATTAGCTGTTCTTATTACCAATGTCCCACTCGGACTCCTGAGGCACTTGTAATTTATGCCCCTAAGTCAGGACAAGAAGTCAACATTTGAGTCCAACTGACCAGTGTAGGGGCTGAACCCACTACCTCAGCATCAGCACATCAGATGTACTCATCACAAGTGCAATTTTCTTGGAGACTCCTGGGGGTCATTGCTGGAGCTATGGAGTTCATGCTTTGTGCTGCGCTTTCGTTGAGTCGCCTTGCGGAAAGAGTCTAGGCCATGTGGTATAAAACCTGAGTCAATGAAGTCGTTCTGGTGACTGCCGATTCCATCAACGATGAACTGTATTTTTCGTGGAGGACTGTGTTGGCATTCTGGCGGCAGCATTATGCACAGTGTACCTGTATGGGCTTTTGGCTTGCCAAAACTCCTGTCTTTTCCACTTTTCATATTGGGCAGTGAGGAGCATTTTGTGTGATATTTACTGGCACAGAAACGGAGCATAATGGGGATGACCCGTTGCCGTGAAGTTGGAACCCCGACTAACTAACTAACTAACTAACAAACATCAGATGTTTAGGAATGAGCACTTTTATCTGTTCCTCAGATACCTGGTGAGTCTGGAGTACAAGGGTGACCCAGCATGGGAATGCTTGGATAACCAACAGAAATGGCTGATTGAGTTGTTGGATGATTGTAAAGATGACCATATTGAAGAAGGTAACAGTCTAACTCTGTAGTAATAATGTTTTTTGATGAAATGAAGTATGAATAACATTTCTACTGGATTTCTTACGGCTAGTGAGAAATGAAATGGGTTGAACTACACTAACACTGTAAAAATACTACGAGTAAATCAGTAATAACAGAAAATTTAACGCTTTTCAAGAACTCAACAAGTAGTGACAGAATGGATGTTATGGTTGAAAAGCCTTTGTCAGCATACAGAATACTCATAAAAAGACACCAATACAGTTACATTAAAACTTACATTTAAAAAATTACCAAAAAGTAGTCATCAGAGGTCCTGGAGTTGACTGAAAATTGTAATCCATCCGTCCATCATGTGCCATGCCGGTAAGCGTGGGCGGTCATGTTCTGCCATCTCACTCGATCACCAGAGTCGTGGATCAGCTCCGTGTTTCTGTCTCGACCATGCCACAAGGCCAAGCCATCCAGGTACTTGCTTCTAGGTCTTACCCTTGGTCTGTTCCCCTCGATCTTACCAGTTGTCACCAAATTCTCCAATCCATTTCTTCTCATAACATGCCCAAAAAATTTTGACTGTCTACGTCTAATTTCTCTAATCAATTTACGATCTTCATTTGTTTCTTGAAGGACTTGTTCATTGGTCTTTCTGGCTGTCCATGGTATTCTTTGCATTTTCCTCAGAAACCACATCTCTACAGCCATCAGATGTTTTTCAGCCTGACTGCTCATTGTCCACGCTTCACATCCATATAAAAGTACAGGTTCAATGTAGCATCTCAACACTCTTTTTCTCGTTTCAATTGACATCTTTTTATTGGTCAATATGTTTTTCATCTTGCTAAAGGCTACTTTTGCCATGGCGATTCTTGTTCTAATCTCTTCAAGGCATCTCCCATCAGATGTTATTACTGTTCCGAGATAATTGTACCTGCTCACTTGTTGAAGAATATTCCCATTTACTTGTATATTATATTGTGGTATTTCGTTCTTCCTAGTGACGACCATAATCTGTGTCTTTTTACAATTTTTTACAATTGTAATCCAGGGGCACAAAATCTCAACTGAACAGCAGGATTTCCATAAGTCACCTGACCAGAAGTGACATAATAGATCATGAATAAATAGGGGTGGTGAAGGCCAAGGTGGGATGGGTAATGATCAAGGAAAAGGGAGAGTACAATGATAGAGACATGGGAATAGCAGAAAAGTGAGGACTGAGAAGGTCACTTGAAAAAAATAGATTACTTGAAACTGTTGGATATTGAAACCAAAATACTGTGAAAGTACAGAAAGTATTATATATGTTGTATTGTATTGTATTTATGTATTTTTTAAAAGACTATTTCAATTAGTTAGTTTTACCTGTTTTGTTTTGCCTATTTTAAATCTTCAGAAGCTATTGTTATATTTAGTTTTTATTAACTCTACAGAAAAGAATGTTGTTCATGGGGACAATCTGGCCACATCACAAAACAGTTGTCAGTGGAGGCCATTGAACAGGGTTAACAAGTCACCAACAAAATCAGGTAATGAAATACTATTTTTTAGACAATTTGAGGGATTTTTCCATTTTTCATATTTAATGCTGCAATTCAGTTCAATAGCATAACAACTACAATGCCGAAAGAAGACAGAGATCACGAGTTGGGAGATAATCATGTTCCACGTTTGACATGTATACGGTTTGACTTTTAATGAAACGCATCACATTATGTTCTTTTATTGTTTTGCAGGTCTGTCAAGGGAATCTAGTTTTTCTTCCCTGTCTTCAACAGATCAGCATGGTAAGCTATTATAGATCTTGAGAATTACAAAACAGAAAGATTTCTTATAATATGTGTTCCAAAGCAGTTGATGTATAAAATTGGTCTCGGTACAGCGCAAGGCTGTTATTCACCTAGGCAAGGTTATAACTCTGAAAAACACCAGGTGGTCACATAAAATACCACACAGCTGAACATAGGAATAATAGTGATATATACAGGGTGTATTTTTAATGACTGTGCAGTGTTTGAAAATATTGCCAGTCCAAGTTTTGTATTTACCTATTATGTTGCATGTACTTTACAGAGGGTGAATACAAAACTTGGACCGGCAATATTTTCTAACACTGCAGTCATTAAAAATACACCCTATATAATTCCTGGCCAAATGTACTGATGTAGATATGTTACCTGCCATAAATACATATGTAAATATATGCCCGGGCTCACAGGTCGACCCAGCCTAAAATGGCTACCAGGAAAGATCTCAGGAAGTAAAGGCAACCAACATGGTACTGACCACATCAGCCACGAGTGGCAGTTTGTCTGTAAAACTATGAGTCTAGCAATATCTGCCCACTGAGCCTTAAGGCATGTAGCAGGACCTTTACTTTTCTTACAGAAATATGTTTTATTTGTTTTTTATTTTTCTGGGATTTGAGATTTAAACATTGAGCACAACCCACTACTGGCAATGCTGATCGTGTTCTGGTACGAACTTAAGGCTGTGTCCACATCAATTTGGAATTGATGTGGTCACAGTCTTAGGTTCGTACCTGAATATGATCAGCATTGCCAGTAGTGGGTTGTGCTCAATGTTTAGGAATATGTTTGTTGTGTAATGTAGTCACTGCAGTTTGTCCTGCTGTGTGTTGTATGTCAGTATGTATATGTCATTCCTGCCTTAAATCTGAAGGTAAGAATTTCAACATGCGGGTACCCTCATGATGATGTTTTTGTATGGATTTGATTCAAGGGTCATTCGTCTTCATCATCCTTGAAGTTATCCATTAGTGGTCCGATCTACTCCTTTCTAGATGATAAAAGGAGGGTTTTAGTGCCATCCATGAACTCTGTAGCCACAGCTGTGACCCCGCTCTGTGTATACCAGAGTCACTCACACAATACATATTCTTTTGTGGGTACATTTCTAATCTGAAATTTATGCAAGGCCACTGTGGCAAAGGTTTCTGGACACAATTCGTAATCCCACCTACCGCTTTTGAAACACAGCTGCGGATGATTTGGAATCAGATTGCCTTGTATTGGTTTCCATGCAATGGTATGAGTGCCGGTTGTTCAGAAAGTAATGGTAAACTACTGAACCTAAACTTGCCCAGGAGTCACAAACAGCCAAAAAAATGCTGGAGTTGACTGCTACGTTCTATAAAGGATATGCAACAAACTTTAAACCATGGGATTGGCTTTACTGTATTATTAATGGAATTTATTAAAATGTTAAGCTTTAAAATGCAAGTAGTGATTGAGTCACATAAGTCATGGGAAGACTTATGATATTGATGTTAACTTAATTTTACTAGTTACTAAAGTTGTGAACAATGTTGTGAAATTGACTGTTACGTCCTGTAAAGGATAAGCAACTAACTGGATTACTCCTTATGATTTCTCTGTATAATGTTACACTCTCCCCTGATCCTGGAGTAGTGGGTTGAATGTCCAGCCTTCTCAGATAAGAGCGCATACAAATAGTAGGTTTCATGTGCTTGCTGTACACATTAAAAGCACTTGGCAGTTGGATGGTTCGTTGGTTGTGAATTCTCTAGAATATTGTTGGGTTTAACTCTTAAGTTGGTTACATTGATGTTCACTTTGTCTGAGCTCTGAAAAAAGGCTTGCATCTACTGGAGTGAGATTTGTGTAGAGTATCATCTCCATGGGGACTGCACTGTACAGTTTTCCTTCCCTTCTCCAAGCTGAGAAACCAATGGGATTTGCAAGACCGGTAATGCAGAAGTATAGAGACCTCGGAATATTAGCTGGGGGGCCCAGTCTGTGGATAGGTAGTACTAAGAAGGTCTTGGATAATGTGATATCTGGTCCTGGTATTTCAATCTCACTAGGTCCACATTATTCTTGGAAAATTTCTAGGAAAATTATAAAAATTATAAATATATATATATTACTTCCGGTACAATGGCAACAAAATGAAGCGTTACTTTTCGGATGGACGCTATTTAGTGTTTTCCTTTGGATTTCATGTGATTTCCTATGGATTTCCTGTGAATAGTGTTTTCCTGTGGATTGTGTGATGTTATTTTGTGTTCCTTTTATTGGAAGTTTTCAAAAGAAGCCACGGAACGCAGGTGGTGGATTAAATTTTGAGGGCAGCCAACAGATATTTGTGGGTCATGGCCTCGAGCTTCACGACGGCAGGCAGAAGAACTCTTCTTGAGTCAATGGTTGCGGTCTCCGACCAGTAAGGTCACTGCCATGGAGGAAAGCAACGGCAAACTACCTCTTTAAAAGTGCCTAATATATCATGATTCGCTTAAAGACTGATCATCGCAAGACAAGAACAGAGACGTTAAAATTAGCAACTTGGAACGTTAGGACATTAAACAATGACGGAAAATTAGAGAACATAAAACAAGAAATTGAAAGGGAAAAAATTAATATTTTAGGTATGTGCGAAACGAGATGGACAGGAGCAGGCATCAAGATAGAGGAAGATTTCAAGATTATTTATTCTGGAGGTGAAGATCGTCATAGAGGAGTGGCAATTATTTTGGACCGGAAAGCAGCAAAATCTGTTCAAGGATATTGGGCCGTGTCGGACACAGTTATACTAGTTAAATTAAAATTAAGTGGCAGACCTTTTAGCATAAATATTATTCAAGTATATGCCCCAACAGGAGAATCCAGTGAAGATAGTGTAGAAGAATTTTATAATGACATAGAGTCTGCCTTAAAGAAATGTAAAAATTCAGAAATAAACATCATAATAGGGGACTTCAATGCAAAAGTAGGAAATCAAGGGGATAGATACACAGTAGGAAACTATGGTTTAGGAGAGAGAAATGAAAGAGGATACAGAGGATACAGACTCGTAGAGTGGGCAAATGAACAGGAAATGATTGTAGGAAACACCTGGTTCAAGCAACACCCTAGAAGATTAAGGACATGGAGGAGTCCTGATAGCAGGATTAGAAACCACATTGACTACATTCTGATTAGCAGAAGATTTAGAAACGCATTAACAATAGCAAAAACAGTTCCCAGTGCTGATTGTTATAGTGACCACAGATTACTCACAGGAACATTGAGGATAAAGTTGAAGAAAGTCAAGTATATAACAGGAAACACTAAATATGATTTGTGTACATTGAGTAATGACAAGGAAATACAAAACAAATTCAACATAGAAGTACAGAACAGATTTGAAATTTTGTCTGATCTAGAGATCCTATTCCAGGATGTGGATGATCAATGGGAAACGTTGAAGAATTCAATCAATGTGGCTGCAGAAACAACTATTTCAAAATTAAAGAAGGTGGGTCGTAAGAAATGGATGACTGAAGAAATTTTACACCTCATGGAAACAAGAAGACTCAACAAAAATAATTCTGTCAAATATGAAGAAATTCACAGACAAGTCAGAATATTATGTAAGGAGGCAAAAGAAGCATGGCTTGAGGAAAAGTGCTTAGAAATTGAAAACCAACACAACAGTCAAAATACCAAATTAGTGCACAAAAGAATTCAGGAACTTACTAATAAAAGAACAAGTACATCAACAGGGTGTCTAAAAACTGAAGATGGCAAAATCATAATAGAAAAAGACCAGATTCTACATGTATGGACAGATTATGTGAAACACCTTTATGATGATAACAGAGACGAACAGTATGATATTAGATTTAATAATGAAGGACCGCCAATTTTGGAGATGGAGGTTCGAAATGTTCTTAAGCATATGAAAGCTGGCAAGGCCCCCGGTGCAGATAACATCACAACAGAAATGATTAAAGCTTTAGAAGAATTTGGACTAGAGCAAGTCACCAGACTGCTGAACACATTATATGATACTGGAGATATACCTCCTGAATTATGTAACTCTGTATTTATTGCAATCCCAAAGAAATCAGGAACCTTGGAATGTGATCAACATAGAACAATTAGTATAATGAGTCACATCACAAAGATTTTGCTAAGAATTATCATGCAAAGAGTGAGGAAGAAGATACAACCTGAAATAGGGGAAGAACAATGCGGGTTTGTAGAAGGAAAGGGTACAGTAAATGCTGTGTATATGCTGCGAACAGTTATTGAACGTGCTATAGAAGTAAACAAGGATATACATCTTTGCTTTATTGACTATACAAAGGCTTTTGATAGAGTTAGACATGTCAGCATGGTGGATATGCTTGCAGATCTACAAATTGATGGGAAAGACATTAGACTTATAAAAAACATATATTGGAAACAACAAGCTGCAATAAGGATTGATAATGAAGTGGGACAGTATCAGCCAATTAAGAGAGGTGTTAGGCAGGGATGTGTGATGTCTCCAGATCTTTTTTCCCTATACAGTGAAAATATTTTCAGAAATGTAGAGGATATAAATGGAATCAGCATTGGAGGACGAAACATCAATAACATTAGATATGCAGATGATACAGTATTAATTGCAGACAATGCGCAGGACCTGCAACAATTAGTAGATGCGGTTGTTGTACACAGTGAGCAACTGGGGTTAGAATTAAATTGTAAAAAGACTCAGGTTATGGTCGTCACTAGGAAGGAAGAAGTGCCACAATGTAATATACAAGTAAATGGAAATATTCTTCAACAAGTGAATCGGTACAATTATCTTGGAACAGTCATAACATCTGATGGGAGATGCCTTGAAGAGATTAAAACAAGAATCGCCATGGCGAAAGTAGCCTTTAGCAAGATGAAAAACATTCTGACCAATAAAAAGATGTCAATTGAAATGAGAAAAAGAGTGTTGAGGGGATACATAGAGCCTGTTCTTTTGTATGGATGTGAAACTTGGACAATGAGCAGTCAAGCTGAAAAGCATCTGATGGCTGCAGAAATGTGGTTTCTGAGGAAAATGCAAAGAATACCATGGACAGACAGAAAAACCAATGACCAAGTACTACAGGAGACAAATGAACATCGTAAACTGATTAGAGAAATTAGACGTAGACAGTCAAAATTTTTTGGACATGTTATTAGAAGAAATAGATTGGAGAACTTAGTGACAACTGGCAAGATCGAAGGGAACAGACCAAGAGGAAGACCGAGAGGAAAATACCTGGATGGCTTGGCCACATGGCATGGACGAGACAGGAACACTGAGCTGATCCACGACACTGGTGATCGAGTGAAATGGCGAGTCATGACCGCCCACGCTTTCCGGCATGGCACATGATTGATTGATATATTTATATATATGGCACGTAGATTTCTTATGTGAATGTGTAAGGCCAGTGGAAACCACCACATTCATTTTTTTAAGAATATGTTTATGGACAGTCACTAAGCTAGATTATGATGCAGTGACATGTATACCTTTTACCAGCCTTTAGATTGAACAACCTGACAAGGCATAACATTTATCTTTTATTGACAGCTGCATGGAGATATCGTACCCCTCAGAAGGTGTTGTTTATTGAAGACATAACAGATATCATGCTGCAACATTTCCCAGATTATTGGAAGCTGGGACAGAGCTATTTCACCAGAGAAGTAAGATTGACTTGCATAGATTTGCTACTTTTGAATTTTGATATTTAAATTAACAGTATAATTCTTCTTCTTCTCCTCCCCCTCCTCCCCCCTCCTCCTCCTCCTCCTTCTTCTTCTTCTTCTACTCCTACTCCTCCTCCTCCTTTGTTCACCTTCAGACATCGTTATGAATAAATGCAAAGAAAGCAGCAGTCAACTTAAGCTTGTTGACATCTCTGTAGTTTGTTCTCATATGGAGTAGGCCAAAATATTTTTCTCTATTCTGTCATTCCTGCAACAAATATTTAACTGTCATTTTACAAGTCCAATAGTTACATTCATCAGTATCTCATATCCTAAGTTTATTAATCATGTGACATTTCAGCATGCTGTGTCCTGTGTGAAGTTTGAAGACTGTTACTTGTTGTTTTCGGTTGAGTTGGTAACATGCCTAAACTTTCTTATGACCTGGATGCTCGCATTTCCACTTGATTCTGTAACTGCTTCTTCTAAATGTCTTGGCCTCATTATAGGTTATATCTGCATCAGGCTGAGATAGTCTTCCACCTTCCTTCGTCGATATGTAGCTTCTTCATTTCCAGGTGTGTTACAATGTGGAAGATTTAATTTTAGTACAACTCTTGGATTTCTGGCACAGTTCATGTAGTACTGCCATTAGGTCTGCTAGTTCTGCACCATTTCTGCACTAAACTATACATCTCTACACTTTCCTCATCATACATCTCTACACTTTTCTTATTACTAGTGTCCCTTGCCTTCAGGCGAACCCACTCCAACTTCTGAGGTACTTGTAATTTATGACCATCGAAGGGGTTAAACCCACTACCTCGGGATCAGCACACCGGAAGTTTAAGAGCGAACCCTTTTATCCATTCTGCCATTTTTACCTCAGAAAGGTCCCATTATAACAATGAAGGTTATGTAACAGTTAACCATTATTTTTTATAATTTCTCATGACAAGGATTACCACATAAAATGCTCTTAATTGTATATAATGCATTGTTTCTTTTCCTATTCTGTTCTTCATTTCTTTTGTTAATCTTCCATGAGCCGAATATATCCAATGTTGTCTTATTAATTTTACCATAAGTTTACTGACACATTCCCCTAGCATTGTTGACTTGTTTATTTAAGTGTTTTCATCCAGGATACTCTGGTGTGTGTGTTTTTTGGGGGGTGTTGCAGCACAGTGACCTGGGCTCCCTAAATTGGGTATCAGGAAATATCCAGAGAACTAAAGATGACCAACATGAAATTGACCACATTATCCATCGAGTGTCAGGTCTATAAAACTATGGTGTTAGCACCATATGTCCAGTGTCTCTCAAGCCATGTAAAAGGGTCCTTTACGTATGTATATTAATACTCTTAAATGCTTTGTTTTTTTTGGTTAGAAATCAGAGAAAGGAATGAAAATCGACACAAGCAAACATGGCAAGATGAAGGTAATGAATTTTACGTCTATTTTCACTGACACCTATATATCTGCTGTCCCAACACTTCTCTCATTCAGTCTGTGTGCGTTATTGTTTTCATTTTTTTGGCGTTTGCTCGCTTTGAACTCAAGCGTAGTCCATACACATGCTACTAATTCTAGTGCACTGGGCTGATTTTTACATGTGGATAAGCTTTTCCTATTACCAGTGTCCTTTGCCATCAGGTGAATCCACTCTGACTTCAGAGGTACTTGTAATTTATATCCCCAAGTCAAGGATGAGAAATCAACATTGTAGTCCACCTGGCCGTTGTAGGGGCTGAACCCCTTACCTCAACATCAGCACACCAGATGTATAAGATCGAGTGCTGTTATCCGTTCATCGCCACCTTGATGTGTTATTTACACTGTGTCCATTGAATTCCAACCATCATGTAATTTTCTTTTAATTTTGACATTTGGTCAGTGTATACTAGAGAAAACTGGTTTCTCTATTGGCCATTTCTAATATGCATTTATAAGATCTATTGGAAGTAATACATTCATGATTATTGGTAGTGGTGATCTGCTGCAGAAGATGAAAGACAACAGAAGAAGAAGAAAACCATGTTACAATTAACTTAGCCTTTTCTGTACCAAACAGCATGTCATGTCTGATTATGCTTCTTGTGAGCCACTCAATGTGCCATGTGTGATTGACTTCTAAGTTTAGTCAAAGCATGCTAAAGAAATCTGGCAATGTTTTTTTTTGCATATTTGAACCCAGCCTAAAATGGGTACTAGAGAATGTTCTGGGAAGTAAAGACAGTCAATGTGATATTGACTACATCACACATCGAGTGGTCTGAGTGGGGGGAGGGGGGCTGAGTGGTGTCGAGATATGATGTCCGCCTCGAGTGCTGGAGGTCCCGGGTTCAAGTCGCGTGAAGGCCGGGATTTTTTCATGTGGACTTCTAGTAACAAAAATTTCCTCTGGTCTGTGGGTAGTGAAATTGGCCGCCCGTGTGTATTGTTACGCATGTAAAAGAAATCCCTTGGCAGTTGGAAATCGAAAAAGAGTAGCCTAACAGCGCTGCCCGGGCAAAATTTCGAGTTAAAAATCTACCCAAAGTATTTCAGGATCCTCGCTGGTGCTACAGAGTTCATGCACTGAGCTGAGATTCTCCGGACTCAGGCTTGAGTTAGGAGTAGAACGGAGCACTTATGGATTACACCTGTGTGCTGTGATGTTGATCAGTCAACTAAACTAAACTAAATTAAACTAAACACATCGAGTGCCAACTGGTCTATAAAACTATGGGGTCAGCCCCATATATCTATCTAATGGGTCTCAAAGTAAGGAAAAGTCTCATATACTTTACTTTTCAGATATGGCCATATATTTTGGGCAGTGATGATAGTCCATGTTGATCATTGAATGTTGTTTTATTTTTTTCACCCATTAGCAAATGATGACGGAGGTGATCACCTTGTTTGCTAATTATGTAAGGGCTGCCTTTCTGCCCGATTCTCTGGAAAATCTACCTGAAGCTGAGAGAGAGAAGCTGGGAATTTGGCCAACATCTGGCAAACAGGACCACATTTCATGTTCTTGGTTGCCCACATATGTCAGAAATATTAGGTATATTAAAGATAACTGTTCCAGCTTTATTAGAATGGAAGTTTAATTACAGGAATGATTTTCTCAGATATGTAAGTTCTATTAGGTATGTTTATATAATTCCTTTAATCACATATGACAGAAATATTAGGTTGATTAAAGATGAATTTTTCAACTAGAAAGGCAAGTTACATCACAGGATAACTTTTTCCACGTATGTCAGCAATAAGAGATGGGTGTTGTGATTCCTTTTTCACACTTTTTTCCTTGTATTCTTTTTTACTCATTGGAACATAGGCTTTTAACCAACTGACTCCAGGCTGTCCTATCTTTAGCAGCTTCATTCTTCTTATCTCTCCCTCCGCCCCGCCCACCATTATTAATTTCTGTCTTATGTCTTCCTCTATTTCATTTGCCCTGTGTTCCAAACAAAGGACTCTCTAGTTATACTGTTTTAGGTTTTCTCAATGTGTGTCATATTCTCTACTTCTCCTCTGCATGTGTTTTTAGGTCTTCCTCTGTTTCTCTCTGCCTCACAATATGACAATAAATATTTAGTGTTTAAATTTGTTTTATTTAATAGCGATGCTATTTTCTGAAATGCCATCTTTCTGGAGATTTATAAGCAGCTGAGACATCTTTTGGTCAGTATTATACATTAACTTTGTGTAACTAATTGTATAATAAAGGTAATAATAATAATAATAATAATAATAATAATAATAATAATAATAATAATAATAGAAAAATCACAATGGAGGTCAGCATATCTGAATGGATAAAAGCGCTCGCTCTCAAACTTGTGTGCTGATGCCGAGATAGCAGGTTCAACCCCTACACTGGACAGTTGGACTACAATGTTGATTTCTCATCCTTGACTTTGGGACATACATTACAAGTACCTCTGAAGTCAGAGTGGATTCGCCTGATGGTAAGAGACACTGGTAATAGGCAAAGCTAATCCAAATGTAAAAATCAGTCCAGTGCACTAGAAGTAGTAGCATGTCTAAGGACTATTCTTAAGTTCAAATCAAATGAACATCCCCCCCCCCCCAAAAAAAAACCCATTATATTACATAATTGGTAACCCCTTTGCCACAGATTGAGCTAAGGAAGATGCAAATTCAGTAATGGCCACATATGATCTATTCTGGTTGTGTCAGATCAATATGCCATTGCTAAAGTCTTGCTAGGACCTTGTTTTTATGTGACAATGTTCTGTCCTCTACTGACCATAGGATGAGCATCCACCGCAACCCTCACCCTCCTACCTTACACTTTGATATATGGATATAAGAAATGTCAACTAGATTGTTAGATTACTTTTCATATTTAAAAGAAATTTTAAAAAATAGATTATATGGCTGCTTTCCCTACATATAGGAATTATAAGGTAGATAATTATCTTTGTGTTAATGGAGCCCATAAGAGAAGCAGAAAATAATAACTCTGTAACCTACCAAGCATGTCGTAAGAGATGACAAATAGAGGGTTGGCCTGAGACTGGCTGCCTCATCCTGTTGAAAAATTTCAGCTTCAAAATCCATACAACCATGAACAAGTCTACAAAGAGCTTTGCATGAGTTGGTTAAGGGCCTAAGTCCTCCTTTGAGATAAAAAGCAGAAGAAGAAGATGATGAAGAAGGTAGTATGAACAACCATGAACAAGTCTACAAAGAGCTTTGCATGAGAAGCTTAAGGGCCTATGTTCCCCTTTGAGATAAAAAGCAGAAAAAGAAGAAGAAGATGATGAGAAAGGTAGTATGAACAACCATTAACAAGTCTAGAAAGAGCTTTGCATGAGTTGGTTAAGACCCCCTTATAAAAAGCAGAAGAAGAAGATGATGGAGAAGGTAGTAAATAACTGTTACAGTATATTATTAAATTTTCTATAGCTTTACAAATGAGCTTATCATATGTTTGTGTAATGTAGTCAATACTTTGGTTGATTACAGGAACTGTGCGAACATGTTATCAGCTCTAGACCCACATGGAGATACGTTTATAGTTCTGAATGAGTTGGCGTTTGACATGAGAACGAACTGCATGTTCACTCTACTCAAACAGGCTATTTCAGGTAGGTGTAGCAATTTAGTTATCAATAGAAAAACCAACATATGAAGAGGATTGATTACTCATATCACAAGTATCAGTAGAGCCAACCCATAAGGTGGATTGTTTATTCATATCACAAGTATAATGTGAATGAAAGAGGAAGAAGACGATGAATAAGAGGATGAGGAGGAAGAAGAAGAGCGAAGGAAGGAGAAGAAGAATAAGAGGAGGAGGAGAATGAAGGAGATGGAGAAGAAGAAGAATCCTTATAATAGTGCCTATCATGAGATTAGCTTTACTGTCTTATTAATGGAGTTTATTAAAATGCTAAGCTTTAAAATGTAAGTAATGATTAGTCACATGAGTCATTGGGAAGTCTTATGATATTGATGTTAACTTCATTTTACTAGTTACTAAGATTGTGAACAATTTCATGAAATTGATGTTAACTTCATTTTACTAGGGTTGTGAATAATTTCATGAAATTGATGTTAATTGATTTCACTAGTAATTACAGTGATGGAACAACTAATGAAACTAATGTTAACTTGATTTTACTAGACACAAAGGTGGCAGAAATGTCCATTAAATGTATTTTTTCATGATTTTACTTGTCAGTAGTATGGTGAACATTTCATGAGGTTGATGTTAACATGATTTTACTAGACAAAGGTGATGGAAAAACTTAAATGTGTAAACTTAAATTTATTAGTCATTACAGTGATAGAAAATTTTATGAAACCAACGTTAACATAATTTTACTAGTCACTAAGTTGATGAAAATGTTCATGACATTGATGTTAATACGATTGTTGCACTCTAGATGTGAAGTGCTTGCATACAAAGGAGACCTGGATAGTTGAAACTGATGATGAATATGGTGGCACTACTCAACTGGTATGTCTAGCAGATCACGTTGTGGATTGTTTCATTTTGGCTTTAAGATTTTTGTTTTGGTTAAATATTTATTTATAAATAAATGTTGCTTGGGCATGACGGTGGCCAATCAGCAAATCCAGAGACTTAGGTTCTTGACCCAGTGTGACAGAAATCTTTTGTATCGAAGTTAGTTGCATGACCTTTACAGGAAGTCACATTCAACCCCAGTATTTATTGGCTGTTTGTGGTTTTCTAACTACTTTTTGTTCAATAGTTTGTCATTGCTTTCTCAATGGCTGATGGCCATCATCAACATGTGCCCTGCCAGCTGGCGTAGGCGTTCATGTCTTTGCAGATCTCGGTCTATGGTGTCCTCGATCAGCTCTGTTGATATTATCCATGCTACCATCTCAATCCATCCAGCATCATTTCTCTTGGTCTGCCTTTGCCTCTCTTCCCCTGGATCTTTCCAGTCATCATGATGTTCTCCAATGCCTCACTTCTCATCACATGACCAAAGAAAGCTGTTTGTCTCTTTCTTATCGTTGTAAATAATATTATAGTTTTATTGGCCTATTTCAGGCAATTGTTGTTAGTTACTCTCGCAGTCCAAGGAATTCACAACATTCATGTCAGGAACCACATCTTTGTTGCTTCTAAGTTCTTCCTAATTTGTTAATTTATGTTCCAACATTCACTATCATACAACAAAACAAGTTATATATAGCATTTCAGCATTATCTTTCTTACATTCAGTGATAATGATTTATTACATAAGACACTTTTCATTTTCTGAAATGCAGCTTTTACTTGCCCTATTCTGCTCTTAATTTCTGTTGTGTGTCTTCCATCTGATGTTATAAATGCTCCTAGGTATTTAAATTTATCCACTTGGTTAAACAATGGATACTCATACGATTGTGAAAATCAGTTCAAAGTGATTGATCCGAAACCACCTGCGATTGACTTTAAACATGGCGTGTCAGAATTGTGAAGCTGCATTCACTATCCTTAAGCCACATATGCTGACCTTTTGTTTCTAGATTTAAAAAAAAAAACACCCTAACCAGCCTCTGTATGACATCAGCAAGGGAAAATGGCCTATATAAGATCAGAATATTCCAACTGGAAAATGTCATACAGCTGTCGGATAGTTCAGATACCATGTTTGGATATCTTACATCTTACGGATAATTGAGATAATGTTTGTGTATCATAGAGCTTACAGATAGGTGAGATACAGTGTTTGTATATCATACAGCTTACTGAAAGTTGACTATTTTTATATAATAAAGTTTAGAGATAGTTGAGTATTTGTATATCATACAGTTTACAGATAGTTGAGTATTTATATATCATATAGCTTACAGATAGTTGAGTATTTGTATATCATACAGCTTACAGATAGTTGAGTATTTGTATATCATACTGCTTACAGATAAAGTATTTGTATATCATATAGTTAACAGATGGTTAAGTATTTGTGTATCATACAGCTTGTATATATTTAAGTATGTGTGTATCACACAACTTACAATAGTTGAGTATGTGTATATTGCACAATTTACATATAGTTGAGGTATGCAGGGACTGATTCACATGTTTATACATATTTCAGCCTGCTCTGTTTGAGAACATTGTTAATGAGGCAATTCAGCATCTTCACGAGGTTGTCATCATGAACAAACCCACAGAACCAGAGGTAAGAAGGCCTGTCCTCTTCTCCTTCTATCCTAGAACTAATTCCATGGTCTCAGGGGTGTCATAGGTCAAATAAGTACATGACCCCTGTACGTGCCTGAAGTCTGTTGGGTATATGGTGCTAGTCCCACATTTGTATAGACCCAACATCTCAGCACTCGGGACATTCCCATACGTGCTCCATCCTCGTCTTCAACAGCTAGAGAAGAGTCCCAATAGTAATGGTACCAGTAGCAGTCTAAGTATTTTCCTGTTTTGCCTTTCCTCGGAGTCCTGAGTGTCGAAGTCTTAAGTATTTTCCTGTTTTGCCTTTCCTCGGAGTCCTGAGTGTCGAAGTCTTAAGTATTTTCCTGTTTTGCCTTTCCTCGGAGTCCTGAGTGTCGGGACTACAAACTATTGTCTATCAAAACTGCAAGATGCCAGTCAGTATTTTCAACATCTTCTATAAAACATTTTTGTAACATCCTGGGATTCTGTTTGTTTATTTACTAATTGCCCAATGTTCATGGCCATAAATTGTGAATGATTCTGTGTAACAGGCAAGTTGCTTTTCTTTAACTTCATTGGCAAAGGCTTATTGCATAAGGTGTTCTTAACTTTGTAAAATGCAGTTTTTGTCTGCCCTATTCTAATAATAGAGCAAAGCATTGAACAGAACTTGTTACTTTATATTGGATTTGTGGACTATAAAAAAGGCATTTGACAACATTGGTCTCTTTGGAAATTGATGAGCCATTATAGCATCCCACAGAAAAACATTAACTTAACCCTACCAGACCGCTGTACCAATTTTTTGGTAATTTCCTAATCTGCCGCTATACCGCTGTACCTAATTTTCAGTATTTTGCCTAGTACGTGAAAAAAATGCGTCACAAACTAAAAATAACCAACCAATTGTGGTCCAACCTCACGGTTAGCCAATGCAAATGTCTGCCCCCCATAGGTTTGAATTGACTTTGTGTGGTTTAAAGCGAAAAAATTCTGAAAATTCAAAATGAAATGAGCGGCTGATGAACCAAGCACTTCAACAATAAAGCGAAGTAGGTCTAGGCTTTTCACAGTCCAACAGGTGATCTTTTTTTATTTTATTCAGACTGAATTGGCACACAAAGGTGGAATATTGGCGCTAGATGCCAGGTAGACCTATTTTCTACAATGTCTCCAAGTTACATCTTATTCTAACCACTTGTTTGCATGTAACTAACATTTTTCTATATCATGTTGGTTTTTTCTATTTAATGCTCAGGAGCCCAGGTAACAGGGACAGTTAGGTTCAGGGACTCAGGTCTGGTAGGGTTAATAAGGCAAAAATATAAAGACATGAAATGCAGAGTTATTCTTGAGGGAAAACTGCCAGATACATATGAAATAAGAACAGGAGTGTGATAGAGATGCCTTTTGTTACAATTATTATTCTTACTAATTATAGAATGTATTATGGAAACAACAATAACAACCACAAGAAACGGTATTCAGTGACTCTGACTGCAGCTTAATGATATGGATTTAAAAAAAATTACATTGTCCTCATATCCCACAGACAGAATCAGGCACAAGATAAACTAAACACACTTTGTTGGAGGTCACAGCAACTAGGTCTAATAATTCATAGGAGATAGCCACAAATTATGAAAATAAATCAAGCAAGTGATCATCCAATCTCCCTTGTTGAAGCCTCATTTCAAGAGAGAGAATCATACAACTATGTACATAGCAGTGTAGACAAAGATGGGGAAACAGATTGAGATATTGCAACAAGAATACAAAAGCCAGAGGGACTTTCATATCGGAAGAAATGTGTGGAAGTTATGAGAAATTAAACCTAGTGCCAAACTTAGAATCATCATTATCATCAAGTGCCATGCCTGCTGACGTAGGTGTTCATGTCTCTACACATATCTTGGTCTTTGGTATTCTGGATCAACTCTGCTGCTGATATTCCTCCATGCCACTGTTTCAATCCATCCTGCATCATCCTGGCAGCCCTGGTCAGTTTGTTAAAAATAAACTGCCTTGATGTGGGTTCGAACACAACCACTGGGCCATCAGGCCAGTGTGCTAGCCACTGTGTTGTCATCGCTCCAATAATTTACTTATTTCCACCACATTAATACCATTAACTTATATATTGTTAAACAGTGTCTTATTGGAAGTTTCAGTCAGATGTCAGAAGTTTTGAATGTTTCAGATTTTCAGCCAGCGACCCATTCAGAAAGAGGCAACTGCCTTGTGTAGTCAGCTTCTGCAGGCATTCTCAGTTTGCATGGAGCAGTTGGTCTTCAGTCCTCCCTTGAATAAAACAGAATCAAAAGTGTAAGTTTTCAGCATTTCTTCTTCTTCTTCTATTTCTTCTTCTTCTTCTTCTTCTTCTTCTTCTTCTTCTTCTTCTTCTTCTTCTTCTTCTTCTTCTTCTTCTTCTTCTTCTTCTTCTTCTTCTTCTTCTTCTTCTTCTTCTTCTTTTGTCTTTCATTAGGAGTGCACCCTAGTTTTCAGTATTTATTTTCTTCCTCTTCTTCTTCTTCTTCTTCTTCTTCTTCTCCTCCTCCTCGTCCTCCTCCTCCTCCTTCTTCTTCTTCTTCATCATCATCATCATCATCATCATTCCTTTTTCACTGGGAATCCACCATAGCTAATTATGTGCCTCAAAAGTCAGTGTGTTTGACTTTGGCATGCATTTATGTAAGGTTGGCTTTCTCTAGACAGATTCTATCTAAAGTCAGGGGCTCTATATACCCGTGGGTACTGAAATCTAACCGTGTACCTTTTGAACCAGAGATGTACACTGTAATCTCTCAGCCATGACTATTCCCATTTTCAACATTCTCTAAAATGAATTAGCTCAGCTGCCACCTTCATTTGGAAGATCTTCTCTGGTGGATCTAAGCATTTTATTTCTCTAACAAAATGATGCAGTCTTATTACATCCTTTTTCCTGTCCATCTTTTCATGTTATCTTCCCACAAAAACTGTTATATTCCTTGCATGTTTGCCTTCCATCTTTCCCTTAGTATGATTTTCGTGTCGTTTTTCTGTGCTGAAGATATTTTTAATATCTAATTTTTTAGGACATTTATTTGTTATGTTATCTTTCCATGAAATGCATGAGTAACCACATTGTCATGGTAATAAGTCTTCCTACAAACTGTTTGGGAACATCAGTAATGTGTTTAAATTCTTAGGTTACAGTTTTTGATAATGCGGTGTCGTAATTACTCTTTGTTTTTGATCAAATAGTGTCAAGATTTCAATATGTTTTTGATAATAGTGTAAAGATTACACTTTGTCTTTGATAATACAGTATCCAGATTACATTTTGTTTTTGTTATTCATAAAACTGCCAAGATTACATTTTATTTATGTTTTTCATAAAACTGCTAAGATTACACTTTGTTGTTGTCTTTGGTAAAACAGTGTCAAGATTACATTTGGACAAGAGGTGGACTTGGAACAGCTTGAAGACCCCATCCCATCAATGGTATTTCCCTACACATTAGTTCTGTAACTGTATAGTTACTTGCCACTATTTTAGTGCATATTTGTATTGTATTGTATTTTATCTATAATGGTTCTGTCGCTCAGCTACTGAGTTAAGTGCTTGGAACAACACTGTGAGCTGTGGATTTAATCTGGAATACTTTTACATCTGTCCACAGTGGTTTGTATTGTGAACTACACGTTCAGAAAAATAGCAGCGATGTGGTGCTGAACTAGCTGGTTTTGTCTTATGCAGTAATGTCTTATGCTGGTTTTCTAGTGACTGCTGCTTCCATCGACGATGAACTGTAATTTTAGTGGTGGGCTGTTGTGTTGGCGTTCTGGCAGCAGCCTTATGCATGCAAGTCTGTGCATGCTGTTGGTTTGTTGGGACTGTTGTCTGTTCTACTTTTCACATGGGACAGTGAGGAGCATTCTGTGTGATATTCACTGGCACAGGAAGGGAGCATTATTGGGTGACACTTTGGCATGAAGTTGGAATGACGACTAACAACTTATCTATGCAATTAATATCCTGTTCAACCCTTCTAGTTGGAGGTCAGCATAGCTGAATTGATAACAGCACTTGCTTTTAAACTTCCAGTGTGCTGATGTTGAGGTAGTGGGTTCAACCCAGACACCGTTCAGTTGGACTAAAATGTTGACTTCTCGTCCTTGACTTGGGGATGTAAATTAAAGTACCTCAGAAATCAAGAGTGGGTTCTTCGGATGACAAGGGACACTGCTAATAGGGATAGCTAATCCAGACGCAAAAATCCAGTGTATTAGAAGTAGTAACACGTGATTTGACTGCGCTTGAGTTAAAAGCCAGCGAAGACCCCCCCAAAAAAACTACAAATCTTTCAGGGTTATAGTTGGGATATATCGTGTCTGTTGTTATTTCAGCAGTCTGCTTGGCCATGGGGCTTAAGGCACTTAAACTTCCTTCAGTGCATGAGTGCAGTGTTCTCAAAGACTCCTAATGGTCGTTGCTGGAGTTATGGAGTTCATGCTTTGTGCGATGGTTTCGGCGGGCCGTTCTGCGGAAAGAGACCAAGCCATATGGGATAACACCCGGTGCAATGAAGTCGATCTTGTCTTTTATGACACCTCCACAACCCACATCTAGGGTTACAGGTAAATGATTATAATTGGCTGGGTTGCATTTATACTCAGTGAAATGGCTCTAGAACTGACTCAGTTTCATGTTGTACTCACCCCAGTGTTCAAGTAGTACAGCCTTATATAGGGTGTATTTTTGATGATTGTGCGTTGTTTGAAAATATTGCCGGTCCAAGGTTTATATTCACACTCTGTAAAGTTCATGCAACATAATAGGTAAATACAAAATTTGGACCGGCAATATTTTCAAACACTGCACAGTCATTAAAAATACACTCTGTACAACGTGTAGTTGTGATCTCCTTGGCGAAATGGTTAAGCCATCTGCCTTGTGACATTGTTTCAGAGACTTCTGGGCGTCATTTCTGGAGGTTTCATGCTTTGTGCAGTGCTCTCAGCAGGTAGCTCGCCTCCTCAGATTTGAGGAGAGAGATCGAGTCAGATATGGTCAAACTCAGCACAATGAAGTTGATCCTCAACTGTAACTTTTTTAACCTTCATACAACAAGTAGAAACTGGAGATTCCACATTTAAAGATTCCACAGCCAACCAACCAACAAGTAGAATCTGGAGATTCCACATTTGGAGATTCCACAGCCAACCAACAAGTAGAATTTGGCTTAGTTTCAATCCTAGCACACATGCAGCACACTCACTCCAGTCATGTGTGTGAGATCTGAAGCATGAGTGCAATTCATGGGTGCTGACTATCTAGTATCATCATGGAGATTACTTAGAGTATCAGAGGCTTACTAAAGTAATCCTGACCAAGAGTAATACTGATTATATTACCCCTCTTTATCCATTTTTCTTTTTCTGCCCTTTGTCCAGCATTGCAGCACAGGCCTTCAATAAACTCGCGCCAAGCCATTCTATCTATTACCATCTCGTCATAGCTTGCTTGATTTCTTCCCTGTATTATTCATCTCTAAATAAAATCTTTGTGTTTTTAGGCCTCTTATTTCCATCACCTTATGAGTTCCATTGAACATTCAGCCGCTCTGTCACCCAAAATATGGGCCTGCCACCAGATCCCCAATATTCTTTAGTACTCTTCTTCTGCTGCCATCTATCCTTGAGCTGAGCGTACTTCCTTAACCGTCTCACACGTAGTCCCCTATTCTTTGTTACCTCTTTTAATTCCCTTTCATATCTTCTCCATATCTAATTATCTCCTCCATGTATTTTTACATCTCGCTCTATATTTTTTAAAATGTTGTTTCTGAGCAAAAAATATGCAAGTAAATAGGAATATTCTTAAACAAGTGAATCTGTACAATTATCTTGAGATAGTTATAACATCTGATGGGAGATGCCTTGAAGAGATTAGAACAAGAATTGTCATAGTGAGGATAGTCTTTTGCAAGATGTAAAACATATTGACCAATAAATAGATGTCATTTGCAATGAGAAAAAGAGTGTTGAGGTGCTACATAGAACCTGTACTTTTGTATGGATGTGAAACATGGACATTGAGCAGATAAGCTGAAAAACATCTGATGGCTGTGGAAATGTGGTTTCTGAGGAAAATGTAAAGAATACCATGGACAGACAGAAAAACTAATGACCAATTCCTACAAGAAACAAATGAAAACCTTAAACTGATTAGAGAAATTAGACAGTAACAATTTTTTGGTCACGTTATGAGAAGAAATAAATTGGAGAACTTGGTGACAACTGGCAAGATTGAGGGGAAGAGAACAAGGGGAAGGCAGAGAAGTAAATACCTGGATGGCTTTGCCACATGGTATGGTTGAGACAGGAACACCGAGCTGATCCACGGCTGGTGATCATGTGAGACGGCGAAACATGACCGCCCACGCTTATCATCATGGCACATGATGATGATGATGATGATGATGATGATGATGATGATGATGATGATGATGAGCAATAAATGCAGAGAAAACCAAGGACGGACAGAAAAATGAATGAGACAGTCCTTCAAGATACAAATAAAAGCCATAAATTTATTAGTAAAATTATATGCAGACAGACAAGATGTTTCTGGTACATTATGAGGAGAAATAGACTTTCTGACAACTGGCAAACTTGATGGGAAAAGGGCAAAGGGCAGTCAAAGAGGTAAATGCCTGGATAGTATGGCTATATGAAATAACCAGGACAAAACTCTAGTGATCGTGTGAAATGGTGAATCAAGACCACACATGCTTATCAGAATTGCACTGTTTATGACAAAAATGATATATCTTTTAACTTGCGAGTTCCAGAAGAAAGACTTTTCTAGTTTTACTATTGTCCGATTGTTTTTTCAATGCAGTCCTATCCAGCACCAGCGTCTGCTCCTTATCTTCTGGTTTAATGGAATTTCTCAAGTTCTCTATATTTGTGTGTGTGTGTGCTCGCTCATTTTAAACTCAAGTGTAGTCCATAAACACTACTTCTAGCTTTCCCTATTTCTAGTGTCTCCCACCATCAGGTGAATCCACTCTGACTTCAGAGGTACTTGTAATTTACATCCTCAAGTCAAGGACAAGAAGTCATTATTTTATTCCAGCTGTTCAGTCTAGGTGGTTGAACTCCTTACCTTGGTATGATCTCAACATTATTGGCTCTATGATACCATTTTAGTCGCCTCAATGACATGTAAATAGTGACTCAACATCTTAATGTTTATGTAGGACAAGAGACTGATCATCATGCTGAGCAACTGTAGCCACACCCTGGAGATCGTTGTGCCCCGAATCATTGAAAACCTGAACAAACATGGCTATGTGGAGATGGAGAAGGCCTTAAAGGTATACCTAAAGATTGATTAGAAGTCCTTGTAATTACTGTTTTACACTGTGACTGGTGTTGAGACATTGCTGCAGTACTTTCTTCTCAAATGTGTTAAGATGGGGTCAAACCTGGTGCAGAGAAGTTGATCCCTCTCACCTTTAACCTTTCTCTAAAATAAGTGTGGTTTGCTGGCTGATTTAGTGGCTGAATTATTTGTTTAATGAGGGGTGGCCTCTGATGATCAGAAGCCCCATATTATGTATACTGTATGCTGCAGTTAGCTTGTTTTCTTTTCTTCTTCTTCTTTGTGTGTGCGTGCGTGCGTGTGTGAGAATAAAAAAAAAACAACTTTATTTTCAAAGGACCTTAAATTGGGCAAGCTGGCCCATTATTTTATATATATATATATATATATATATATATATATATATATATATATATATATATATATATATATATATATATATATATATATATATATATATATATAATTGTATTAATTAACAACAATGGTGACACAATGAAAGAAATTAAAAGACAAATCCCTATTGCTCTTCACAAACTAAAAAACTGAATAAAGTATAGCATGGGACAGATAGACCTTAAAAAAATAGATTTTGAATAATGAAGACATAAACAATAGATTGCACGATTTATTGCCTGGCATATTTCACTGCATCTCATCGGGTACATACTGCAGAATTCACACAACATAAAGTAAAATAACAATAAATCCTTCAAGCTGAAATATACGCATGTTCGCACAGTAATGTCAATTGTCTACCATGGTAATTTTAAACTAACTAACATGTCTTTCTGTTTGCACAAAACTGACCTATGTAGATTAATCATTATGGCTTCTGCAAACTTTAGCAAGTGACTATTTTGTGTGTTAAACAACACGTGAAAGACTGTCTCTATCAATCACATGGCCACTTTCCAACACATGCCTAGTGATCAATGAAGCAGGAAGTTTTCAGCACAATGGATGTTTAAGAACATGTTCTTACCTATGCAGACCTGCTCTTCTTTAATGATTGTCAAGGCCCTGAGTTGGGGGATTGATGTGGTCTGACTGTTGGAGTTGACACATGAGGGAGGTATGCGTTAAACTCTGTAATGTAATATTGCATGAAGTCTTTGAGAGTCACTAGTGATTCATGGGGGACTCAGAGTTGCTTAGTGAGTGAATGCCATAGCTTGGGCATTCTTAACCCAGCCACTGAACAGGGTGGCGCTTCGTGTCCGAGGGCTTGAGATAAGTTCATGGCAGCCACACAGATAATTGTTGTTTGGCCTTTGTGTTAGTTTAATTGAGCTGTGTAAGAAGAATCACCATTTTCTCCCACAGGAAAGATGCATATTCTGAAAATTTTACTTTGTGTTTGTTAGTGCCATTAGGTTCTTAATACTGTAACAAATCCTTTCAAAATGTTATTCCCAAAGGCTGCTGAAGACACATATAAAGATCTAGACCAGCGTCTCTTCACCAGCTACATTGAGCAAAAATCAGACCCTATTATAGGCGCCATGGAGCCGAACATGTATCGAGGGGGCTTTAACTGGAAAACTTGGAAGAATCCTGTTGGTGTCCGCAATTACCTGAAGGAAATTATTATGAGTATCATAGAAGTCCATGCAGAGGTGAGTTGAATGCATGCATCAGCATGAGTTAATTCATATTGTCTTGTAGAGCTTTTCATGTTGTTGTATCAGCCTGAGTTAATTCATATCTTCATGTAGAGTTTTTCTTGTAGTTGTATCAGCCTGAGTTAATTCATATTGTCTTGTAGAGTTTTTCTTGTAGTTGCATCAGCATGAGTTAATTCATATTGTCTTGTAGAGTTTTTCATGTTGTTCTGTCAACCTGAGTTAATTCATATCTTCATGTAGAGTTTTTCATGTTGTTGTGTGCTTGTTATTTGTGTACTGATGAAGTCTTTGATCTCAACATCCATTTTGTCACGTGTGATCATATTCTAGTAAAGCTTAACAATTGTACATCTTGTTTTTGGTAATTCATTCATTGAGTTCATTCATATGAATTTTAAGGATCCTTTTGACACGTATTGAGTCATATTGAGTATATGGTGCCAGCCCCTATTTTTATAGACCAATCGGCACTCATGGAGTGATGTAGTTTATATCACACCCACCACATTTACTTTCCAAGACATTATCGGGTACTTATTTTAGGCTGGGTCGAACTGGGAGCCTGGTCCGTTTAAAAAAAATCCACCTCAATGCAAATTCTGGCCCTTGGCCATTGTGCCAGTAGGTGTAATTGATTTGTAATGTGTAATTAACTGAAGCACAATGTCACTGAAGGAGGTCAGTGTCATTTATGATCAGAACTGATGTTAAGGCGCTCTGGTTAGACTCACAAATACTCTGTCTCCAGTTTCCCTCAGTAGACTCTTAGACCGTGAGTATACTTCGCTGACTCCCTCAGCAGACTCATAGACGGTGAGTGTACCTCACTGACTCCCTCAGCAGACTCATAGACAGTGAGTATACCTCACTGACTCCCTCAGCAGAACTCATAGACGGTGAGTATACCTTACTGACTCCCTCAGCAGAACTCATAGATGGTGAGTATACCTCACTGACTCCCTCAGCAGACTCATAGACGGTGAGTGTACCTCACTGACTCCCTCAGCAGACTCATTGACAGTGAGTATACCTCACTGACTCCCTCAGCAGACCTCATAGACGGTGAGTATACCTTACTGACTCCCTCAGCAGAACTCATAGACAGTGAGTATACCTCACTGACTCCCTCAGCAGACTCATAGACGGTGAGTGTACCTCACTGACTCCCTCAGCAGACTCATAGACAGTGAGTATACCTTACTGACTCCCTCAGCAGAACTCATAGACAGTGAGTATACCTCACTGACTCCCTCAGCAGACTCATAGACAGTGAGTATACCTCACTGTCTCCCTCAGCAGACTCATAGACAGTGAGTATACCTCACTGACCTCCTCAGACTCATAGACGGTGAGTATACCTGACTGACTCCCTCAGACTCATAGACGGTGAGTATACCTGACTGACTCCCTCAGCACACTCATAGACAGTGAGTATACTTCACTGACTCTCTCAGCAGACTCATAGACATTGAGTATACCTCACTGACCTCCTCAGCAGACTCATAGACATTGAGTATACCTCATTGACTCCCTCAGCAGACTCATAGACACTAAGTATACCTCACTGACTCCCTCAGCAGCAGCAGACTCGTAGGGAGTCTCTGTCGCGAAGTGGTCAAGCCGTTGTGACTCGTGCTCCGAAGGTTGTGGGTTCGATTCCGGGCTGCGTCCTTCGGTTCATGGGTGACATTTTTCTGAGACTCCTGAGGGTCGTCGCTAGAGCTACGGAGTTCATGCTTTGTGCGACGCTTTCTGCGCTGCGGAAAGAGACCGAGCCATATGGGATAAATACCCGCTGCAATGAAGTCGACCCTGTCGACTTTTAAGCGACTTTTTAGCGACTCATAGACATTGAGTATACCTCACTGACTCCCTCAGCAGACTCATAGACGGTGAGTATACCTCACTGACTCCCTCAGCAGACTCATAGACATTGAGTATACCTCACTGACTCCCTCAGCAGACTCATAGACAGTGAGTATACCTCACTGACCCCCTCAGCAAATTCAGGGACACTCAATCTTCCACACAAATTCATAGGCATTCAGTTAGATTCATAGACACTTGCTTCCCTCGTAGACACTCAGCTTCCCTCATAGACACCCAGTCTAATTCACAGATTCATAGACAGTTTCACTCATGAAACCCAGTCTCATTCACAGACTCATAGACACTCAGCTTCCCTTTTTGACACTCAGTTTAATTCACAGATTCATACAGACTTAACTTCCCTCATGGAAACTCAGTCTCATTCACAGACACTTAGCTTCCCTCATATACACTGCGGACCCAAGTTGCCCCATGTTGCCCAAAACCCAGGACCACCTGGTTAGTAGGCCAGTATGTTGGTCACTATGCTATCAGAGCTACAGTATCATCTTACAGTTAGTTTGCTTATGTTTGTTACTATTATGCTTGTTATGAAATATGTTTGCTTGAACTTGAGTGGGAACTGTCAATCTTGCACCAGGTATACAGTATATCACCCAAGTTTGTGATGCGTGTGATGAGAAAGATCATCGAGGCCGTGTGTGAAGAGCTGTCCCGGCTTATTCAGTGTGTTCATGATTTCAACGCTGGTGGGGCTATCCAGGTAAGGATGACAGCATCTCTTATTTTTTTTCCATGCAAGAAATGAAGCACCTAAATTTTTAAATCCTTGAATTGAGTTGAGTTGTGTTATGAACCGATACCACAGCACTCGGAACATTCCCATACATGCTCCGTCCTCATCTGCAACAGCCAGTGAAGAGTTCCAATACTAATGGTACCAGTAGCAGTCTGATTATGTGTCTGTCTGACCTTTCCTCTGAGTTTTGAATGTCGACTAGATCCTCTGGGCACTCCTTGCAACACCATTCTCTCTAAACCATGATGATCTACCTGTTCTTCTGCATTCTACACATGATTCCAAAGGGCCTCGCCAATCTGCTTTATCATGCACATTTTAACATACTTTTCTTCATGTAACTTGCGTGGGTGAACTTGCCTTTACATTTTCTAGTTGCTGTGTTGCTGTCTTTCTGTAACTTTCTGTACCCCTATGCAAGTGTCGTGTCCTCCTTTACAGTGTCGTCCCTGGAGTGAAGAGAGCCGACACCCACATTATAATATTTTCCTCCTTTTTAATATTCTGGAGAATCCACCAGCTTCCGTCCAACACACTCCATCAGCCCGTGGACACCTTTTCCTGTCACTCTCTCACTGTCGTACTATGCCCCCTCTCATACTTCTCCAACGCAACATACTCAACAACTCTTGCTTCTAAAAATTAATAAAGATTAATTTATTAAAAGAAAAGTGTAACGTATATGAGACGTGTATGTGAAGAAAATGTGTGACGTGTTCTATAAAGTGTGTAGAATCGGACTCTCAGACTACAACCCAGTCAGCTGATCCCAGCAAGGATAGACCACAACACGTTACGTCAGAACGTGTACATCTCACCCAGTGCCGAAACCATCCTGCTGGATACTGATTTTCCTCTGTAGACCTCTGGTAATCCCATTTCATGATCATCCGAAATAGACACCGGTGGTATTAACAGTTAATCATGGACCGGTTGCACCCTACACAATGTCCGTTCCTATCGTTCCTAAAAAAATGCACAAGTCCTTTGTAGTGTGTACACAGTTATTAATGTTAATTGTTAATGTGATTGATCCTCACTCGTGTCTATCTAGCCTCACGTATCATGTCTTGTGTTCTATTACACGAGATTATATCACACTAGGTAACTATTATAATTAATGTTCTCAGTTAGTTACTACTGTCTGATGCTGTGTGGTGCATCAGTAATCATCACCCCTCTTTGGTGAATCATCTTCCTTCTAGCTTAAGTTACGTTCTGTACGAAACTTTATTTGACTGTTCCACTGGTGTTCTTCCAAATGGGATTTGAACCTTTCCTAAAAACTTGTTGAGTTTCCTCGGATCTGGTAGGGAACCTAGGATAGAAACAACACATCTGGTGATAGTACTAGTCACTGATCCTATCGGCTGCGTGTAAGCCTATTGCCTTGCTTAATGATCTTTAGCTAACTAAACTATGTCATAGAGCAGATTAACTACCCACCTAGGGCCGAATCAGGCTATGACAAGGAAAGACCAATACAGAGTGCAACCTCAGTATTCTATTCACCTTAGCAGAGCCAATATCACTATTCTACTCTAACTAGTTTTCCACTAACAGTGCTAATCATCACACTATAGTTTTAACAAGGCTACAGTCTATATTAATTAGAACTAATAGACTATATTGACTACCTTATGCAAAACCGCCTCATTCCCGGGATGGCTACTACACTTTGCCATAACGACACATGCTAGTTAATGTTAAATTATTCTAACACTGTAGAGCTCTCCCACAAACACGTCCATCATAATCCACGGTTTTGATCAACTCTGTTTCTCCCAATCATGGTTTATGGCAAACCCTAAATTTGGTCACGTGATATGGGTGACGTCCTGCAGGTGTTATTTGCGCATATCATCTGTCAGGATCTTCTATTCGGCTCGTTGGCTAACACGTGTGAGACAGTACAAGTATAACGTATAACGTGATTCGACGTAAGACACAGCAACACAAGTTCTATGGATTTATTGCCACATTAAATACAGAACGATAATTACAACGATCTACAATATATAACTCACAACCACAATACAGCTCATAGGTCTGACGCTCAAGATATCAGTCGTTCGGCTTACAACCACGGAGATTCACACAAACGCCTTGCTCTCATCACACACGTCCTTTCAGATGTCCTGTCCCAGCTTGGTCTGCCGCTATCTCGCACACGGCCCACTGCCTCTGGTGGGGTCACGTGGCTTGCGTGCGTCTGTCGTCAGCCTGACCGCTGGTCGCGTGTCAGGTAACAATCTCGCCAGCCGACAACTCTTGTCCGCCGGGTGCCGTAACGATGTCGCTGCATAGCTAGGCTCTGACATTCTCCCCGGGTACCTCAATGAAAGATGCCATCTTTCATTCATGATGTATGTATATACTGGGGTAGTGTTAATTTCATGTCAGAGACTACTTTTTCCCAGTGTTATGCATGAAAATACATATAAGGCATGGAAATATATACACAAAATGTAAGTTGCATTGAAATGACAAATGAAGTACAACTTTTAACACAATTCAGGTTTCATCCCCCTGATGCCTGGTTACCTCCATCGCAATAATACCCAGTCAGATCAGTAGCACCAGCTTCACGCATCTACCTCGCAGCTATTTGAAAAAAACGTAATAATATGATTGTTTTGCAACAACCATCTAGCCAGACTGAAATACGGCTTTGTATTAGTCGTATTAAACACTTAAACTCTGCCCTCATTTGGTCAGGAGCTCTTATGTTGGTTTGCAATGTTGGCAGCTCTATGACATGCTTGGTGGACGCCTACCTGCTGTGCTAACCATTTGAGCAACAAAATGTCTATCTATACAATACACATTAATGAATATGTTTCAAATTATGGCCCTTGATGTAATTCACAAATGCAAGGGAAGTAATTTTGACATTCAAGAAATTCTATACATTACAATAATTATTTAATTTCTTAGCGTCATTGCTTGACGTTTCTTCATATTAACGAGAAAAAGTCGGTAATATGAATACAGTTAATCAAGATATGATTCTAAGATTACACTAATCAAAATAAATAAGTACACAATTGGTGTATTATATTTTATAGATTCAAAAGGATTTTACAATTGTCATAAATTTTTGAAAATTTGTATATCGTCTGCTAATTTTGCTATACTTTTTAAATTACACCGGAAATACACACGAAACGCAAAATTTAGTTGCTGTTATGTGTTTGAACACAACTGTTTCGGTTTAACGGATGGTAAAACGTTATCAAAGTTCGTGTTTGATGTTATAGTATCACAACTCTCGGATTATGATGGGAATGTTCTTGTTTCCGATGTGTTCACAACTTATGGATAATGATCGAACTGTTCTTATTTCGGATGTTCAAACGTCGAACAATTTGGATTAAATTCGCTGCAGAGGTGGTGTAGGAGTCAATGTTCGGTCCACATTTGCACATGTCGTTAAAATATGACGGTGAAGAAAATCACTCACAGATGTCACAATGGTAAAGTTCGCTTCTGGTAAGTGGTTAAGCGTCTGTGACACTGTTCTTGGTGTATATATACAATTAATATTGTTCTCTTTCTAACACACACTACACAATTATACTACACTCATTACATGACTTGATTAAAATAAGTATATTATACATGTCGGTTTCTAAACCGTATCACAATTTTAATAATAGACCTTACACAGTAGGTGAATGGCAACAAAATTCACTCATTGGTGGCTGTGTTGGGCTGAGTGTAATATTACACAGTGCACTCAGACATTGCTTACTGGGTCGGTCGGACAACGGGACAAAAGGTCGGCGATTGTATTCATTCTGCCGGGAATATGGCGAACTTCGAAACTGAAATTTTGAAGCTTTAAGGACCAGCGAGCAATCATATTATTTGATGGTACTCCGGCATTTATATACCGTAATGGACTGTTGTCAGTTTCGATGATAAAGTGACGTCCTAGAAGATATCTGGACAGCTTCGTCACACTTTCTACTAAGGCCAATGCCTCTAATTGCGGAATGGACCATGCCCGCTCTCGGGGCCTTAGTTTTCTTGATAGGAAACAAATTGGATGCAGGATGTTGTTGTATTCCTGCAACAGGACTGCTCCAATGGCAACGGAGCTAGCATCTGTTCTTAACCTGAAAGGTAAATGAATGTTGGGCAATTTAAGAATGAGATTTTTGGAATTCTTATCAGAAAAGTGAGCCAAAACTTTATGAAATGCATTTCGTAGGCATTCATCGTTTACAACATTTTCGGGTTTATCCTTGGTTAGTAAGTTAGAAAAAACCTCAGTCAGTTCTGAAAAATCAGGAATAAAGTTTCTGTAATAGTTGATAAGTCCCAACAAACTGCGGACTTGTTTCTTATTTGTTGGAAGTGACAGTTTTAGAATTTTGGAGACAATTTTGTTGTCTGTCATGACAAAGCCATTGGATATTCTGTACCCCAAAAATGATATCTCTTGGTAAGCCATGCTCACCTTTGAAGGCTTCACTGTCAGTCCGTGCTGTCTGATACTAGGTAGTAGTAGTAGAACGTCCTGTCCAGGTGTCAATGTTATAGTTCCGTCGTTGTCTCTGTATGGACACAGATGTCGTCAGTATAGTGAATGATATTAGGAATGTCAGATAGGAGGAGTCGTATAGCAGACAAGGCCAGTCTGGAGTTACTGGATCTAAAGATATAGAGTGGGTTACGGTTAAAATCTTCCAAAAGGATTTTCAAATTTCATGTTGAGATCATTTTGAGTGCTATCTCCAAACCTGCACTCGTACATGTGTGTATACATTCAATAGTTCAAACAATAATAATACACCATGTATAGTTGTGAAATGTAATCGTGCATGTTTGTATGATCTTTTGCAATTTGTGTATATTTTCCAAAATATGTAGGGTAATTTGTTGCTGATTTTTGTCAGTAATTCCACCGACTGATGTTTTACATTGTTCAGCATAGGTATTCGTATGAGTTGATTTAACATAGAGCTTATGAGTGGCAGTAACAAAATTTGGTTCAACAGTAATGACATAAGTAACAAAGTCTGCTGGTTTGTCATGAGTAATATCATCTGTGTTGTGTCATGATGATGTGGAAATATAACTGTTTGTGAAGACATTTGTTTTGTATTACAATCAGTAGTGCAAGTATAACTATCCACTGTGTGCACTTGGTTATGTGTGTAGTTAACAGAGAGTATAGGAGGTATAGTATATACCATGATGATTTGTGATCTTTCCTCGCTGTTGTGAACTGTTTGTTTTCTGCACCTTTTTCTTTGTGCTGATACACACCAGTTTCTGTTTCTTCTTGTTCTGAGATGGTAATCACGTTGGTATGGTGTGGTATCTTGGTCTGTTCATCATGTTGTTGTATGATGAGTGGGGTAGTTAAGGCAGTATTTGTTGTGGTGTTAACTTTTTGCCTTGTGTGAGGTTTGGACTCTATGTAATCTGTCACATTTAATACATTTCCAATTAATAAATCACAACATGGATTGTCTAATAAAGCACAAGTTACTCTGCCTGATAGGAAAGGTGATTTTATATTGGCCCATGCCATGGGATATTTCTCTACTGTCCCTGAAACAGTTTTGCAATAGATGTACTCATCTAGGTAGTCTTTAGGATCAGCTAAGGTCTTTCGAAGACCGATAAGACAGGACCCTGTGTCGCGTACACATGTGCATACTGTGTCATTGATGTAACCTTTATGGAATGTTAATTTTCCTAACGACAGTTTTGAGGTTTTGTTCAATTCCTCACTTTCTTGTTGAGCATTGACCTCTTTATATAAAGAATGAGGTTGAGTGATGTTAACAACATTATTACAATATGGTACAAAGTCTGGTGTTGTCTTCATGTCTGTGATGTTCACTTTTCTTACGTTCTTTGCTGAACTGCATTTTGAGTCTATTGCCAAGTTAGCTTCCTCATTGGCAATAGGGACGGCGTGCCCGCATGTTAAGGTACCATTTTCATTGAAGGTATTACAGACAGTGCATTTGTTGGCACTAAATACATCACAAGCCTGTGCTGCATGTACAGGATGTTTTTCTGGATTTTCGTCTTCTGACGCTGAGCTATCGAACAAGGCGGCATTGGCTTTGTTGGTCATATGCCTGCCTCTACAATCCATACGATAGTGACCGTAAGCCTTGCAGAGAAAACATTTACGTGCACTTTTGAACGATCTACGTTCTATGTCTTGTCTGTTTACCATATTTTGCAAGTATGTTAGGTACCCTGGGTTTTTATCGCACATCTCGTTCAAATGGTGAGACAATTTACAGTGAGTGCATTGTCTAACTCTATCAGAGGTAGGCCTGTGTGGTTTTTGCCTACTATAGTTGTTCTCATAGTTGGCTGCTGCTACCCAGTTACTGTCAGTAGCTTCAGTGGCAAAACACTGTTTATTTGCCGTATAATAGGCCGACCCACGTTTTTCCATTTCTTCCACACTTGTGCATTCATTCTCCTGTAAGAACTTAGAAAAAGATGATGGGACTAGAAGAAATAACTTTATCTCGAATGATGAGATCTTCTAATTTATCATAATTTTTGTTAATTTTGGCTGATGAAGTCCATTTGCTGAAAATGTCTCGGACTAAACAGAGGTAGTCAGAGAACGTTTGAGTTGATTTTGGACTCAGTTTACTGAATTGTTCTCTGTACCCTGCCTCGTCTAACATGAAATGTGCCATTATTTTAGATTTAATATAATGGTACTCTTTTCTGAGGTCTTTGGGGATTGTTTCAATGACTTTAAGAGGTTCCCCAGATAGACTCCTCATATATAGAATATTCCATTCCGAAAGTGGAACTTGGTAATGTTCCATTAATGTCTCAAAATTTTGGGTAAAGGCTGCTATGCAGTCACCCGAGGTATAGTTACGAACGATACCTTGATACTTCTTATACTGGTTTTCTTTTTCCAGTCTTTCAGATTTCTTTGACTCTTTATTCATTGCAGTCTCAGGTGTCGAGTTGTTTCATTTTCAACTGTAATTCAAGTTCTTCCCTCTTACTCTGAGCTGCTATTTCTGCTTCTTAGTTCACCGTCTATCTCAGCTTCTCAATCTCGGCCCTTTTCAATGCACTATCTATCTCGGCTTGCTTTGTCTTTGCAGCCATTTCTACTTCGGCTTGCTTTAAGGCTGTTTCAATCTCTGCTTGTTTCAAGAGCTGTTTCTGCCTCTGTTTGTTTGGCAGCCATTTCTGCTTGTTTTAGAGCTCTTTCTGCTGCTCTATCTTCGCGTTCATTAGCTTTTTCTCTGTAACAAGGAGGTATTCAGCGTATTTGTTCTCACTCCATTTTGTTAATTCATCACCATGTAACTGTAATTTTATCCCCATATCAATGAAATCGAACAATGACGACATGATGGAGAAAATACGTCAATGACAATCAACCACACAAAATATATTATAAATGGTTAGTAGAAAAACAACTTACAATTGATTTGACTATACGATGCGTGCCCACTAATGCATACGTAAAGTTAAAGTAAAGAAAAATATACTCAAGTGCCCTTGGATATGGTGACGAATGGTTGGGCAATCGGGCTAGAAAACTGTAGGGTCGTACTTCGGAACCACTAATGACCTCTACGGCAAGGTTATGGATGGTACGCAAAAACCTGCTTTGTTTTTGGAGAGAAATAAGTTAGCGTGTGTTTGTTGGTGTGTGCCTGCAAGTCACTAAGTGTTGATTAGGTTTGGATGGCGTCGAGTATAATTGTATGTCGTAAATTTGTCGTCAACAGTGTTTCTTTCAACAGAAGTTACACTCTTTCCAAAACTCTTTGCGTTCCACAAACTCAATACACAAAGACAATCTATCTGTATTTCAACACTCAATAACATTGATGACACATCACTTACATCAAGATGACATTCAGTAAGGACATAGACATCAAGTTTACAAGATGGCGACAAGGTCAAAATGGCGACAAAATCACAATGTCGACAAGGTCAAACGTTGACAATTTTCACAAATCACAAATGTTTAACACGCTTACAGGCTCAAACAATATGTACTGCACATTTACTAATGATCTTAAACATATTTAGACAATGTAGAAATGGATCACACTGAGACTTTTCCGATCACATGTACATCACTATAACCTTGACAAATTTTACAAGTACAAGAATTATAGTTTTAAATAACAAAGACGAACAACACACGTCTAAATATATTAGGTTCTTAAATAAAGACGAGCAACCCACGTCCACACATGTCAGGATCTTCTATTCGGCTCGTTGGCTAACACGTGTGAGACAGTACAAGTATAACGTATAACGTGATTCGACGTAAGACACAGCAACACAAGTTCTATGGATTTATTGCCACATTAAATACAGAACGATAATTACAACGATCTACAATATATAACTCACAACCACAATACAGCTCATAGGTCTGACGCTCAAGATATCAGTCGTTCGGCTTACAACCACGGAGATTCACACAAACGCCTTGCTCTCATCACACACGTCCTTTCAGATGTCCTGTCCCAGCTTGGTCTGCCGCTATCTCGCACACGGCCCACTGCCTCTGGTGGGGTCACGTGGCTTGCGTGCGTCTGTCGTCAGCCTGACCGCTGGTCGCGTGTCAGGTAACAATCTCGCCAGCCGACAACTCTTGTCCGCCGGGTGCCGTAACGATGTCGCTGCATAGCTAGGCTCTGACACATCCATTGTCAAGAATCGCTTCTCCCTTGCCTTAGTCACTGTCAAAGTTGTCATCACTTGTTTAGATTCCCAAAACAAGCCAGCGAGTTCCTGTATACTCCCAACAACAGTTTTTCTCAACAAGCTGTCAGTAGCAATCTGCCCATCTGCGTGATGTCCGGAAACTATATGACATATGGACTGTTTACTTCCGTGCTGAGTACTTCCGTTTTTCCATCCGACTTTTTTATGACTTGTCAAAGCGATGTCGGGATTCGTCTCCCTCACTTCCGAGTGTGGCCAATCCGTCAACCAGATGTACAAGTACAGCTGTTATTTATGCCCGACCTGTTTTGGAACACGTGCAGCCACAACTATGAATGTTTTCTCTGTATTAGTTGAAATACTTGTTGCTTAACAGATAGTCCGGTTTATCAGAAAGCCTCTATAATAAGCAACTGGTTAAACACACGGTTTTATTTTGTGACAGCAAGATTGTAATATAATATGTCTTTCTGTACCCCTATGCAAGATTGTAATATAATATGTCTTTCTGTACCCCTATGCAAGATTGTAATAACTAATATAATATGTCTTTCTGTACCCCTATGCAAGAATGTAATATAATATGTCTTTCTGTACCCCTATGCAAGATTGTAATATAATATGTCTTTCTGTACCCCTATGCAAGATTGTAATATAATATGTCTCTCTTTACCCTTATGCAAGATTGTAATATAATATTTCTTTCTGTACCCTTATGCAAGATTGTAATATGATATGTCTTTCTGTACCCCTATGCAAGATTGTAATATAATATGTCTTTCTGTACCCCTATGCAAGATTGTAATATAATATGTCTTTCTGTACCCCTATGCAAGATTGTAACATAATATGTCTTTCTGTACCTCCTTCAGTCATACCAGACTACGAGTTGTTGTGTCTTATGAGCATAAAGCTTCCATCCCCACAGCCAGAACACCCACCTCCCCCTCCCTCTTGATGGACCCCCTTCTCCTCTGCTTGTTCAAGCAGCCACATCCACCAATCAAGCTGAGGTGATTCCTTACTGTGTGTTCCCATGCATTGCTGTCAGAAACCATTTCCTTCCTTGTATCTATGCCCAACATTCTCATCCCTAACTTACATACATCTTTAAAATACAACTGTGGATGTCCAGATTTCATCTACCATTGACCTCTGGGCTTGGAGACGGGAAATAGAGTTGTATAACACATCCCCCATGGAGATGGTGTCTTGATATCATGTCAAAAGCAAAGTTTCTCCATCAGTTTTACACTAATAGACGCAAGCCATTTTTAGAGCATAGATGACCTGAATGCAATTGTAATGGACTTGAGAGGTAAAACTCACAGTCATTTAGAAGAGTCACGGCCAACCAATCCAGCAACTAATCTAGCAACGCACCTTCCACTCTATATGATATATGTCTTTTCTGTATGTGCTGTGTCTACTTCCAAGAAAACTTGTGGATACTTGCAGTGTGTTTCCTTCCAGAGAGTCAGATTCTGGGGTATGGTCAATGCCAGGTTGAACAAAGACATGAATCTCATCAATCTTTGATGTATGTGTTATTTGTTGGCATTACGCCATTTGAAAGGTGTTATTCATATACTGAATGAGTTCAGACAAGGTGTGTGCATTTCTTCAAGGTCTCATTTTTCTCTAGGGTAAAACACTGACATTTTACCACATCTGAGCATCAAAGAAAACTGACTCATAAACATCATCAGGTCTCAGAAACTGACAGATGTCGGCCATATTAAATTGTCATGGTAGTTTTGTCAGAACTTTAACTAATTCAGTGCCAAACAAAAAAGGAGGTTAGGGCCAACCATGGTGCATAAACAAATGAACATGTATTATAATGTAAATTCTCATTCACTGAGCATTAAAATTGTGGAAGATACAGCGAAACAAAACAAATAACTCGATGGCCTAGGTATGGCGAGATATTGTTCATCTGTCCAAATGGAAAGTCGCATTTGGTGATATATTATCCTTCGGCACTGAATCAATTAATGCAAGGCATAATGTGAATTCCCATTCACTGAGCATTAAAATTGCGGAAGATACAGCGAAACAAAACAAAGAACTCGATGGCCTAGTTATGGCGAGATATTGTCCTTCTGTCCAAATGGAAAGTCACATTTGGTGATATATTATCCTTCGACACTGAATCAATTAATGCAAGACATGTTTCCTGGAAGATTAGGCAGGAGTTGGCCAACACAGCAGTGGACACAGGACATTGAAGTCACCCTGAGCATGAAAGAGCATGATGCTGGGGACTGACAACGGATTAAGAATATTTCTGGTCGGTTTTGATGAGAGTGACATGTGCAAAGAACTTGCCATATTATGATGATGAAAAAAGAAATGACAAATAAAGTAAGATATATAATTGTATTTGTTGGTATTTTTGGAGTCAGTTATGGCTCCAATTTTTTCATTCTGCTTTCCAACACTAGTCACTAATTCTGTCATGAACATTTTTTTCTACGTCATTTTGAAATTTACGTCCACTGCCTAGTTTGTTTTCCTGTTTGCAGATTCAAATTTTGTAAGTTTGTTCTCTTTCTTTCAGGCCAGATTAGAACTTCAAGCAATACAGAGTACTGTCCAGATTTACAGCAGTCCACGTATAGAGTAAGTTTACTGATCATGTTTTACTGACTGGTGTGGATGATCATGCTTCTGCACATCTTACCTTCTCCCGTAGAATATATCATTTCACATACTGCCATTGTTTTCCATGCCACAATAAACGGCTGTCAGAAATATTCTCTTGCTGTCTTTCTCCCTTTCCACAAATGTTTCCAGTTGTTACAGTAATGTTTCGTCTGTTCTCTTCTCGTAATGTGGAAGTTTACATTTGCTTACATGTAATATTATAATAAAAGGGTTGCAAGAACAAGAGGATGACTTCAGTGCACCAGGTTTTATCCCATATGGCTCAGTCTCTTTCCGCAGGGTGGCCTGCTGAAAGCGGCACACAAAGCATGCACTCTGTGGTTCCAGTGACAACTCCTAGGAGTCTCAGAGAAAGCTGCACTCATTCACTAAACGACATAGCCCGGACTCGAAGCCATGACCTTCCGAGCACTAGGCAGACGGTGTAGCCATTCACCATGGAGACTTCCATATAATAAGATAGAACACCTCATTGTGTTATCATGACAAGTTTGGGGATGTGGTATGTAACCCACACTTTTGCCTAAAAGCGTTCCAAGGGTGATATGGATAGCATCACGCCTGCTGTCTTTCCCGCCAGAAAATGTTTTATGAGGCTGGTCAACCTCAAGCCACATGGCCATAACAAAATGCCACCTTAGGACCATCAGGCAAGTGTGTTAGTAACTATAATGAGGAGGAGGTCACAGAGCAGTTAGATTCAACTTTCTTTATTTGGGGTTGAGTTGAGTTGAGCTAAGAGCTGACATCACTGCTCTCAGGACATTCCCATACGCGCTCCATCCCCTCGTTCAACAGCCAGCGAAGAGTTGGGGTATAAGCCTTCCACCAACTCCTGCCAAGCTTTCCTGTCTTTTGCAGTTTCCTGCAGCTCCTTCCACGCCTCCCCCATATTATTCATCTCTGTCTGTAATTCTCATCTCCAGGTGTTTTTAGGTCTCCCATTATTATGTTCACCCAGTGGGTTCCAGGCGAGTAAGTGTCTAATTATACTATCCTCAGGTATTCTTGCTGTGTGTCCTATACAGTACCAGTGTCTTTTCCTCACCTCTTGGCTCACTGGAATTAGTTTAGTTCTCTCCAAGAGCTCTACATTGGTGATTCTGTCGGACCATATTTTACTGTACAGGCCACCAGTTAATGAATGTTTGTTATTTATTTATAATTCTTTTAGTCGCTCTCTATGTTTCTGATGTATACAGTAGTACTCATTTAACATTGGAGTTAAGTATTCTAAGTTTGGTATTAAGTTTTATTTCCTTGTACTATGAAATCAGAGCCGGCTCCTTGGCGAAGGGGTTACGGGCGCAGTTCGTGATCCCGCATACCCGCGTTCGAAACACAGCTGCAAGCAATTTGGCAGCAGACCGCGTTGCATTGTTTTTTAAAATGAAATGGTATGGGTGCAGTTCGTTCAGAAAGCAATGGCAAACTACTGAACGTAAACTTGCCAAGAGATCACAACCACAGAAAAAAATGCTGGTGTTGACTGTAACATCCTGTTGCATCCAATATCCTACAACCTCCTCTTGCCTTTTGTATTCTTATTTTAATGTCTCTATCTGTTCCTCCTTCTTTATCTACATTACTACTTAAATGATGCTATCAGACAGACAGTGGGATCAACACTCTATGCCACTTAAATTGATGCTATCAGACAGACGGTGGAATCAACATTCTGTGCCTCATATATTGAGAGGCAGAAGATCAATTTTTCAGCCATCATGTTAGAAAGTAACACCATCAGCTACTATCACTAGCGCTACATCAAAGAAGATCTGATATGAGAGCAAGAGGGCGCCAATAAAGAAAATGGATTAATGACATCAAAGACATACAGTCACAAGTAATGACACTATCCAGTGTCACACATCGGGTGCCGGAATGTCAGCTTTTCTTCTCAAAGACAGAAGAGGAAGATGAAGATGATACCACCTATATATGTGTGTGATTCTGTCTCTTAAAGTGAGGTTTCACCAAGGGAGATTAGATTTCTATTTCCTTGGTTTAATCTTATTATCTTTGCCTTTTCCCTATGAATTTGGAGAGAACAGTTAGGTTGCTTGTCAATTGCAGATGGAGATGTTGTAAGCTTCTAGTCTCTTAACAATATTGAGCAAATGTCAGATATTAAATAAAGGCTGGCCTTCTGATTACTATTGTTAATTTTAATCCTGACAAATACATGCCATTAGTTTATAGCAGGTCTGCAAGGTGTGGAATGCGCCTGGCCCTGCAGCCAGCAGGGTTAGGATCGGCTAGCTTCTCCCAGGAGGAGTGAAAAGTGAACATTAGTAGCCTGTCAATGACCCACAGACTACACAAGTTATCCCCCACCTCCACGTGGTGCAGACCGAGAAACCATGACTGCGAGGTCATGGACTAACGGGGCTATGGCTCGCCATAGGAGATGGACTCCCTATGGTCAGATTTGTGTCCTAAACCTGCGACTGGCCTAGCAAGCTGGCAGAGGATCTTCATACTGCTCGTAGAAAAACTAAGAAGTTTAAACGGACTGACCCAGCACCAATATTAAAGAACAAACATGTATTAATAACTACTAAGAAAGCACTTAACAACACAATCTTCCTACCAACTCTATGTTACCAATGCCAAACCTGGACAATGACAGAAAAAGAGAAAAGAAAAATCACAACAGAAATGAGATTTCTGAGAAGAATACTCAACGTATCAAGAAGAGATAAGATCAGAAATGAAGAAATCAGGACTAAAGTGGGGGTTATAGCAGCACTAGATTTTATTAGAAAGCAGCAAGTCAAATGGTTTGGCCATGCAAGTAGGTTACCATTCAACAGCATACCACAACAAGCAATGTTGTACAGACCAGAGGGAAACAGTGGAAGAGGCCGACCAGGTAAACGTTAGACAGAGGGAATAGCAGAGTCCATGGGAATATCGATACATGAAGCCGATAATCGGGCACTCTCGCGATGTTTATATTTCACCTCGACACCGCAAGGTACAAGAAGAACATGATGAGATGAGTTTATAGCAGCTGGTGTAACTAATAACACTATTTTGTGGCTGATAGGCAACCCACTCATTGTCTGTTGTAAAATTGCAACATATGATTAACCCTGGTGGATTGATGAGATATCTACGGCTGTGAACAATAGTATGCAGTAAGCACACACCGAATGCTCTCCAGATGTCTCTGAATCTTGACATTGAAAGGCAAAACAAGGGTGAAGAAGAAGAGATTCTGTAAGGCAAAACAAGAGTGAAGCAGAAGAAGTAAAGGAAGAGGAGCTTAAAGAAGGTGAAGAAGAAGGAGAAAAAGAAATAAACAGATGATGAACCATAAGATTAAAATCTACTAATGAAGGGTGCAGTTAGCATTCGCTCACTTCAGAATCTGCTGAGAGAGACAGAGCTCTTACAGGCATGACCCATGAGCCTTGACATCATTTCTATTAATCAGCAACCAATATTGTTCAGATTTATTTGGTTTAATCCAGCTAAGCAAGATATGTGAATACATTGCTGAAATTATAGTCTTGTTATTAGGCAGTTCTTTGAGTGTTGGAGTCTCTGTAATAGAGTTAATGTTTTTGTTTTTCCAGAGCTTGTTTCAAAGAAGCTTTTGCTGTGATTCCACAGTTGTCTGGAGAAGGGAAACAGTAAGCAACTTCAGAGATTTTATCTTCACAATAAAAAAAACTGCTTTTGTCTTTTTCCGTTGTTTCGTAGGGAATATCTTTAGATTTGTTCTTGGGTGATTGGATTTGCATCTAAGGTTTTCTACGAGTGGAAACTTAAAACACTGACAGTACTCTTTAAACAAATATACAAAATTAAAATGTAAAAAGAAAAAGGAAATTTAAATAATATTTAAGCCAGAGCTACTAAAGCTGAAGCCCATGAAAAATACTCAGAAGCTAGAAAGAAGTTAGGAGGTGGATAAGGGTGGGTGACAGACAATATTTAGATGTAAACACAGATGTCATAAAGAAAATATTTCATGATTTCTTGCCTGGCATATTTCGCTGCATCTCATAAGTGCACACTGCAGTTATATATTACATCTAGTGAGTAAACAAATAATACTTTAACTGCATAGTTGCTGATATTGTATGAATGTGGAGAACATTATCCCCACAATAATCTAAGATTTAACAGGAAGCCCTTCTGTTTGCATAGTAATGGCTGGAATCACCAAATAGATAATGCTTTGATATAATTGAGCAATATATATTTGATTTATGGCATCTGTATTTAAATTCACTGAGGAAATATATTGTTTTGAATATTTAGATAACCTGGCAAGAGAGGAAGAAGGAGCAGTAGCAAAAAAAAAAAAACCAGAGACCTTTATAGCACCACATAGAAAATAGCAGGAAAATATAATTAAACCATGTGGACTGATCAAAAGTAGTAGTGGGAAAGTTCTCACCAACATTAAAGATCAGTTAAACAGATGGGCTGAGAGCTTTGACCAATCCCAGAAAACCCTCATCTAAGACAAACTAACTAATCATTTATGTCCCCAAACAACCAGTGTCACATAATACATCAGCGCCATTATTGTATGTTCATTATCATTGCTGGGAGCTGCTAAAGCACACTGACTAGCATGTTTGCCTGCCAGCCCTGCGGTCATGCGTCAAAACCTCATAGAGGTAAGGATGTTTTAAAAATTGACCCTGGTCGGCCCAACCCAAAATGAGTAACAGGAAATGTTGTAGGAAGTCAAGGCAGCTGGTGTAAAACTGACCACAACACTATCAAGTGCTGATTGGTCTTCAGATAAGTCTAGCACTGTATACCCAATTCACCTCAAGGCATAGCAGAGGATTCTTTATATTTTTTGAAATTATCAGTGCTAATAATTAGATAATTTTACATATATAGGGACATTTATAACATCAGATGGAAGATGTGCAACAGAAATTGCGAGCAGAATAGGGCAAGCAAAGGCTGCATATTAGAAAATGAAGAGTATCTTATGCAATAAGTCACTAACAATGAATGTAAGAAAGAGAGTGCTGAAGTGCTACATAGACCAGTTTTGCTGTATGGAAGCGAATCTTGGAATGTAAATGAACAAATTAGGAAGAACTTAGAAGCAACAAAGATGTGGTTCCTGAGACGAATGTTGTAAAATTCCTTGGACTGCCAGAGTAACTAACAATGATTGCCTGAAAGAGGCTAATGAAACTAGAACACTATATACAACAATAAGAAACAGACAAACAGCTTTCTTTGGTCATATGATGAGAAGAGAGGCATTGGAGAACATCATCACAACTGGAAAGATCGAGGGGAAGAGAGGCAAAGGCAGATCAAGAGAAATGATGCTGGATGGATTGAGATGGTGGCATGAAGGAATATCATCAGCAGAGTTGATCCAGAACATCAAAGACTGAGATCTGTGGAGAGCCATGAACGGGGCACTTGATGATGATGATGATGATGATCAATGCTAAGCAGTCCACCTGGAGTCTAAGTTTCCTTTATGAAAATGTCAAAGAGATATTCAACAATTATCTACCATCATCGTGGGGATCTTCTGTGCCTTGTAGCATACAAGGTGTGTGGCCTTGACAGGCATAATCACAGTAGAGACCATGAACCTCTGGGAGGTGAGGAGACATCACCTCATCTCACGCCATTTGTCATCTAGTTGCACATTGTAAAGCTGTTCTGCCCTTTCGTTGGCTGGGAAGGCAGTTTTCAATGTGAGAATGACATACTGTGATATGATCTGGTGACACTGCGGATGACGACAGAGACGATGGAAAGATTTAATGCTATGACAAGAACCACAGGCTGGATGAAAATGCATTTCCTACCATAATTGAAAGTGAAGATGACGACAATGAATTTTAAAGATTTAATGATAGTTGGGCTTGGCTGGCACACAACTGACAGCAATGGAATGTTTTACTTAGTTAATAAAATGTAATTACCATATATGTGGGTGTTTACAAAGTTTGTTTTGGATTTGGATTTTAGGTTTACTGAATTATCACTAATATTGATTACTGTTTATTGTTTGATGGTGGTTCAAAATAGGCCAACCTGGAAAAATTACTTTATGAAACATAATGCACACTCGTAATTGGAAGAGACGATGTGAGATGTAAAGAAGTGTGCACTATACTTGAGATTGTATGGTAATTATAACACATCATAGAAGTCAGCATGGCCTGAATGGATCAGAGCTTTTGCTCTTAAACTTCCTGTGTGCTGATGTCGAAGTAGCAGGCTCAATCCCTACACTGGTCAGTTCGACCAAAATGTTGACTTCTCGACCTTGACTTGGGGATGCAAATTACAAGTACTTCAGAAGCCGGAGTGGGTTCGCCTGATGGCAAGGGATACTAGTAATAGGGCAAGATAATCCACACGCAGAAATCAGTCCAGTGCACCAGAAGTAGTAGCATGTGGACTCGCATGAGTTACACAAAATAATAATAATAATAATAATAATAATAATAATAATAATAATAATAATAATAATAATAATAATAATAATAATAAAACATCTTGAACTGCATCATTGACCATCTTCCATTGCAGAGTTGTGGAGAAGCTCCTGGACGAGTTTAAGTCCAGAATGAAAATACAGCTGATGTGTTTCCATTCCGAGGAGTCTCCAGCACATGTGAAGATAACTACACATAATGCTTCAACCTGCTAGTTTGTACTTCGAAGTCACTTCGAAGGATTAAGGATGTAAAAACATGTAGAAAATGTCTGTTTTTGTGTTACCATTTTGTGATATATTGAATTGTGAACTGTGGGAATGTGATATGTATATGTGTTTGTATTTATGGGTTTAGATTGTATCTTCTGAATTGTATGTGTGTTTAAGCTTAGAGAGTAGCTTCTGAATCATACGTATGTATGGGTTTAGTTTGTGACTTCTGAACCATGTGTTTGTATAAGATTAGATTGTGACTTCTGAATGGTGTGCTTAAGTTTAGATTGTGGCTTCTGAATGGTGTGCTTAAGTTTAGATTGTGGCTTCTGAATCATATGTATCTGTGGGTTTTGATAACCACTATGCCACAGAGATTCCCACCATTGAAGCATAAGCCATCACCCAACTTAGGTCAAGCCTTGCGTAGATTTCCACATGACTAGTTAGATTTTGCAGAAGACGTTTTTCCACATGATGAGGTGGCCACTCTCAGGCCAACCCTCCTTAGTGTCTCTTGTGACATGCATGGTAGGTTACAGTGTTACTATACCTTGTTTCCTTTATGGGTCCTGGTCACACATGGGCAACCATTATGCGTTGGCTTCTGTAATATTTTCTGTATGTTTGTCTGGCCATTCATTTTCAGGGTGTATTTGGAATGTTTTAGTATGTTTTGAATAGAGTGCATTTGGAATGTTCTAGTATGTTTTGAATAATAGAGTGTATTTGGAATGTTCTAATATGTTTTGAATAGAGCGTCTTTGGAATGTTCTAGTATGTTGTGAATATTGTGTATTTGGAATATTATAGTATGTTTTGAATATTGTTTATTTGGAATGTTCTAGTATGTTCTGAATAGAGTGCATTTGAATGTTCTAGTATGTTTTGAAAAGAGTGCATTTGGAATGTTCTCGTATGTTTTGAATAGAGTATATATGTAGTGTTCTGCTGTAAATTCAGTGACCATGTAAATAAACCATGAAGTACTAAAGGTTTTTTATTTACAATGAGTTATAATGTGTTGAACTCCTGTGTCACGATGTATAGTGTCAGCTATTATTGAAGATCTAGACTTTTTTATGTGACTTGGGCATCCAGGTCAATCCAGCTTCAGATGGGCAATAGGAAATGTCCTGGGAAGCAGAGATGGCCGGCATGATTTGACCACATCAAGCTCAAGTGACCATCAGACCAAAATTATGGGCTTATACCATAAACCTAATATTCCCCCATTACATGATCAGGAGTCTTACTTTACTTGCTATTGAAGATAATAGAGTTTGTGTTTGCTTATTCATGTCTTCTCAGCAATTCATCATCATCTTCATCTTTCAGTGGCTTGTTCTGTGCAGAACTTTGCCAACATAACAGTCGTCCTCTATACTTTCTGTGACTGCTGTGGTTTTCTAGCCATCTGTAAGGAAGGTAGTTTGCCATTGCTTTCTTTCCTGGCAGTGATCATACTGGTCTGTGACCATAGTAACACATACACACATGCATGCACACATACAAAGGGGCTTCAAACGAAATCCTTAAATGTTTTTTTTTGTTTGGGGGGGGGGGGGGGGGGGTGAATATATTCTGAAAAAGCAAAGAACAAATATATCCTTTTTCGATGTAGTCACCACTGTGTTCACTGCAGGTCTTCCAGCACAGATAAAGTGCTTGTATTACTGGAGACAAAAATTCTCTTGGTCGCTACTTGGTGTACCTGACCCTGTCGTGAACAGTCTGTCACAGAAGTCACGCTGTTTTGACACTTCCTATTCCATTCACACACTTGCTGGACTGACAGGCAAACATCACCATACTGGACTTTCATTCACCGATGAATTTCTATAGGTTTCACCTCTTCGCTGATCCAAAAATGGATAACAGAATGCTGCTCCTCTTTGATGCATGTCAGAAGTGGGGTGGCATCTTTAAACTGTTCTTATGACGTCACCGTGTTAATCTGCACCATGATGTCAGTGCTTAACACTCTTGACATCCTTAACAGCAATATTAACAGGTTACAAGACAATGGCATGGTTATTGTAATTTCTATCACACTTTTGAGGTGTTCATTTGAAGCCCCTTTGTACATACACACAGAAAAAGGACACATGGTGTCAGACACACACTGGTATAGATGCCGTGACATGCACACATACACACACACCATGACAGACACACACTGGTATAGATGCCGTGACATGCACACATACACACACACACACCATGACATACACACACACCATGACAGACACACACTGGTATAAATGCAGTGACATGCACACATGCACACACACACACCATGACATACACACACACACCATGACATACACACACACACCATGACAGACACACACTGGTATAAATGCTGTGACATGCACACATACACACACACGCCATGACAGACACACACTGGTATAAATGCTGTGACATGCACACATACACACACACACCATGACAGACATACACTGGTATAAATGCTGTGACATGCACACATACACACACACACACCATGACAGACACACACTGGTGTAAATGCCGTGACATGCACACATACACACACACCATGACAGACACACACTGGTATAAATGTCATGACATGCACACATACACCATGACAGACACACACTGGTATAAATGTCATGACATGCACACATACACACACACACCATGACAGACACACACTGGTATAAATGCTGTGACATGCACACATACACACACACCATGACACACACACACTGGTATAAATGCTGTGACATGCACACATACACACACACCATGACACGCACACACTGGTATAAATGTCATGACATGCACACATACACACACACCATGACAGACACACACTGGTATAAATGCTGTGACATAAACACATACATACACACACACACCATGACAGACACACACTGGTATAAATGTCATGACATGCACACATACACACACACCATGACAGACAAACACTGGTATAAATGCTGTGACATGCACACATACACACACACCATGACAGACACACACTGGTATAAATGCTGTGACATGCACACATACATACACACACACACCATGACAGACACACACTGGTATAAATGCTGTGACATGCACACATACATACACACACACCATGACAGACACACACTGGTATAAATGCTGTGACATGCACACATACATACACACACACACACCATGACAGACACAAACTGGTATGAATGCTGTGACATGCACACACACATACACACACACACCATGACAGACACACACTGGTATAAATGTCATGACATGCACACATACACACACACACCATGACAGACACACACTGGTATAAATGTCATGACATGCACACATACACACACACACCATGATAGACACGCACTGGTATAAATGCTGTGACATGCACACATACACACACACACCATGACATACACACACTGGTATAAATGTCATGACATGCACACATACACACACACACACACCATGGCAGACACACACTGGTATAAATGTCATGACATGCACACATACACACACACACCATGACAGCCATGCACTGGTACAAATGTCATGACATGCACACATACACACACACACCATGACAGACACACACTGGTATAAATGTCATGACATGCACACATACACACACACACCATGACAGACACACACTGGTATAAATGCTGTGACATGCACACATACACACACACACACCATGACATACACACACACACACCATGACAGACACACACTGGTATAAATGCTGTGACATGCACACATACACACACACCATGACAGACACACACTGGTATAAATGCTGTGACATGCACACATACATACACACACCATGACAGACACACACTGGTATAAATGCTGTGACATGCACACATACACACACACACCATGACAGACACACACTGGTATAAATGCTGTGACATGCACACATACACACACACACCATGACAGACACACACTGGTATAAATGCTGTGACATGCACACATACATACACACACCATGACAGACACACACTGGTATAAATGCTGTGACATGCACACATACAACACACACCAACACACCATGACAGACACACACTGGTATAAATGCTGTGACATGCACACATACACACACACACACCATGACAGACACACACTGGTATAGATGCCGTGACATGCACACATACACACACACACCATGACAGACACACACTGGTATAAATGCCATGACATGCACACATACACACACACACACACCATGAACTGGTATAAATGCAGTGACATGCACACATACACACACACACCATGAACTGGTATAAATGCAGTGACATGCACACATACATACACACACCACGACAGACACACACTGGTATAAATGCTGTGACATGCACACATACACACACACACACCATGAACTGGTATAAATGCTGTGACATGCACACATACACACACATACCATGAACTGGTATAAATGCAGTGACATGCACACATACATACACACACCACCACAGACACACACTGGTATAAATGCCGTGACATGACACATACACACACACAGAATTAGAGGAACACATGGTAACGAGCACACACTGATAAAATGGTTTGCACACACACACCATGACAGACACATACTGGTATAGATGCAGTGACATGCCAACATACACACAAATAGAGGGACACATGATAACAGCTAGCTATAAATGTGATGACATGCACACACACACACACACAGACTTAAAGGGACACATGGAGACAGATGCACACTGATATAATGGCATGCACACATACACACACATAGAAATAGAGGGGCATGCAGTGACAGACATACTGATACAGATGCAATGACATGCACAAACACACATACACACACAAATAAAGGGACACATGGTGACATACACACACACACATACACACACTGGTACAGATGCAACAACATGCACACAACACAAACAGATCCACACATATACAGACACCATAGACACACATAGCTACATACATGCAGACACACACATACACACAAAGGTGTATGCCCAAATATTTAGTAGATTTGAACATATACATTTTATAGTATGGCTAATAATAATGCACTATGGTAATGGTAAGTTAACTAAAAGACCATTTTACATCCTTTAAGCCAGTGGTTCTCAGGGGGGGGGGGGGGGGGGGGGGGTGTAGGGTTTCCAGGGGGAAATTAAGATTATTTCAAGATCACGTTAATACAATAACCGATTACTTGATATTGTTTTTCCCTTCATACTTTAACGGTTTTGTATGTCTTACACTTCTGAAATTCATTTTATAGTGTAAGTAGACCCGCAAATCACGTTTTATGTGGACGTCTAGAATTGTTTTAGTATGTGCTATTAAATTTAGCTTCCATTATTATGTATACTGTGTGTGGGGGGGGGGGGGGGGGGTATTTTTAGGGAGGAAATACAAAAGGAGGATATGACGTTCTGAAAATATGGTGAAGGGGGGCACAGGCCAAGAAAAGGTTGAGAACCACTGTTTTTAAGCCATATGGTGCATAACCCATATTTGTATAGACCAATTTGCATTTCAGGGTCAACATTACGTTGGTCACCTTCAGGGTCAACATTACGTTGGTCACTTTCAGGGTCAACATTACATCGGTCACTTTCACTTCCCAAGACATTTTCTGGTACCCATTTTAGGCTGGGGGGGGGGGGGGGGTGGGCACACAGTCAAGTTTGAAAATATGCCTTGGTGAGAATCCAGTTAAAATATAGTAATAAGATACTACTACTACTACTACTACTAATACTACTACTACTACTACTACTACTACTGCTGCTGCTACTACTAATTCTTCTTCTTCTTCTTCTTCTTCTTCTTCTTCTTCTTCTTCTTCTTCTTTATCCTTTTTTTCTCTTTTTCTTCATCATCTTCTTCTTCTTTTTATCTTTGTATTCTCTTTTTTCTTCTTCTTCTTCTTCTTCTTCTTCTTCTTCTTCTTCTTCTTCTTCTTCTTCTTCTTCTTCTTCTTCTTTATCTTATTCTTCTTCTTCCTCTTCTTCTTCTTCATCTTCATCATCTTCTTCTTTATATTCTCCTCCTCCTTCTCCGTTTTCCTCTTCTTCTTCCTCCTCCCTTTATCCCCCATTGGGGCAAAGTCCCTCAACCAAACCACACGAAGCCATTCAATCTTTTGCTATCTCCTGCTGCCCCCTCCATGCCCTCCCATTATTATTCATCTCTGTCTGTAATCCTCTTCTCCATGTGTTGTTAGGTCTACCGCTATTTTGCTTGCCCAATGGATCCCAGATGAGGTAGAGTCTTTATTTATAGACTACTAGCTAATTCAATGAGACATATAAAACAGTATGAAATTTATGTTGAGAAATTGTGTGTATAAATGAGTAGAGACACATTGTAGTTTTCAGTTTTCCTGAGAGATAGTTCCACACTTAAGCTCGTTTTGTGTACGTTTAGTCTGGGCTTAATTCATTAAATGCCATGGGATGATTAATCATCTTAAGCCACTTCTGTTATCTGCCATGAACTTATATATCACTAAAATGCTGTCATTGTGGTATAATACAACATGTCTGTTACATATTAACACCTTTTAAGTCACAACTTGACACATCCCTACTTCCACTTGCCTGCCATCCAATTTTGTTTTGCTTACACTTTGTGTTTGGCACAGAATCTGTGAAGAACATAACCTTAATATTAACTAATCACTTGTTTCTTCTTCTTCTTCTTCTTCTTCTTCTTCTCTTCTTCTTCTTCTTCTTCTTCTTCTTCTTCTTCTTCTTCTTCTGCGTTCATCTGGATTTTTATTTTTTTCCGGATGTGACTGCGTTGTGCCTGTTTACAGCAGAGCTGTTAGGCCGACACATCCGACTTCTGAGGGCATTTGTTGACCGGGTTAACCTTCCCGGGGACTTGTTTCTTATAACTAACGTGTTAACTCCTGGTGAACCACATAAACTTTATCATACATAACATTTGCTTTGGACATAAAGCAATGGCAAATTACTGAACATAAACTTGCCAGGAATCACGAACAGCCAAATAATGCTGGGGTTGACCGCTACATCCTGTAAAGGATGTGGAAATAACTTTTTTTGGTGACATAATGAGTTAAAGTAGCATTTGCCTGGGACAGAATAAATAAGAAAAAAAAATGCAAAAGTCAAGTGGCAGAAACATAGTGTGGGAATGTAACATGTTAGAACTATCACATTTTGTAGTCTTGAGTTCATGGAGGACATTGTGACGACTGGAAAGATCAAGGGAAGAGAGGCAGAGGCCGACCAAGAGAAATGATGCTGGATGGATTGAGACGATGGCATGGAGGACTCAGCATCAGCATTGATCCCGAACACAAAAGACTGAGGTTATGTGGAGAGACATGAACGCCTACGCCAGCTGGCGTGGCACTTGATGATGATGAGTGCATGGAGGAATAGGTCACAAGTCTGTCCCTTTGACATCGAACCTTGGTCCAATGGCGCTCAAGCCATAGTCAAAGTAGCGTCCTAACTGCAACATTAACGTAGGGCAGAATACCTGAGCAATTTTAGAAATATCACTTCTCAGGAGTAGAGGTCTTATCAAGTCGGAGGAAGTCAATTGGACATGTAGATGACATAACTCAGGGGCAGAGGTCTCATCATTAGTTGGAGAAGATCTATTGGGCATGTAGATGATATCACTTCTCAGGGACAGAGGTCTTATCATTAATTGGAGGAGATCTATTGGACATGTAAATGATAACACTAAGTACATCAGGTAAAATGATTACTGATAATACCATTATTATAATAACAAGGGTGAATAAATACGATATCAGTCTGGCTGAATCCCGCTTGTCATTCTTGCTTATCTTCCCATTGATTGTCTTGGATAAGTTGTCCTTCTGGACATGAAGAAACTGGCTGAGTTTGGCAGCTTGTGTTGCAGACTGAAATTGACAAAAAGGGCAACACTTAAAGCCATGATGTAAGTTTTCAGATATTGGAGATATTGGCAGCTTTAGAGATACAGTTAGCGACATTGACACAGATGGAGACCAGCTTGGTCGAACAGATAACAGTGCACGCTCTTTAACATATGGCGTGCTGATGCTAAGGTAGCGGGTTCAACCCCTAATCCGGTCAGTTGGACTAAAATGTTGTTCTCATTTGTGACTTGGGGACGTACAATACAAGTACCTCAGAAATCGGAGTAGGTTCGCCAGATGGCGAGGGACAGTGGTAATAGGAAAGTTAATCCGTGATGACCACCCTTTTTACTTTAACTGCAGAGAGATAGGAAGTGTTGAGGTGCTATACATAATCTACACTGTTGTATGTGTGTGAAACAGGGACAATAAGCAGGTATACTCATCATCATCATGTGCCATGCCGATAAGCGTGGGCTGCCAAGGTTAATACATGTCATGTGATCACGAGTCTTTGATCAGGTCTGTGTACTTGACATGATTATACCATCCAGGTATTTTCTCTTTGCCTTCCCGCTGCTCTTCTCCCATCAATGTTGCCAGATGTCAGTCAGTTTTTACACTTATTTGTCATAGTGTCAATACAATCTTGATTGGTTCATCTAACATGTGTAATCTAGCTGAGAAACATGAAATTGCAGTGGACATTGGTTTATGGAGGGAAAAGTAAAAAGAACATCATGGACAGAATGAAAAAACAGACACCACTGTTATTCAGAAAACAAACTAAAACTGTAAACTGATTAGAGAAATTTGATGTAAGCAACCACATTTTGGGCACATTATCAGGAGAAATCGACTTGAAAACTTAGTGACAACTGGCAAACATGATGGGAATAGAATGTCTTGCTTACATAACATAATCAGAACAAAAGTATCACAGCCTGGGATTCTCAGATAAGTAGCAAAACCTTTTTTTTTTCCAAATATTCATTTTCTCTTCATTGTTCTCATTTTTTCATCTTTTCAATTTTCTCGTCCCATTCGTATGCCTTAATGTAGTCACTGGAGGGTCTTCTCTGTGATTATATGTTTTGTTTTGTGTATGTATTTGTTTGCTGATGAAGGCTAGTCATCGCAATGTCCTGTATTTGTCGTAATACTGTTCTTTAAAGCTGCATTACTTTGTGTTATTTTATATTGTTCAGAACAAGAACACCCACGTGACCAGAGACTGGAGATCGTGTAAAATGGCGAACAAACTCTTACCTGCGTGTCACGTGATTGTGATGATGATGACAGAGTACACATAACCCATTAGCAGTTCCTGCCGTCTTGACAGATGATGATCATCATGTGCCATGCCGATAAGCGTGGGAGGTTATGTTTCGCCATCTCACACGATCACCAGAGTCGCGGATCAGCTACGTGTTCTTGCCTCGACCACGCCACGTGGCCAAGCCATCCAAATATTTACTTCTCTGCCTTCCCCTTGTTATTTTTACCTCAATCTTGCCAGTTGTCATCAAGTTTTCTAGTTTATTTCTTCTTATAATGTGCCAAAAAATTTTTGACTGTTTATGTCTAATTGCTGTATTCAGTTTACAGTTTTCATCTGATACTGGCAAGACTTGCCAATTCGTTTTTCTGTCTGTCCGTCGTATTCTTAGACAGACGATAGTTTGTTAGATTGAAAAAAAAAGGCACAACAACCACAAATCATGGCGGTAAGGCCACGAGTAGTGTTACACCTCTCCATAGCACAAAGTCTGGGCCATAACAGTAAAACAGAACAGTACTGAAAGTAAGAGTACACATAATCCATATTCATTCATTGGCACCTTGCCGTCTTGACAGACGATAGTTTGTGCTTTAAAAAGGCATAATAACTTTTACCTATGGCGGTAGCGCATGTGACTGATAAGGCCAATTTGCGCTGTAAATGTCCGTTCACAGTGGGTGCATGTGAACACGTGGTCATTTCCACCATCATGCACCATCTTACGTCTCAAACGCTCGGTGTGTGACTTATCTGCAATAATTTTCTCCTTTGTCTTTATTCCATTTCTGATGTTTGCCCTCCATGCAACACGTTCAGCGGCGACTTGCTCCCAATGTGCATTATCAATGCCTGTATCAATCATGTCCCGCTTACACACATCTTTGTATCGTAGTAGAGGCCGACCCTGAGATCTCTTACCCATCTGTAATTCACCAAAAAAGATGTCCTTTGGTATTCTACCATCATCCATCCTCCTAAGATGTCCTATCCATCTAAGTCTACGAAGACTGAGCATGGAATAAACTGTCACACAACCTGATCTTTCCAATACTTCAGTATTTGTGATTTTGTCTTGCCACTTAATACCAAGAATTCTTCGCAGACACCGCATATGAAAGCTGTTTAAATGTTTCTCTTGGTGTGAGTAAGTTGTCCAGGTTTCACTGCCATAAAGAAGAGTACTAAGGACACAGGCTTGATAGACAAGGACTTTTGTTTTGGCAGTAAGCTTCCTGTTCTCCCAGACTCTTTTTGTTAACCTGTTCATTGTTGTTGCTGCCTTACCAATCCGGATGTTGATTTCCTGATCTAGGGATAATTTGCTATTTACCACTGATCCTAGATATGTAAAATGGTCTACCATCTCTAGTTCGGCGTCGTCAATAAAGATTGATGGTACCCCATGTGCACCTTGTGACATAATCTGTGTCTTCTTTTTGCTAATTGTTAAACCAAATTCAGAACAAGCATTGGAGAATGCAGATAGTAGACATTGCAATTCTTCCTCAGAGTGGGTCGTAACTGCAGCATCATCTGCAAAAAGCAACTCTCTGATCAGTACCCTCCTAATTTTGGTCTTGGCCTTCAATCTTTGAGCATTGTAAGAGGCCGCCATCTGAGCGTGAGTGAATGTATATACCACCATCCTGATCACGAAAGGCATATTTCAGTAGAAGTGAAAAGTATATTCCAAAGAGGGTGGGAGCTAGTACACAACCTTGCTTAACTCCACTCTTGATTTCAAATTCTTCAGAAGTTGCACCATCAAACTTGATTATACCCTTCATGCCTGTGTGGAACGATTCCACAATGGACAGAAGAGTTGGTGGGCAGCCAATCTTCTTTAGTGCCTTGAATAGACCCTCACGACTGACCAAATCAAATGCCTTTGTGAGGTCGATGAAGGCAATAAACAGTGGTTGATTCTGTTCACGGCATTTTTCTTGCATTTGTCGCAATGAGAATATCATATCAATGGTAGACCGGTTCTGTCGAAAGCCACACTGTGATTCGGGGTAGACTTGATCTCCTAGGACTTGAAGTCTGCGCAGAACAATTCTGGCAAATACTTTTCCAACAATACACAGAAGTGAGATACCCCTATAGTTGTTGCAGTCGCTCCGATCGCCCTTGTTCTTGTACAGTGTTATGATGCTTGAATCTTTGAAATCCTGTGGGACTTGTCCTTCTCGCCAGCATAGCTCTATTAGCTGGTGGATCTGTAGAGTGAGTGTGTCTTGCCCACTCCTTATAACCTCTATTGGAATCCTATCCTTACCTGGAGCCTTGCCAGATGCAAGTTCATTTATAGCACACTTAACTTCTGTTATGGTGGGAAGTGTGTCCAGAGTTGGTAGAGCCTCTATGGCGTTGAGGGCATCATCCGCTAGTTTGGTCTCACTTGAGTAAAGCTCCAATAGTGCTCTACCCATCTGTCCATCTGCTGTTTCTTGTCAGTGATGATTTCTCCAGTCAAGGTTTTCAATGGTGCACTTCTTTTGATCACTGGACCACAGGCATAAATCCATATCCCACATAATCCATAACAATACAACATCCCTTTCTGAAAATAAGTGCCTCAATCCCATAACAACACAACATAACAGTACTGAAACTTAGAGTACACATAGCCCGTAACAATACAGCATAACATTATTGAAGGTGAGTGTACACATAACCCATTACAATTCAATAAAACAGTACTGAAAGTAAGTGTACGCACAACCCACAACAATACAACATAACAATACTGAAAGTGAAAGTATGCATAACAATACAACATAACAGTATTGAAAGTTAGTGGAAACATAATATAACATTACTGAAAGTGAGTGTACAGATAACCCACAACAATGCAACATAACAATATTGAAAGGGAGAGTACACATAACAATACAACATAACATTACTGAAAGTGAGTGTACACATAACCCATAACAATACTGAATGGGAGATTACACATAACAATACAACATAACATTACTACTGAAATTGAGTGTACACATAACCCACAATAATACAACATAACAATATACTGATAGGGAGAGTACACATAACGATACAACATAACAGTACTGTAAGTGAGTGCACAGTTCACCGACCTCTTGTAAAGAATCTGCCGGTTTGTCTCCGGAGCACCAACATGGACAGTGCTTATTTGCAGCCTTTTTCACATGTGTAGGGCTTGAAGATGGGGTAGACCCACTTTGTAAAGTTGTCGTCTGACCACGGTTTGCAGGAGTGACGGTCTGTGTAGAATTTGTTTCTACTTTATGGCTTCTATTAATTCCTCGTGAAGTTGTTTGACCATAGCTAACCGAGACAGTCTGTGTGGAAATGTGTTCGTATCTAGATTTAGAAGATGGTGTAATTCTACTTTGAAAAGTTATCGTTGATTCAGATTTTACTATAGTCTCTGTGTATTTGATTTCATTTGCGGTATTTAGGTTGATCCCATGTCGTGAAGTTACTGTTTGGCTAAGACTAACAGGATTAATGGTCTGTGCAGTAATGTATTCATGGGCGGAGCTTGAAGATGGTCTGTATCCACTCCGCAAGGTTGTCATAGGTCCAATGATTGCGACAGTTTGTGTAACTTGTGTAGAGTATGAGTACCAGCTATGGGATCTCACAAACTCTTGTGTCTGTCTTGTAACGGAATATGATGGCGTCATCGATGGTGTAATGAGAGTGTCCTTTGTAGATGCTGTTTCTTTGATGAAGAAAGTTGACGAAACGTCTTTAGTTGACAATGTAGGAAGGATAGAACTTGTCCAGTCTACAGAACTTGTGATGTTTTTATCTGAAGATGAAGATGTACAAACATTAGAAATAAAATTCGTTAAAGTTAGTAGCAGAGTCCTACCGGGGGAGTAAAAATGAATGGCATAATTATAATACAGGTCACATGACCTCTTACTTGTCATCTCTTCAAGATATAGATGGGGATTCTGTTAGCCACCCAGGGCCAGGGGTAGTGAGCGAGTCTATGGTCAGCGCGTTAGTCTAGCTGATAGGGCTGAAACAAAAAGTTCGCCTAAAAGTCGACAGGGTCGACTTCATGGCCTGGGTGTTTATCCCAAATGGCTCAGTCTCTTTCCGCAGCAAACTGCTCAAAACGTCGCACAAAGCACGAACTCCGTAGCTCCAGCGACGACCCCTAAGAGTCTCCCAAAAAAATGCACTCGTGAACCGAAGGTTCATGCGGCCCGGAGTCAACCCACAACCTTCGGAGCCCGAGTCAGACGACTTGACTACTTCACCACGGAGACTCCCTGGTAGGGAGCAGACTATCATGAGCGTGGTCGGATGAGGGTTCGGCCGCCTCGTTTGTCCTACGCCAACAGAGGAGAAGACAAGCGACCTATTCCTCCGTGCAGAGAAGACAAGCGACCTATTCCTCCGTGCATTCAGACCTACAAAATGTGATGGCCCTGTGACATTATACAGGGTGTATTTTTAATGACTGTGCAGTGTTTAAAAATATTGCCGGTCCATATTTTGTATTCACCCTCTGTAAAGTTCATGCAAAATAAGTGGTACATACAAAACTTGTAACGGCAATATTTACAAACACTGCACAGACATTAAAAATGCACCCTGTAGATACATAGAAGGGAGCACTAACAGTGGGAGTACTGAGAGTGGACCAAGGGTATTATTTCATTGATTGGTGATTCCCTTGAGAAACTGATTTTTAACTCCAAAATCTTATTCATTGGTATTCAAGTTGATTTTCTATGCAGTTTTACGTAGCCAGAAGTCAGCGTTTTAGTCCAACTGATAGACCGGTGTAGGAGATGAATCCATTATCCCGCTAATAGCACACCGGAAGTGTAAGGGCTAGAGCCACGTTGACGGCTACATTTTTAGCAGACAAGTGTGGAATTTGAATAACTAAGACAAAAACAATAGATTGCACGATTTATTGCCTGGCATATTTCGCTGCATCTCGTCAGGTACATAATGCAGAGATCATACAAAATAAACTAAAGTGATTAGATAAATCATTCAAGCTGGACTATACAAATATTCACACTATAATTTCAATTGTCTACCACGGTAATTTTGCGTGAACTGCGTAGGTGGGGTTTAATAGAAGAATGATGAGAGCACAGATGATGGACGGAAACAGCAATGAAGACATCTTGAAGGAAACTAACTCACAGAGAGAGAGAGAGAGAGAGAGAGAGAGAGAGAGAGAGAGAGAGAGAGAGAGAGAGAGAGAGAGAGAGAGAGAGAGAGAGAGAGAGAGAGCTGGTTACTCGCATCATACGAAGACAGTCCTCATTCTTTGGGCTTGTCGTGAGAAGGGGAAATATGGAGTATGTTGTCACAACGGGAAAGTTGGAAGAGAGGAGAGGCAGAGGTGAGATCAAGAGAGCAGATGCTGGACAGTTTGACATCATAGCATGGAGGAATATCAGTCAGTATCAGAAATAATTGGCAGTACAAGAGACCAAAAACTTTGAACAGACAGAAGCACCATCGCCATACGACATGGACTATGAGGAGGAGTAGATAAGCAACCTTGACACTTATCAGCTGCCATATTTTCGCACCACACCTTCCATTATAAACTTTTTTTTGAAGATATACGAATACCACACTCCCATAAATAAAACAAATAAGGTAATGATTGGCACTCATTGGAGTAAAGGAAAGAAGAAGAGATAAGCGGACACGTTGGTAAAGAATCCTCTTCTACGCCACGAGGCATATAAGATATATATGGTGCTGGTATCATATTGTATAGACTAATTAGCACTCGAAGGGTGTCGTGGTGAAGATCAGACCATGGGGATGAGTGGTCTCGAGGTATGGTGTCCGCCCCGAGTGCTGGAGGTCCCGGGTTCAAGCCCCGATGAGCGCCGGGATTTTTTCACGTGGGCTTCTAGTAACAACATTTCCCCTGGTCTCTGGGTAGTGAGATCGGACGCCCGTGTGTATTGTTGCGCATGTAAAAAATCCCTTGGCAGTTGGAAATCGAAACAGAGTAACCTAACGGCGCTGCCGGGGCAAAAAATCTACCCAAAGTATGTCAGGATCCTCGCCGGTGCTACGGAGTTTGCGCACTGAACTGAGATTTTCCGGACTCAGGCTTGAGTTAGGAGTAGAACGGAGCACATATGGGTTACACCCGTGTACCGTGATGTTGATCTGTCGTAAACTAAACCACACTAAAGTAAACTAAACTAAAACTACACTAAACTAAACATATCAGATCGGTAGTCTTTACTTCCAATGACTGATAGTCTAGTCTATATCTGCGGGTTGCTCGAATAAGCTTGAGTTGAGTTGAGTCAAGAATCGACATCACAGCACTCGGGGCATTCCCATACGTGCTCAGTCCTCATCTTCAACATCCAGCGAAGAGTCTCAATACTAATCGTACCAGTTGCCGTTCCTTGATCTTCTCTCTCTCTCTCTCTCTCTCTCTCTCTCTCTCTCTCTCTCTCTCTCCTCTCTCTCTCTCTCTCTCTCTCTCTCTCTCTCTCTCTCTCTCTCTCTTCGCTCCCTGTTGAAATTCCTTCAAGATTTCCCGTTGCGGCGACATACTCTATAGCTTGTCCAAATCTACATTACCACCTAATGGAATCAGTAACCTGCAAGTTGAAGATACCACCAGATTTTAGTAGAATTTTAAAAAAAAAATGAAAAACACACTTTACCGCCTAAATTAACTAGCGGTATAGCACGGGAACTGAGGTTGGGGGAAGGGGAGGTGTGGGCCCGAGTAATTAAGGCCGCCTGGTCTAGACTGTCACCGCTAACTGTGCAGGATAAGGTCTGTTTTTGCTACCGGGAAACAAAAACGATTCCATCCCCGGTCTCCCGAATAGAAGCCTGACATTCAAGCCACTCGGACAGCCGATACTCTCTCTCTCTCTCTCTCTCTCTCTCTCTCTCTCTCTCTCTCTCTCTCTCTCTCTCTCTCTCTCTCTCTCTCTCTCTCTCTCTCTCTCTCCTCCCCCCCTCCCCCCCCCCCCAAAAAAAAAATCATCCAGCAAATATAAAATAAGGGGCCTGTCTTACCACACAGCAGCATTACTCTGTACCAGTTGGTGATGTTGTGACATGTTGCTAGAAAGTTTTTACCATTGGAGATAGCACACCAGGTGTGTAGGATTTTTTCGATGGCGTCCATAGTTACTGCCTGTGGAAGTAGATTTTGATTTTATATATATATATATATATATATATATATATATATATATATATATATATATATATATATATATGTGTGTGTGTGTGTGTCTGTGAGTGCGTGCGTGGGTGCGCGCGCGCGTATAAATCTATCAGGGGCGTTTCTACGATGGAGATTGCCTGCAATAGATCTCTTAAACTGTCTGCCTCTCCTTGATTGTACATTCTTGTCAAATTGCTGTTCGTCCATCTCTTGATGTTATCTTCCAACTTGTATAGTTGTCTACCTCTTGCTGGCTTGCCTTCAACCTTACCCTCCAGTACGGTTTTTATCAGAAATGTATGTCTTTTAACGTGGCCGAAATATTTCACTTGCCCCTATTTTATTTCTGAGATCAACTTTGTTTTCATTCAAAATGTACAATAAAGACGAGATACAGACAATGCTGGACATCCATTGCAGCCAACCTTCATTGTGGAGACGGCATCTGATTCATTCAACGACATCTTGGTCTCCCCTCTCTCTCTCTCTCTCTCTCTCTCTCTCTCTCTCTCTCTCTCTCTCTCTCTCTCTCTCTCTCTCTCTCTCTCTCTCTCTCTCTCTAATCACACCTCAATTTCAACGCGTGTCTCTTTAGATATAAGTATGAGATAGTATCACCCGTATGTAAAATAAAGCCCAATTTTACTCGACTTTGAGCGTAATGTGCATATGGTGCTTGACCCAAACTTTTATTGACCATCTGCCACTCGGTGAGTGATGTGGTCAACATCGCGCCGTCCGCCTTTATATCCCATGTGCTGTACTAGAATCATTGCTAAATGCATTGACCTGGAATCTTCACAGAACCGTTACCATCCCCTATGCCTGTCCCCCATCACACCACAGACTCCCGCGGCTGTCAATATCAGATTACAGCATCAGGATTCATGTTAGTATCACAGCCTGAGATTCCGAGATAAGTAGCTCATTTTGTCATTTTCTGTTCACAGTTTTTATTTTATTTTCCATCTTCCCAGTCTTCTCATTCCGTTCTAATGCCTTGATATAATCATTGTAGTGTCTTACATGTGTTTACATGTTGTGTTTTGTGTATGCATTTATTTGCTGATGTAGTCTAGTAGCTGCCAGTCTCCCTGGCCTAGGTGTTAGCGACTTTCTCCGTAATCCCGTATACTCTCGTTAGTAACGTGACGACGGCGAGAATCGGTAGCGGTTCTAACCGCGTCGGTAACTTACGGGGTATATGAGCCGGTCGCTCAGAAAGCAATGGCAAACTACTGAGCGTAATTTTGCCAAGAAATCAACAATCAGCTGAAAGATGTTGATGTTGACAGCGATGTCCTGTAAAGGATATGCAAATATTTATTTTTTTTTTAGTCTAGTAGCTGCAATGTCCTTTTTTTTTTCTTCTCCGTAATTGTGTTCTGTAAAGCTACATTACTTTGTGTTATTTTATATTTCCGACACTTATACATCTCTACAGTAGTTCCACTAATTTTATAGTAATTGCTAGAAAGTCAAACAAACTACACCCACCTGACCGTGTGGCATCCCGTAACGCTCCATTGACCCACTGTTGTACACCCAGCATTCCACCAAATGGATCTTCAGAAACCAGAACTTCTCCGTATCGTTCAGTACATTAATTGTTCCATTTTCTATTTGGTCCGTGTTAGCTACCAAATGACAAACAGGCACATATGAATTGTACGTGAGGTCACTATAATTTGATGAGAATTGTGTTAGTTTAGTTTAGTCGATGGATCAACATCGCCCGTAAGTGCCCCGTTCTCCTCCTAACTTAAACCAGAGTCTGGAGAAAGTCAGCTCAGTGCACAAACTCCGTAGAACCGGCGAGAAACCTGAAATACTTTTGGGCAGATTTTTAACTCGAAATTTTGCCCGGGCAGCGCCGTTAGGCTACTCTTTTTCGATTTCCAACTGCCAAGGGATTTTTTTACGTGCGCAACAATACACACGGGCGTCCGATCTCACTACCCAGAGACCAGGGGAAGTTTTATTACTAGAAATCCACGTGAAAAAATCCAGGTCCTCACCGGGGCTTGAACCCAGGACCTCCAGTACTCGAGGCAGACACCATACCTCGAGACCACGCATCCCCCAGATGAGAATTGTCATGATTATACAGGGTGTTCGTTAGTAGAACACATTTGAAAAATGAAGTAGGCCTACATGGTGTCATTTAAAAAATGTACTCCATAGTCCACCGTGAAGCAATATGCAGCGAATGGCTGTCGTCTGCTGGGTTATTTCTTTGCACTCCAAACAGAATGATGTTATCAACGGAAGAAATAATTGTTTGGTTGAATAAGTGTTTCGATATGGCGGTCGATACACACGGATGGTTGTTCAAAGATTTATAGCAAGATTTCCTGATAAAAAAATCCCTCATCGCATTACGGTTAGAAATGTGGTGAATAAGTTTCTTGCTATGGGAAATGTAGAAGATGCTCCACGATCTGGAAGGCCTGCTGTGTCTGAAGAAAAAATGTCTAAATATCCTAGACAGAATCCTTAAAAGTCCAAGCAAGTCCTTAAAGAAAATGTCGTAATAAGTGAACGTGTCAGTGAGCACAGTGCACATAATTCTTAAGTGAACGTATCAGTGAGCACAGTGCACATAATTCTTAAGTGAACGTATCAGTGAGCACAGTGCACATAATTCTTAAGTGAACGTATCAGTGAGCACAGTGCACATAATTCTTAAGTGAACGTATCAGTGAGCACAGTGCACATAATTCATAAGTGAACGGATCAGTGAGCACAGTGCACATAATTCATAAGTGAACGTATCAGTGAGCACAGTGCACATAATTCATAAGTGAACGGATCAGTGAGCACAGTGCACATAATTCATAAGTGAACGGATCAGTGAGCACAGTGCACATAATTCATAAGTGAACGGATCAGTGAGCACAGTGCACATAATTCATAAGTGAACGGATCAGTGAGCACAGTGCACATAATTCATAAGTGAACGGATCAGTGAGCACAGTGCACATAATTCATAAGTGAACGGGTCAGTGAGCACAGTGCACATAATTCATAAGTGAACGTGTCAGTTAGCACAGTGCACATAATTCATAAGTGAACGGATCAGTGAGCACAGTGCACATAATTCATAAGTGAACGGATCAGTGAGCACAGTGCACATAATTCATAAGTGAACGGATCAGTGAGCACAGTGCACATAATTCTTAAACAACGATTAAAATTTTATTCATACAGGATTTCTGTTGTGTCTAAACTAAAAGAGTGTGATAATCAACCCAGAGTCAACTACTCCACGTGGTTTCAAGAATGTGTAGCTAAAGAAGACAAATCAATTATCAATGTAACATTCTTCTCTGATGGGGCATGTTTTCATCTACCTGGATGCACTACTTGCCAAAATAATCGTATTTAGAGCACTTTTAATCCCAATGCATTTCATGAAGCGCAACTACACGAAGGGGGTATGGTGTACGGTCAGTAGAAAACGTTTTATTAGACAATTTTCTTCAGCAACACAATAAATGACGATCGGTACCGTACTGACATTCTGGAACCTTTTGTAGAACAACTGAATGAACGTCAAATTGAAGAATCGTAATCCCAGCACACACAGCTAAGAGCATAACTGCTTTTTTCGGAAGAAATTTTCGCAAATCGCATAATGTTCGTAGAATCTGGCCTGCTCGTTCTCCAGATCTAACTCCATTAGATTAGTATCTATGGGGTTTCTTGAAAGGATATGTTTACAAAAATAATGTACACCCAATTGAGGACCTGAAAGAAGCTATTAGAGTTGTCATTCAAGAAATAACAACATTCACATTGCAGTAGGTATTTGACAATATGAAGATAGGTTTACAGTCATGTCTTGAAGCCCGTGGTGGACATTTCCAACACCTGTTATAACGAATACTTCATTGGTACTTTCCAGCTTCCCCAAAACAGCATCAGACCATAACAGTAAGTATTGTAACAAATTTAATGAATTTTTTTAGCACATTTTTTATGACATCATGTACTTCACATTTTTTGATGACATCATGTACTTCACATATTTTGATGACATCATGTACTTCACATTTTTTTATGACATCATGTACTTCACATATTTTGATGACATCATGTACTTCACATTTTTTGATGACATCATGTACTTCATTTTTCAGATTTGTTCTACATACAAAGTGTATATAGACTTTACAAAACACCCCGTATAACGTGCCTGTCTGGTCGTTCATAAATAATGGAACAGAAGCGACTGGAGATGTTGGCACAGACCAGTCCAAGTGATCACGTTATTTTATACTATACGAGGATGTGAATACCACGGGGTATGAAACACACACCAAAGATCTCTCCTGATATTTGTTCTTACACGTGACTCTAAACGGCACAATAGGATAGAAATTAAGAAGGGAGAAAAGAAGAAGAAGAAGAAGAAGAAGAAGAAGAAGAAGAAGAAGAAGAAGAAGAAGAAGAAGAAGAAGAAGAAGAAGAAGAAGAAGAAGAAGAAGAAGAAGAAGGCGGAAGGATGAAGGAGAAAAATTGACGGGAGGTTAAAGGAACAAGAAAGGAAGGGAGAAAAGGAACAATGAAGATAGAAAGAAGGTTTAGAACAATATCTGAGGCACAAACAGAAGAAGCTGAAGGAGGAGAGGGAGGAGCAGCAGCAGCAGCAGAGGAAGAAGAGTCCAAACAAATACAAACACCTAATCAGAAGTACACTTTAATTGATAAATTATAGATCCTCCGAAGAGCTAGTGCTTTATGATTTGAATGATCAATAAAATATCGAGTATTGTGTACTTCTCTCATTGTGAAGAGAACAACGGGTAATACAATAAATACGCGCTGTAAAAAGTACAAAAAATTTGACCAGAGTTGTTTCTGCAGGTAGAGTAAGCCCGTAAAGAACATTGCTCCACACCTTGAGGTATTCTTGGTAGATCAGTGTTTCTCAACCTTTTTTGGCCCATGCACCCCATCACCACATATTGAAAATGTCATTCTCCCCCCCCCCCCCCCTTTCAGATTTCCTCCCTATAAACTCCCCCCGCCAGTGCATTTAATAAAACATACTAGAATAAGTCTAGACGTCTACATGAAACGTGATTTTTGGGTCTACTTGCGTTATAAAACGAATTTCAGAAGAGCGAGAAGTACAGAACAGTAAAGTATAGAGGGACAAACAATATCAAGTAATTGATTCTTGTATTAACGCCATCTTGAAATAATCTTAATCCCCCCCCCCCCACCCCCCACGACACCCTAAAATTCCCCATTGGAGGGGGGGGGGAAATTCCCCACAGTTTGAGAACCACTGTGATAGATGATGCCAGCCCCAATATTTGTATAGATCAAACGTCACTCGATTGGTGATGTGGTGAATACCAGGTCGGTGCCGTAACTTCCTAGAACATTCCTTGCTACTCATTTTAAGCCTGATCCGTGGCGAAGAGGGTACGGACGCAGTTCGTAATCCCGCATACAGCGTTCGAAACACAACTAAGTTGGTTTTTTATTAAATTGTATGGGTGCCGGTTGTTCAGAAAGCAATGGCAAACTACTGAACGTAAAACTTGCCCAGGAATCACCAACAGCCAAAAATGTCTGGGGTTGACTGCTACGTCCGTAAAGAATATGCAACTAACTTTACCTTATTTTAAGCTATGCCGACCTGATTTCAGTTACAGGATCATTAATCTGAGGCTGGGATGAGCCCTAATTATAACTTCTCTTCTAAGGTTGAACAGGGTAAGATGTCATGAAAAAATGGAATGGAACCCAGATGTAATAAAAGAAAACTTATCAAGAAGAGTAACAAGTTTAAAGCGTGTACTTACGACATGTAGGGACCCTGCAGTTCATCTCCCTAGGGCTACAACCGCCTTGTAGACAAGGTCTGACGTTACACCATGGACCAGTTGTGCGTCTGTAGGAACAGTTACAATACACTTAATACTCAGAAATATCAATGCCTATTCTACTGTTGGCCGAAGTGCATTTGTGTCTTCAGCGAGACGCTGTCGTCATTGGAAGGAATCCTAGTGTGGTCTCTAAAGATTTCAGTTTTTATATTGTCTAGTGAATCTGCAAAAAGAAAATCCTAACCTGCACAGTTCACGGCGACTGCACTAGCCAGGCTGCCTTAATTCCTCAGGTTCCGCCCTACGCTGCAAGGTATCTTAGGCAGTAGATGACAGTTAGATGACAGTGAATCTTCGAATTTTAGGAGACAAATGAAAATCGAATATTGATTCGAGAAATTAGACGTGGACAGTTAAGACTTTTATGGACACATTATGAGGAGAATTTGACTTGAAAATGTGGTATAACTGGTAAGCTTGATGGGAAAAGAGCAAGAGGAAGACAAAGGGATAAATACCTTGATGGTTTGGCAGCATGGCTTGGTCGGGACAAGAACACAGACTTGATTCGAGACTCTGGTGACCGTGTGAAATTGCGAAACACAGGCTTGGCCATGGCAATGTTATTCCCATGGGTAAGGTCCCATGGGATGGGATGGGATGGGATGGGACAGGCATAAATAACCATGGGATGGATGGGGTGGGACAGAAAAATATCTCCCATGGACAAGCATGGCGAAATATGACCGCACACGCTTTTAGGCATGGCGATTGATGATGATGATGATGCTGATGATGAAGATGATGATGATGATGATGGATGATGATGATGATGATGATGGATGATGATGATGGATGATGATGATGATGATGATGATAATGATGATGGTGATGATGATGGTGAAGATGATGATGATGATGATGATGATGATGATGATGATGATGGTGGTGGTGGTGGTGGTGGTGGTGGTGGTGGTGGTGGTGGTGGTGGTGGTGGTGATGAATCTCTACTTCTGCGAGTGCCGATCAATACCGGTAGATGCATTTTTCATGCTGCTTCTATGTCATCATCATCATTTGCCATGCCGATAAGCATGGCAGGTCATGTTTCACCATATCACTCGATCACCAGAGTCGCGGATCAGCTCCGTGTTTTTGTCTCGACCATCATGTAGCCAAGCCATCCTGATATTTACTTCTCTGTCATCCCCTTGTTCTTTCCACCTCAATCTTGCCAGTTGTCACTAAATTCTCCAGTTTATATCTTCATATATCGCGCCCCAAAAATCAAAATAATAATAATAACTGTCTACGTCTAATTTCTCTAATCAGTTTACGGTTTTCATTTGTCTCTTGTAGTACTTGCACAATGATTTTTCTGTCTGTCCGTGGTATTCTTTGCATTTTCCCCACAACCACAAATTTCAATGCCATTTGATGTGTTTTTCAGCTTGTCTGCTCATTGTTCCAGTTTCACATCCATACAAAAGTACTGAGTACAATATACATTGTCAGAGATCTGGCAATCTTCATGCACTCACACACATGTCTCTAATAGGTAATTTATATATATCTATAAATTACTCCACTCGGAGACTGGCTGGAAACATCCCCTTCTGGTGTTTTATTATATTTAAATTAGCACAGTTTTATCCTACAGCGTGTTAACTCGCTACACGATCCATAGCGTTGCTAAAATAGCCAGCACAAGTGTACTATTATATTTACAATGATTCTTACAGACCGTCAAACACTTGATCCGTCTTTATCAATCTATTTACATAGAACTGTTCGTCTCTCATAGGGCAGCGAGATGCCGACCACAGTATTAGTCAACAAGAAAATACAACAGCCAGAGAGATTCATCCCAAGAATCAATCAATGTTCAAGATGTCAGAGGGCCGGCCACAGAAGAGCAGCATGCCGCAGTAAGACGGAAAACTGCCGATACTGCGCCGATCACCACGCGTTCAAGGAGTGTCCGCTGGCCAAGCTGGACACGGATTTTCGAGCACCCAACAACAAAAGAAAGTGCGCCAACTGCCTGGGCAAACATGGAGCAAGATATTTGGGCTGTCCATACCTGCAACGACACAGAGGCGTATTAAAGCTCGCCATCAACGCAAAGACACCATACAAGGAAGCAATGCGGAGGTGCGGGACAGCCACGGGTATATCACAAGCTGAAAGAGCAAGGCGGAGGTGCGAGACAGCCACGGGTATATCACAAGCTGAAAGAGCAAGGCGGAGGTGCGAGACAGCCACGGGCATATCACAAGCTGAAAGAGCAAGGCGGAGGTGCGAGACAGCCACGGGTATATCACAAGCTGAAAGGGATAAACTGCAAAAACAGATAGACGAGGTAAAGAAACAAGTCAAGGCACTGCTGACGCCGACTCCGACCAGCGACAACGAAAAACTACTGGCGGAAATGAAGGAGATCCAGCAAAACATCAAGCAAGAAGTGGAACATATGGCACTGATTAAGAAGGAGAACGAAGAAATCCTACAAACCATTAAATCAGAGCGAGAACTACAGAAAGCTGAAATGGAACTTCTCCGAAACAAAACAACAGAAGCCGTACAAGAAATTACAGAGAAACCGCAAGATGAAAACCAAGAGACCGAGCCTGAATCGCAAGCGAAAGCCAGCAGCCCAACCACGACGCCCGAAACAGTCAAAGGGAAGCAAATATCCCGCCAGACATCCGAAGAAAACCGAGATGAGCACCTTGACGACGGCAGAGAGGACGCCCCGATACCGCCAATATTTACCGATGAAGAAATCGCAGAGATGAACAGGGATCATGAACTCAGGTGCAAGGAATACAGAAGGCGCATGGAAGAAAAAGAAAAGAAGTACAAGAAACACAAGGGAAAACCAATGCCCTACCGTTTCTATAAAGAATGCCCAGACCTAAACACGGATGACGTACACCCATGGCCATACTATATAGATGAAGGAGAGATCGTCCCATGGCTGACCACAGAGGAAGAAATCGAAAGACAACAAAAACTCAAACTCGAAAGAGAACAAAGGCACAAGGAAGAAAATGAAAACATCGAAAAGCTGCTACAGGACTATACACAAGAAAGGAGGCAAAAAGACCAAATAAAAAGTCCTTATAAGGACTGCAACCAGAAGAGCCAGAAACTACCACTAACAAAAGAAACCACCAGGAGACGGGCACAAAGGACAGCCGCCACAAACCTCCCAGCTGACGTCATAGACACAAATCAACATAACCAGTCCGAGATAGGACTCACTCGTAAGAGTGCACAAGACAAGAATTAGGGTGAATGAATCCACAAAAACCACGGACCTCAACAATAACCACAGCTGAAGAGGCAGGATGAACGAGGCCGAATTTGGAATTTTTGTTTTGAAAATTGGAATTTGGACTGTTCGTATCTCGAGCAGTCATCGCATTCTCCGATCTCACAAACACACCACAGCCGTACTTCACTATCACAATTAGCCAACGGCCAGGTTACAGTCTAACAAGCCTGTCGCATCCATTCATCAAGCTCTATCGCTCTGCTGTCTAGCTCCGTCCTCTAATGAACACGTCTGTCTCTGTCCACGGTCGCACACATTCTGTCTTGACCTCTGCTCAGTCTTTACTGTCACGTGCCCCCCTTGTCACCGGTCTCTTGTCCGAACTCTGTTCAGACGGCCTGTGTCGTCTTTGTCCCGTGTAGGACTCTAACTGTCCTTGACCTCGGGGTTGGGTGTCTGTCGTCTGTTGTGACCCTTCTTAACTCTTACATACTTGTGCCGTCTTCAATCCGACTATCTTTAGTTCTGTCCCTTGTCTAACTCAACTCGGTCTGTGGTTATCTGTTCTAGGACTCTGGCATCCATATTTTACTCGTAAGAATCGATATAAATGCTCTCAGATCACCCCCAGACATGACCCGTTTCCTCTTCAAAAGCCACCGAATTGTTATCGTGCTGATGATTCCAGGAGCAATTTGATTACAGGTCTGACTGGTTTTCCCTCTACACTCTGAGTTTCGTTGTTGCCTAAAATGGTATCCCATATGGAAGGAGAAGTAAGATGCCTCCTTCCCTCCGCTAGCCTACGGGGCAACCTTGATCACGGTGGAGTGCCCTTGTATCCCCCCGATCAAGGTTACTTGAAGCCATGGGTACAGGTGGTGGATAAAGTTGAAGAGCAGCCGACAGATAGTTGTAGGCTGTTGTCTCCAACTTCACCACGGTAGGTAGAGGATCTATTTTTGGAGACAGTGGCTAAGGTCATCGACCAGTAAGGTCACTGCTAAGAAGGAAAGCAATGGCAAAATACCGTCTTTACAGATACGTAGAAAATTATGTTTCGTCAATTAACAGAGAAATAGAGAAATGGCGTAAATGTGTGCTGCACTGCAACAGCCTCGCCCGTTAGAGAGAACACGGGGCTGATCCACGACTATGGTGATCGTGTGAGATAGCGAAACATGACCGCCCGGTCTTATCGGCACGGTACATGATGATGATGAGACACGATACAATTATGAGCCTATTGTCTTCAAGGTTCCGATCTTGACATTAGCATTAAAATAAAAATTATTATAAAGCAGAACTCAACCTGTCAGGATTTCGGCAGTAGCTAGTATTTGAGATGCCGTCCGCAAACATGGACTTCTGTAAAACGGGGCATACATCTGTATGTGAGGTCTCATTCCAGCCAAGACAATTCCACGACATTTCTGTTTCTGTCTCAAAGTCCTGTTGTCCCACATATTCGGCACCATCGGTAGACCAAGGAAACACGCAAGCCTCATCTGGGAATGAGAGACAACAATATTAATTAATGCTATTGAACTACCTTTTAGATTGGCTAACTAAACGAGAAAGGTGCCAGAGCAGTGGTTCTCAACCCTTTTTTGGCCCACGCACCCCTTCACCATATGTTCAGAATGTCATCCCCCCACCCTTTCGTATTTCCTCCATATAAATCACCCCCCCCCCCTTTTTTTTTTAAACACAGTATACGTAAAATTGGAAGCTAAATTTAATAACACAAACAAAATTCCCCACCGGTTGAGGACCACTGTGCTAGAGGAAAGCAAAAATATTTTTAAAAAAATATACGAGGGACGTTCAGAAATTAATGCACCACATCGTTTTTCTCAGGAACTGTTTATTCAGAAAGCATGCAATGTATACACAATGTACATTGATATGTAATGTAAAAAAAATAGTTGCATGTCCTTTACAGGACGTAGCAGTCAACCTCATCATTGATTGGCTCTTCGTGATTCCTGGACAAGATTACGTTCAGTAGTTTGCCATTGCTTTCTGAACTACCGACACCCATACCTTTTCATAAGAATGAAACCAACGTAAGGCGGTCTGCTGCTAAATCGCCCATAGCCGTGTTTCAATCGCGGGTATGCGGGATTAGGAACTTCGTCACATCGGCATTATTCAACATAATCCCCATCAACTTGTACGGCTTGATGCTAGTGTGAAACGAGTGCGTGTATTCCTTGCCACAGATATCTGGATGACTTGGCCATACGGCATGATCGGGACGAGAACACAAACCTGATCCAGGACTTTGTGATCGTGTGAGATGACGAACTATGACCGCCCATGGCTGTTGTTATGGCACATGATGATGATCAACGTTTGGTTTGTAAAGGACCAACTTCTTTGCATACGGATAGTTCCATAAGTGATCAGTCTCCTACTATTGTTCACACCATGAGCATGCTAGCACAGTGCACAAACCCGATAACACGGGCGAGGGTACCAATGTGACATTTTCCAGACCAAGCATTCTATAAATAGTCTTGATGTAGCTAGACCTATTTATCCTACTCTTTTTAATTTGCAATTATTTTAGCGTCATCAACATCCTTCTATGGTAGTTTTTCGACCTTCTCCGAGGACGACTATGTGCCTCAGGCACTATCCTGGGATAATTTACAATCCTCGGGTTCCTTAAAGTCTTCAACATATACAGTCAACAAACAGACACGGATACAACAACAAGACAAAACATTACATGAACAAGATATGGACAAGGCCCAAGGTTGGTACCAGAATACGATCAGCGTTGCCATTGGACAATATGTTAAAATGTTAATGTCCTATTAGCATCATTAGTATCCATATTCGGTGTCCACACTGTAGTTGCCTTTGAGGTCAGCACACAGCCTTGACCATTATCTGAGAATCCCTGCATGACCTTGGCAGTAGTTTCATCTAATGCTTTAAAGAGATCATTTGCCTGTAGAACGGAATTAATTCAGTGCCAAAGGATTCTAAAAGCATAATCGCCAAATGTAACCGTCTTGTTGGGCAGGAGGACGATATATCGCTTTACTAGAGTCATCATGTTATTTGGTTTGTTTCATGTATCGTTCGAAATTTCGATGCTCAGTGAAAGGAAATTTACATTACAATACTTGTTCCTTTGATTGTGTTCAAACATATTTTTTAATTGACACTGAATCAGATAATCAATTATTTAATCAATCAATCCATCATCAGTCAGGTGCTGTTTTCCTAGTTAGGACTGGTTGTAATGAACCCCCAACACTCCTTTCTCTAGCCCTTAAAAAAGTAGTAAAAGTCGTGAGGATCAACTTCATTGCACTGGATTTTATCCCAAATGGCTCGGGCTCTTTCCACAGTGAGACCTACCGAAAGCATCGCACACAGCACGAACTCCATAGCTCCAGTGACGACCCCCTAGAGTGCACTCGTTAACCGAAAGACGTAGCCCGGAATCGAACTCACGACCTTCGGAGCACAAGGTAGACGGGTTGACCACTTCGCCACGGAGATTCCCTCTCTAGCCCTAGTTGTACGTACTGTCAGATTGCTGTTCCTCCATCTCTTGGTGTAATCATCCCACTTGTATCACTGTCTACCTCTTGTTCGCCTGCCTTCAACGCTTCACTCCTTGCACCCACTATTTCCGCCACTGATGGTAGAGAAGTCACGAAGAACCATACTCTGACACCGTTCAGTTGGACTTAAAAGTTGTTTTCTGGTTCAGAAAGCAATCGCAAACTACTGAACAGTAAAACTACCTAAGAGTCAACCTGGGATTGATCGCAACGTCTTGCAAAAGATATGTTAAATTTTATATATTTATCAGAAAACAAAGTACAATAACCAATATAACCTAAAGCCAAGAAAGTAATTGACGGACAGAACTGGTACTTACTGCAGGCGACCACAGGACAAACTACGGGAGTTGTTTTGATAAAACACCATGGAAGCGACCTGCTATTTTTGAGATTTCTACAGAATGGAAGTAAATATTTGTTTAATCTGTACAGAATGGAAGTAAATATTTGTTTAATCTATACAGAATAGAAGTAAATATTTGTTCAATCTATACAACATTTAAGTAAATATCTGTTCAGTCTATACGTAATTGGAGTGAATATTTGTTCAACTTCTACAGAATGGAAGTAAATATTTGTTCAACCTATACAGAATGGAAGTAAATATTTGTTCAATCTATACAACATTTAGGTAAATATCTGTTCAGTCTATATGTAATTGGAGTGAATATTTGTTCAACTTCTACAGAATGGAAGTAAATATTTGTTCAACCTATACAGAATGGAAGTAAATATTTGTTCAACTTCTACAGAATGGAAGTAAATATTTGTTCAACTTCTACAGAATGGAAGTAAATATTTGTTCAACTTCTACAGAATGGAAGTAAATATTTGTTCAACCTATACAGAATGGAAGTAAATATTTGTTCAACCTATATAGAATGGAAGTAAATATTTGTTCAACCTATACAGAATGGAAGTAAATATTTGTTCAACATATACAGAATGGAAGTAAATATTTGTTCAACCTATACAGAATGGAAGTAAATATTTGTTCAACCTATACAGAATGGAAGTAAATATTTGTTCAACCTATACAGAATGGAAGTAAATATTTGTTCAACCTATACAGAATGGAAGTAAATATTTGTTCAACCTATACAGAATGGAAGTAAATATTTGTTCAACCTATACAGAATGGAAGTAAATATTTGTTCAACCTATACAGAATGGAAGTAAATATTTGTTCAACCTATACAGAATGGAAGTAAATATTTGCTCAACCTCTACAGAAAGGTAGTAAATATTTGTTCAACCTATACAGAGTAATTTAAAAAAACAAAAAACAAATAAAGAAGTGTTAGGAAGTAGTGTCCTGTTATAGGTCTGTAATGTGATAGAGCTATCACATTTTGTAGGCCGATTTTTTTCCCCGCATATCCTTTACAGGACATCACTATCAACACCAGCATTTTACCGCTGTTGTTGATGTCTTGGTAAGATTACTCTCAGTAGTTTGCCATTGCTTTCTGAGCGATCGGCTCACATATCCCATAAGTAACGGGCGCGGCGAGAACCGCTACTGAATCTCGTGCAGTCGCGTTTACTCACGTAGATAAACGGAATTACGGAGAAAGTCGCTAAAACTTAAGCCAGGGAGACCGGCGTGTAGGCCGATAGCAAGGAGAAATAGGTGGCCGGTGTTTTCCTCTCTCTTGCCAGCGACGAGCCCAAGCGTCGAACCCTTGTCCGACCGTGCTCATGACAATACCAGAGCAGTTTCATATTAACTTCGCTAGTGCTCCCGCGCCGGTCTCTCTGGCCGAGTGGTTACACCACTTTCTCCGTAATCCCGATTATCACGCAGAGTCTCGTAGCGGGCGAGAACTGGGAGCGGTTCGTCCCCCGCTGGTGACTTGCGGGATAACTGAGCCGGCCGCTCAGAAAGCAATGGCAAACTACTGAGCGTAATCTTGCCAAGAAATCAACAGACAGCTGAAGGATGCTGCTGTTGACAGCGATGTCCTGTAAAAGGATATGCGAAATAAAAAATTTAAAATAGTGCTCCCGCGGTCTCTACAGTCTATTTACAATAATCAATTTCTGTCTTCACAATCTTCCCATTTCTACTCCTCGTGGAGAATTATGGGATCTTAGTTGCGTCCTTCGTGGCTTACATCCCCTGTGTGGCTTAGAATGTACGGTTAAACTTTCAGCAACCAAGTATTCCGGCGCTGTGGCAGACTTCTTTGGAACGCGATTCGCAATCCCAAAATTCGCATACCGAAACACAGCTGCAGACGATTTGAAAGCAGACCGTTTTCCGTTGATTTTCATACGATGGTTTGAGCATCGGTCGTTCAGAAAGCAAAGACAAGCCACTCAGCGTACAACTCTCCTAGCTTGCAGACGATAGTTTGTTACATTGGGCTTCAAAGAAAGCATAATAACTACAACCCATGGCGGCAGCGAATGTGACTGATCAGACGAATTCGCGCTCTAAATGTTCGTCCACAATGGAGGCATGTGAACACATAGTAATTTCCACCATCACGCACCATCGGACGTCTCATACACTCTGTGTGTGATTCTCCTTTGTCTTTATTCCATTTCTTCTTGTTGCCATTCATGCATTGTGATCAGCGGTGACCTGCTCCCAACGTGCAATATCAATGCCTTTATCAATCATGCTTCGCTTACACAAATCTTTGTACTGCAGCTGAGGCCGACCCCGAGATCTTTTACCCATCTGTATGTATTTCACCAAAAAGATGTCTTTTAGTATTCTACCATCATTCATTCTCCTAACGTGTTCTATCCATCTAAGACTACGAAGACTAAACATGGAACAAACCTTCACCCAACCTGATCTATCCAAAACTTCAGTATTTGTGATTTTGTCTTGCCACTTGGTACCAAGTATTCTTCTCAAATACAGCATATGAAGGCTGTTAAAACTTTTCTCTTGGTGTGAGTAAGTAAATGCGGATACTATTTATCAACTATTCCTCCATTCAAATGAGAATGGTATTTATCACTAGTTCCCTCATTCAAATGCGACACTATTTATTCCCTGTTCCCTCATTCAAATGCGGACACTATTTATCCTTGTTCCCTCATTCAAATGCGGACACTGTTTATCCCTTGTTCATTCATTCAAATGCGGACATCGTCCTTGTCCCTTCATTCAAATGCTGACATTATTTATTTCTTGTCCCCTCATTCAAATGCGGACACTATTTATCCTGGTTCCCTCATTCAAATGCAGACATTGTGCATCCTTGTCCTCTAATTCAAATGCGGACACTGTTTATCCTTGTCCCCTCATTCAAATGAGGACACAATTTACCCCTTGTTATCCCATCAAATGCAGACACTATTTATCCTGTTCCATAATTCAAATGCCGACGCTATTTATCCTTGTTCCCATGAGGTAAAGAGACTTACAGGTTACGACAAATGTAGAGACCAGGTTGGGTTCACGATGTGCACCGTGTGGGTTTTTATGAAGGGGCTTCAAATGAAAACCTTAAAAGTGTGATGGAAATCACATTAACGATGCCATTGTCTTGTTAGTTTGTTGCTGTCAGAATCTCCATCGCCTGTAGGTGAAGGACAAGCACGACGATGAACCCGACGGGCAGCTACTACGCAGTTGATGCCCAGTGGTCAGCGTGACGCACGAAGCGCACGGGGACTAGAAGCCAACGAGAAACATCGGCGTTAGCTCAGACTGATTCAGGACTTCGAGACAGGACGGACATGAGAGAAAGTGTTGCGTGTATTAGTGTATTATTCTATGCTCGTTGTGAGAAAGCCTGTATGTTTAGTAGATTCTGTGTGGGGACTGAGGGAGTGCTTTGTTTCAGTCATCGATGAATTTGTGTATTGTATATATGTATTTGTACTGGCATTGTAGCTAATTGTGAGCGCAGCATTATATGAATGCCGATGAGGAGAGTGGTTTATGTCATTAAAGTGTTTCAGTTATGTTGCCGCATGTCTGAGTACAATCATTCTTTGTGTATGATTGTTTCACTCCTGTTAGAGAACACGAGCCACTGTTAGTATAAAGTAAGACCCTGACAGTTGCATATCCTTTATATATATATATATATATTGGTTGTTGTGATCTCTTGGCAAGTTTACGTTCATTAATTTGCCATTGCTTTCTGAACGACCAGAAACTATACCATTTCTTAAAAACGCAACGAAATGCTGCCAAATCGCCCGCAGCTGTGTTTCAACGGGGTATGCGGGATTACGAACTACGTCCGTAAACCTTCGCCACGGAGCAGACATTTGTCTTGTAACCTATTAATATTGTTGGTAAGGATGTGAAGAGTGTTAGGCACGTAACCTCACGGTGCAGACGAAAACGGTGACGTCGTAGGGGCAGTTTAAAGATAGAAGCACCACTTTTGACATGCACCTAAGAGTAACAGCGTTATGTTGTCCGTTGTTTGATCAGTGTAGGGGTTAAACATATAATAATTCATCGGCGAAAGAAGTATGGCAATGAATGCCTGTCTAGTCCAGAAAGTGGATGAGTGGAGTAGGAAGTTTGAAAATGGCGTGACTTCTGTGACAGACTCTTCATGACCGGGCGTGTACACCAAGTAATGGTTGCAGAGTATCGGAGCTGGAGGACTTGCATTGAACGCAGTAGTGACTACATCGAAAATGATACATTTGTTCTTTACTTTTTCAGAATGTATTCTCTCTCTCTCTCTCTCTCTCTCTCTCTCTCTCTCTCTCTCTCTCTCTCTCTCTCTCTCTCTCTCTCTCTCTCTCTCTCTCTCTCTCTCTCTCTCTCTCTCTCTCACACACACACACACACACACACACACACACCCATTTAAGGTTTTCATTTTAAGCTCCTTATATATACAGCAAAATCGTTCACAACCATAGGGCTGCGCTCCTTTTTTATAATACTCTCCCACCAGCCCAGTTTGGAAGCTTCTGATGAAACTACATCATCATGTGACATGCCGGTAAGCGTTGGCGATCATGTTTCGCCATCTTACACGATCACCAGAGTCGTGGATACTACAAAACATGACTTTCTTGGCATCTGTAATGAAGATAGTTTGCCATTGCATTCCTTCTTAGTAGTGACCATGCTGGTCGATGACCGTAGCCATTGTTGCCAAAAGAGATCCTCTGCCTGCCGTTGTGAAATTAGAGACCGTTACCAACAACTATCTGTCGGCTGCTCTTCAACTTCACCCACTACGTGCACCCATGGTTTCACGAGACCCTGATCGGGAGAGAGTGGGGAGGGGGGCTAAACGGGTACTCCACCTTGCTCAAGGGTGTCCTGTAGGTTAGCAGAGTAAGGAGGCATTTTGTTCTACTTTGAAAAGGGATACCCCTATCCCACACCGCGAAAGACATCACTTACCTGCAAAAGTTGGCAGCGCTTTCTAAAGATTCCCCCTTCACAGTCTCGTTTGGTTCAATGCGAGAGCTCCAAAAGTCACACGTTTCTCCTGTATAGGCGATGTTGAGGCGTCCTTTGTAATCCCCTGGTGAGGCTTCCATACATTCTAACGCTGGTAATGTTTCAAACCACATGTTTTAGTAATAGGAAAATGCTGCTGCTGCTGCTGCTGCTGCTGCTGCTTCTTCTTCTTCTTCTTCTTCTTCTTCTTCTTCTTCTTCTTCTTCTTCTTCTTCTTCTTCTTCTTCTTCTTCTTCTTCTTCTTCTTCTTCTTCTTCTTCTTCTTCTTCTTCTTCTTCTTCTTCTTCTTCTCTTCTTCTTCTTCTTCTTCTTCTTCTTCTTCTTCTTCTTCTTCTTCTTCTTCTTCTTCTTCTTCTTCTTCTTCTTCTTCTTCTTCTTCTTCTTCTTCTTCTTCTTCTTCTTCTTCTTCTTCTTCTTCTACTTCTTCTTCGTCTCATTCTCCTCATTCTCTTTCTCATTCTCCTACTCCTTCTTCCTCTTCCTCGTCTTCGTGTTCGTCCTTTTCTTCTTCTTCTTCTTCTTCTTCTTCTTCTTCTTCTTCTTCTTCTTCTTCTTCTTCTTCTTCTTCTTCTTCTTCTTCTTCTTCTTCTTCTTCTTCTTCTTCTTCTTCTTCTTCTTCTCCACTTTCGATACCTAGTGCAGTCATTGACGAGCAAGTCTCTCCTATCCTCTCTTCCTTTCGATATAGATTATGTGGGTGGGTGCGGAATTTGTGTGTGGGTAGGTGCGGAATATGTGAGTTGACGGGGAGATGCGTATGTGCATGGGGGATGTGTGGCTGAGGAATGTGTGTTTGGCTGGGTGGTTGGAGGTGTGTGAGTGGAGGAGGATATGTGGGTGGGTGATTGTTGGTGGGTAATGGGACGGGTAGAGGATATGTGAGTGGGTGGGGAGATGTGTGTAGGTGGGTGGGTGTGTGTGAGTGGAGGATGTGTGGGTTGGGGAATGTATGTGTGCTTGGGGTGTGGGTGGATGGGATGTGTGGTGGGTGAGAGGTGTGTGTGGGTGAGGAGATGTGTAGGTGTAGGGATGTGGTGGATGGGTGGGGGTATGTATGTGTGTGTGGGTTATGTGTGTGGTTGGGTTGGGGAGTTGGAGTGAATGGGGGATGTGTGGGTGGGTGGTAGGTTGTGTCTCATAACATAATAATATGCATTTTTTATGTTTACAAAATTCATGTGACAATGTTTTTTCCTATACACTGTTGATGAAAGAAAGATGAGTGATTGGAAGGGCCGAATGTAAGACGGGCCTGCGTGCCCAATTTGTTACCCTTTGAAAATAAAGTCTGTTTGTTTGTTTGTTTGTTTGATATTTTGATATAGCTGTGTTGCTCATTTTATGTTTCCAAGGTGCTGAGGCTTAACGCATATATCATTGTTTACCCTTTTCTGCCGCTCCTGCCTGGCATTTATCACATAACGTTAATTTCTGTATTCACCTCTTTTGCTAGTACATTGCACTACCGTCACATACATCTGATCAAATGTAGGAACACCTAATCACGCTTGAAGAGATGTCACAAGAATTAGGTCTAAAAATTCATCGGAAAAAGACAAAACTAATGAGACTTAACCAAGCCAATAACAGCCCCATCTCACTTGGTGAAACCCCACTTCAAGAGGTGGAATCATACACCTATTTGGGAAGCAATGTCGATGAAAATAGGGGGAACATAAGAATACAAGTGACAAGGAGAGCTTCTATAGCGCTAGGACAGTTCTGGAAGTCGAAGGAAGCTAAAATGAGCACCACACTTAGAATGTTTAACTGAAATGTTAAATCAACACTTCTTTATGGGTCAGAAACACGGAGAACAAGTACAAGAATTACAGATATACTACAAACATTCACTAATTGACGTCTGCGCAGAATAGCGAGAATAAAATGATACGACACAATCACCAATACAGAATAGCGAGAATAAAATGGTACGACAGAATCACCAATACAGAATGTAAAAGAAAATTAAGTTGCATGTCCTTCACAGGACTTAGCAGTCAACCCCAGCATTTTTGCTGTTCGTGATTCCTGGGCAAATTTTACGTTCAGTAGTTTGCCATTGCTTTCTGAACGACCGGCTCTTATGCCTATTTTCGAAAAAACCAGCACCGCTGTGTTTCGAACCCGGGTATACGGGCTCACAAACCGCGTTCGCAAGACCTCAGCCACAGAGACCAGTGCGGAATACACCAATATCGTCAATACAGAATAGCGAGAATAAAATGGTACGACAGAATCGCCTATACAGAATAGCGAGAATAAAATGGTACGACAGAATCACCAATACAGAATAGCGAGAATAAAATGGTACGACAGAATCACCAATACAGAATAGCGAGAATAAAATGGTTCGACAGAATCACTAATGTAAAGATCATGGAGAGAACTAAACAAATCTCAGTGAACCAAGAGGTGGAGAGACCAAGAAACGACGCTAGTGCTGGAAAGAACACACACTGAGAAATCCTGAAGACAATATAACTAGACATTGTCTTCGCATGGAATCCACAAGGCAAGCGAATTAGCAGGAGACATAAAACACACGAAGAAGAGAAATACAGAGATGAGTAATGTTGAGAGGACATGGAGGACGCTGTAGGACATAACAACAGATAGGACGGCTTGTCGTGGTTTAGTTGAGGACCTATACTTAACTGGGGGACACATGACAGAAGAAGAAGGTCCGAATCCCAGTTTTGTCACTAGAGCGTTACATGTTGTACTGCAAAGTACAATGTAATATACAGGTAAATGGGAATATTCTTAAACAAGTGAATCTGTACAATTATCTCGGAATAGTCATAACATCTGATGGGAGATGCCTTGAAGAGATTAGAACAAGAATCGCCATGGCGAAGGTAGCCTTTTGCAAGATGACCAATGAAAAAAAATTTCAATTGCTACAAGAGAAAGAGTGTCGAGATGCTACAAAGAGCCTGTACTTTTGTATGGATGTGAAGCGTGGATAATAAGCGGTCAAGCTGAAAAACATCTGATGACTGTAGATATGTGGTTTCTGGGGAGGGTGCAAAGAATACCATGAACAGACAGAAAAACCAACGACCAAGTACTACAAGAAACAAATGAAAATCGTAAATTCATTAGAGAAATTAGACTTAGACAGTCAACATTTTTTAAACAATGTTATGAGAAGAAATAAATTAGAGAACTTGGTGACAACTGGCAAGATCGAGGGGAAGAGAACAAGGGGAAGACAGAGAAATAAATACCTGGATGGATTGACCACGTGACATTGGTCGAGACAAGAACAATGAGCTGATCCATGACTCTGGTGATCGAGTGAAATGGCGAAACATGACCGCCCACGCTTACCGGCATGGCACATGATGGATGTACTGTAAAGTGTCTCCTCTAATCAATACTTCATTCCTCTACTTCCGTGAGTGTCAATTAATGAATGTAAATCTATTTTTCATGCAAATTAGCTATAAACGTAATATGAAAAACAAACCAGTCCGAATATAACAGAATGATGTCATACCAACTTGTGTCACAATTCATGGCTATAACTTTAGGAATTAGTTATAAAATAAAATAAAATAAAATAAAATAAAATAAAGTGCAGGAATTAGTTATAAAAGAGACAGTAACAAAGACGCCAAAGCAAATAAAACATGTTTATTTATACCTGCTTTGGCCATCTCGTTAGAATGCCAGCACTGGCGCTACATCAAAGAAGATCTGATACGAGATCAAGAGAACCCCAGAGAAGAAAATGAATTGACGACATCAAAGACATTGTACAATCACATGGAATGACATTATCCAGTGCCACCCATTGGGCGCAGGGGCGTCAACTATTCCTCCCGACAAAGCTTGACGGCAAAAGTGGAAGCAGATGATTTCATACCAGCTTGTGTCGTTATTCGTGATTTAAAAAAAATGTTGAGTTAATCTAAAAGCATACAGTGAAAAACAAACCTAACCAAATATAAAAAAGAGACACGAAAAATAAACGAAACACAAATAAGAGGTTGATTTCATACAAACCTGTGTCGTAACTCCTAACAAAAAGTGTATGCGTTATATTATACTAGCTGACCCGGCCCGGCTTCGCCCAGTCCTTGGTGGGAAGCATCTCATTTAATTCATATAAGTAGTCATATAAGTTCCCGTTCCCGTTACCGACTGTCTGTCTGTCTGTCTGTCTGTCTGTCTGTCTGTCTGTCTGTCTGACCCGGCCCGGCATCGCCCAGCTCCTGGTGTGGAGCATCTCATTTAATTCATATAAGTAGTCATATAAGCTCACGTTCCCGTTCCCGACTATCTATCTGTCTGTCTGTCTGTCTATCTGTCTGTCTATCTGTCTGATCCGGCCCGGCTTCGCCCAGCCCCTGATGGGGAGCATCTCATTTAATTCATATAAGTAGTCATATAAGTTCTCGTTCCCGTTACCGACTGTCTGTCTGTCTGTCTGTCTGTCTGTCTGTCTGTCTGTCTGTCTGTCTGTCTGTCTGTCTGTCTGTCTGTCTGTCTGTCTGTCTGTGTCTGTCTGTCTGTTTGTCTATCTATCTATCTCTGTCTGTCTGTCTGTCTGTCTGTCTGTCTAATAGACCCATCCCTCTGTCTGTCCCTCCGTCTATCCCTCCCTCCCTCCCTCCCTGTCTGTTTATCTATCTATCTATCTATCTATCTATCTATCTATCTATCTATCTATCTATCTATCTATCTGTCTGTCTGTCTGTCTGTCTGTCTGTCTGTCTGTCTGTCTGCCTGACCCGGCCCGGGTTCGCCCAGTCCCTGGTGTGGAGCATCTCATTTAATTCTGAGTAGGTAAGAATCCGCTCTGCCTTCAAAATGTTGACGTGAAGATTTTCTTCCTGCAGCTGCTTCTGTATTTGTTGATCAGTAAGCTCCATTTTTAACCGCTTGACCACCCATCTGACTGTGTTTGAATCAGTGTTTCTGATTCTGGTGTCTTGGTCCTCCTTCCTCTCACAAGTTTTTGTGTTCGTCTGTGGGTAGTCGTCGCTCTTCTTATTGGTAGTTTCATTGACTGTAGGTTCAGATACTTTATTACAGCTTGCATGCAGACTCTCCAAAGGCAGGTTCGTCTTCTTGATAGTCTGGTCGGTTTTCTCACTATGCATCTTGGAAGCTGCTTGTTTCTTTGTGCTATTACGACGTGCCATTTTCCCCCCGTATCAGGCTGCTTGAAATGTGTAAGGCGTCTTGGCTTGATAGCGCTGAGAAGTGCTGTCAAGCGAATCGTGTCGATATGATGGCGGAAAACACTAAAGATGCGATGATATTGTTCAACATCTTTTAGATAACTTCTTAAGTATAGAAAGATGAGTTACAATGTTATGCATTATGCATTATTTTTATGTAAACTTTGAAAATGCCTTAAAGATTGTATCATTATTTATTATAACTCATATGCCGGTACATAACTATAGACAAAGAGTTTATAAATCTTTGAAAACGATACAACAATATGACTATAAGTTATACAACAATGTTATTAAAAGTTATGCCCCTTGAAATAACTTTTTCTAGAGTTAAGTCCCTTCGCTATATATAAATTTTAATGAAAAATGAAAAATGAAATAATACTGAGTAAGCAGGCGATTTCACACTAAAAAAATATCACAGTTGGCAGCTCTGGAATGAAAGGAAGACGTGTAGAAAATTTCATCTCAATAGGATGGGCCGTTAGCGAAAAAATAAAGGGCATACATATTTACATACATACACTTTGTTTTATATATATAGACAAGAGACATGAAAAATAAACCTAACGAAATATGAGTTTTATTTCATGCTGGTCTTTGCAGTAATTCATGGCAATAACTTTGTTTGTTATAAAGAAGACATGAAAAAGTAACCATTTAGAGGAGGTTGATTTCATACTAACAATTTCAGTAATTTCTGGTAACAATTTTGTTTGTTATAAAGAAGACATAAAAAAGTATTCGTATAGAAGAGGTTGATTTTTTACTAATCCTTGTCGTAATTCCTGGCAATAACTTTATTTGTTATAAAGAAGGCATGAAAAAGTAACCAAACAGAAGAGATTGAATTAATACTAAACTTTGTCGTAATTCCTGGCATAACTTTGTTATAAAGAAAAATGAAACAGTAACCAAATAGAAGAGGTTCATTTTATATTAACTTTTGTCGTAATTCCTGCCAATAACTTTGTTTTAAAGAAGACAAGGAAAAGTAACAAAATATAAAAGTTCGATGTCATATTAACCTTGTCGTAATTCCTGCCAATAACTTTGTTTTAAAGAAGACAAGACAAAGTAACCAAATATAAGAGTTCGATTTCATACTAACCTTTGTCGTAATTCCTGGCAATAACTTTGATAAAACAAATAGACATTTCTGAAAGAGCGTTATCGAATTTAATTCTCAGTTGAACACTCCTGGCAACAGGTCGTTTTACACAGTCAAATGCGTAGAGCGATGTTCCTGCGGTCAAATTATGTATATCACAAGTAATTCTCTCCGAGGACAGCAGGTATTCAAAATATATGCGTGAATTACCCTTGGCTAGTATATTACTGGCTTTGGTTGTATCTGAAATACAAGTTTGTGATGCATTTAGTTAAGCGGAATTGTTACATAGAGCAAAACAGCGTGCTTTTTATTTGCCAGCTCAGATGGGCACAAAGACAAGTATTGCGAGTAAATATTGTTTACTTCATTACATTTTCTCCTCCTCCTCCTCCTCTTCCTTCTTATTCTTCTTCTTCTCCTCCACGCAGTCTGAGGTTAATCGTCAAATGTTCACAACCTATCGTCTCGTGCTTTGCCCATAATTTCCCATACAGATATCTTGTCATGCCAAGATGCTCAGCTGTCTAGCATCATCTCTTCAGGTATTCATCTGTTGTTGTTGTTTTTATTTTATTTTTTTGTTGTTAAATCCCCTACGACTTTGTTGTTGTCATGACTCCAGTTTAGACGTAATTTTGTATCTTGTATAACTGCAGCTATTATCACGATGCGTTGCCACTACTGCAATTTTGCTGCTCTCACGACTACAACTTTGTTATTGTCACGACTGCAACTTGCTGTTCTACTGTAACCACGAATTTCAGTTGTCTCCATCTCATCCTCATCTAAAGAATGTGAATTGTCTACTTCTGGTGCAAAAATAAGTTTTCTTCATGATTTCTCTCATTTAAATAAAAATCTGTCCCAAAGCAATTTCGTGCTATGGGTAAGTTATGCACTATCACATCATGTAGGCCTGAGAGCGAGGATGAATAGGTGACCAATCTTTCCGTCACTCTGGCAAGCAACGAGCCCATGCTTCAAACTCGCACCCGTCCATACTCATGGCATTACCAGGGCAGTTCACTGTCGACTTCGCTAGTGTGCCCGCCATTTGTCTCATTTACAACGTCCTTGTTACCCTGTTGATCTGTCGGCGTTCCCTTGTGTCACTGAGGTAGATCTAGTGACACTGACCTGTGAAGGAAATCTCATCAACTGATGAGACCCGACCCTCAGCTACCATACATGTACGAGGGCGTCAAATGAAAACTTTAAATTTCGTGTGTGTGTAAATATATTACGAAAAAAGTAGAGAACAAATGTATCATTTTTCGATGTAGTCACTACTGCGTTCAATGCAAGTCCTCTAGCGCGGTTAACGTACTCGGATTCCTGCAGGAAAAAAAAAAATCTTTGTCGCGTGTGTAACACTCATGTACCACCAGCGATACCTCTTCATCGTACCGGAAAGTTTGGAAACTTCCTACTCCACTCATACACTTGGTGGACTGACAGGCATGCATCACCATACTGGACCTTCATTCGCCATTGAATTTCTATAGGTTTCACCCCTTCACTGGTCACAACATGGATAACAGAATGCTGCGCCTCTTTGGTGCATGTCAAAAGTGGCACGGCCATCATTAAAATGTGCTATGACGTCACAGTATTCGTCCTTACCATGATGTCACGTGCTGAACATTCTTGACATCCTTAACAACAATATAGACAGGTTACAAGACAATGGCATGGTTACTGTAATTTGTGTCACACTTTTAAGGCTTTCATTTGAAGCCACCTCGTATTATGCCTAACGAAGAGTTCATCATCATCATCATATTTGCCCTGCCAACTTGCGAAGGCGCTCATCTCACTCCACAGATCTCGGTTCTTGGTGTTCTGGATCGAACTCTTCTGAAGATATTCCTCCACGTTGTTTTCTTAGTCCATCCAACATCATTTCCTTTGTCTGCTTTTGTCTCTTGCCCCATTAATCTTTCTAGTTGCCGTGATGTTTTCCATCTCGTCTCCATTTTTGCCTTGTCCAAAGAACGATATTTGTCTCTTTCCTAAAGTTGTATATAATGTTGTACTATTTTTCCATTAGCCTCTTTCAGGCAATCGTTTTTAGTTACCCTGGCAGTCCAAGGTATTCGCAACATTCGTCTCAGGAAACGCATATCCGTTGCTTCGAAGCTTTCCCTAATTTGTTCATCTACGTTTCATGATTCACTGCCATACAGAAAAATAGGCTCTTTATAACTTTCAGTACGCCCTGTCTGCGCGTGATCCGCACTGAAGACAGTGTCAGGCGAAGAGTCTGACAGTAGTGCACTCTCATACAGGTCCAGACACTTGATGTGAGGCACTCAGCTGAGGGATATGGCTGAACGCTTCTAAATCAAATCCACCGGATGTGACGGTCTGGCCGCTACTCGTCTTCTGCTGCATGGAGGTGTGATGCTGAGCAGGCAGCATCTGCAGCCTACCTTGTTCCAGACGTACTGGTGATTATTTCCTCTGGGGAAAACAAGGCAAGGCCGAGAGAGGAATCATGCTTCATGGGCAACACATGTTCTCTGAACTCAAGTCCAGACATTGCGCGATGGAATTCTAGCTCTAGTTCCAATCCACATGCTTTCGTCTGTAAAGACGGCAATGTGCCACTTTCTTACGCCCTGTTTGACAGTCAACGACAGTGCCTTACTGCATAAGATACTAATCATTTTCTTTTTCTTGCTCATTGTTATGCGGCATTGGCAGTTCAGAAACAATGATAAACCACTGAAAGTAAAATTGTTTTGTAAATCATTAAGCGGCCACTAAATGCTAGCGTGGATTGCAATGTCCCGTTTTCTTCTTTTGTCCTTCACTGCTCTATGCTGTTAGACTTGTTTGATGATTGGTTTACGAACTAGGGCTCGCTCGGCCATTTGGTATGCTGAGTTGTGGATTTTTTAAGTGTTGATGACTCCGTCGATCCATGTTTTTCTTTTTTTTGGTCTCCCCTGCCTCTTGATGTTTCCATTTTCACGATGTTATGCTCTTGCCGTTGGTGACATTGAGTTCATTCTCACTAGGTGGCCAAACCAGTTAAGTCTTTGTCTTTGAATAAATTTAACAACTGGTGTTGCTCCATCGTTTTATAGATCTCCTCATTTCTAATATGGCCCTTTCTTGATTTGTTCGCTGCTTTTCTCAGGCATCCTATTTAACAAGCAGTGAGTTTTCTTTCTTGTTCTTATGTTAGTGGTGTTTATTTCCAGGAATGTTCTGTAAAGGATCACTGTCTAATTCTGCTCTTAAATCTTTACAATACTTCTTCCATCTGATGTTTTGATTGCTCCTAAATATTTAAATGTATCAACTTTGTTAAGCATTTTCCTTTCTATTGCTATCATCAGTATCATCATCATCATCATCATCAAGTGCCATGCCGACAGGCGTGGGTGGTCGTGGTTCGCCATCTTACACGGCCACCAGAGTGTTGAATCAGATCTGTGTACTTGCCCCGACCATGCCATGCTGCCAAACCACCCAGGTATTTATCCCTCTGTCTTCCTCTTGCTTTCTTTCTATCAAGCTTGCCAGTTGTCACTAAATTTTCAAGACCATTTCTCCACATAACATGTCCAAAAATCTTCACTGTCTACATCTAATTTTTCCAATCAGTCTCACTTTTCATGTGTCTCTTGAAGGACTGTCTCGGTTAATTTTCTGTCTGTTAATACTCTTTGCATTTTTCTCAAAAAAAAAAAAAAAAAAAAAAAAAAAAAAACTACATTTCTACCAACATTAGATGTTTCTCAGCTGTCTGTTAATTGTCCATGTTTCAGAAATGTACTTCTATGGGTCTGTAATGTGATACGGCCATCGCATTTTGCAAGCCGAAATGCATGAAGGAATAGGTGCCCAATCTTCCTCTCGCTTAGCAGGCGAAGAGTCAGGCTTCGAACCCTCTTCCAACCATGTTCATTACATTATCACCGCAGTTTGCACTCTCTGGTACTCGTCACTATCAAGTGCTTGGTCGTCTGGCGTGAGATATCGCGCTTCTCCAACGACAGTTATCAATTCGTGTGCTGATACTCTTCGTTACCGGGACACAAGACTGCTAATAATTTTCTCCTCTTTCTTTCCTTCCACAAACTTTTCCAGTTGTCACAATATTTCTAGTTTTTGTCTTCTCATAATGTGGTCAAAAATGAACAGTTGTCACAATATTTCTAGTTTGTGTCTTCTCATAATGTGATCCAAAATGAAGACTGCCTCTTTCTGATGCCTGTGATAATTTTTGTTTGTGTCTTATCCTCTTTAAAAATTCATATTACTCATTTTGACTGTCTAAATAGTTTTCAACATTCCGTTGTAAAACCACATCACTACAACTTCTGGGGATTTTTTTGTATGTTTGTTTACTAACTGTCCAGGAATCACAGCCAAATGTTAGAACTGGTTCTTTGTAGCATACAAGAAATATTTTTCTAACCTTCAATGACAAAATTTTATTTTGAAGATGTTCTTTATGTTATAAATGCAGCTGTTGCTTGTAGTTTTTTTTTTTTACACTGCATTTCATCAATTCAAGACTATTTTATACAATAAACTTCTGCCTTACTATATTTAAAACACCCGCAAGTTGCTGTCGACCTTTTGCGTTTTCAACTGTCAATACTGTGTCATCTGCATAGCGTAGATTGTTTATATTATGTTGACTGCTCATCCTTGTCTTGGGAAAGTAAATTACAAGTATTTCAGAAATCAGAGTGGGTTCGCCTGTTGGTGAAAAACACTAGCAATAAGGAAAGCAAATCTACACGCATAAATCACTCGTGACTTTGTATGGACTACACTTGAGTTTAAAGCAAACGAGTGGAGGTAAACAAATTAATAAATATCCCCAACTTGCAGTGCTTGCCTCTATACTCAATCTCAAGGCCAAAGTCTGTATCTATATATATATATATATATATATATATATATATATATATATATATATATATATATATATATATATATATATATATATATATATATATATATATTATATATATATATATATATATATATAAAAGGACAAAAATACTTAGCTATAAAGCTGAAACATCACAACCACAAAGCTAATCCATACGCACAAATCAAGCGAGCGCACCAGGACTATACATGCTGAATGGGTTACGTTTGAGTTCAAAGTGAGCGAACGCAAACCACCACAGGTAAGTAATCGACGCGCTACAACGAATACAAACAAATAAATTAAATATTGAGCACAACCCACTACTGGAAAAGCTGATCGTATTCTGGTATGAACATGAGGCTTATCCACGTCAATGTGGAAGCACTAGACTCGAGTTTCGCTCTCGTTGAGCTCGTCAGTAGTGCATATCCTTTGACCGGACCCGGAAACAAACCCAGGATCACTGGCGTGTGAAGCGGGTGTGTAATCACTAGACCACGCGGCACACGCTGGACGCGGCCAAAATATCACAACAGAATATTACAACGTCACCCAAATAAATGTGTAGTTTCTCCGTGATCTACGTTCAGCTTCTGATAGCACTGCAGAAATGGGACAAGCAATTCCTGACCCCCTCTAAGGACTTACTGGCCACAGAGATGTTGGCTACAGCGGTGTACAGCTCTAAATGTTCCATGGAGAAGGTGTGGATGGATGTGTTCACGGGTGTGCACCTGTTCTCTTCTGTACTGCTGAGGAGTACTTTCACAACTGGGGCATCTGTAATGAGAACAATGATTTTGTTTGTTAATCAACGTGATATTTTATTTAACAAACATTCCTCTATAAGCAATTACATCAACTTCGGGAAAATCAGATGATTTATACATATGATTTCTTCTTTTATTTAGCTTAACCGAGGTAACGTGGGTCGGTCATCTGTCAACAAGGTCACTCGCAAGAAGGAAGGCCATGTCACAGGAGCCAAAGTTAGCTTGTCACGTTTTAAGCGGTCCACGCCTGGCAAAGTTTAGTTTCATTTTCGTGCCAGGGCATGCGGGTGTACAAGGAAATGAACTAACTAACTAACGTGTTAAGCGTGCATGGCGCTTTGAACGAATTGCACACTTTGACTGAACCCAAAAGAGAAAACGGGAAGCTCAAGCTGAGATTGTACCAGGTTGAGTTGAGTTGAGCTAAGAACCTATATCACTGCACTCAGGACATTCTCATACGCTCTCCGTCCCCTCGTTCCACAGCCAGTTAAGAGTCACACTGCTAATTGTTTCCTCCGCTATCTGATTGGTCTTCCCTCTCAGTTTTGAGATTATACCAGAACCTTTTCCAATCTCCCGCAATCTCATCCTTTCCACATGCGGGTTCTCAATCTGTTCCTCCACCTTCTCCACCTGTTTTCACAGGCGCACGACCACCTCTCTCTTGTCCATAAATAATCTACCACCAAGAGGTATATTCCCTGCCAGTCTATTAGCCTGTTCATTACACCCCCCCCCCCGCACTCTTGCACGGCCAGGGAAAATCCATACTTCTTCTTCTTCTTCTTCTTCTTCTTCTTCTTCTTCTTCTTCTTCTTCTTCTTCTTCTTCTTCTTCTTCTTCTTCTTCTTCTTCTTCTTCTTCTTCTTCTTCTTCTTCTTCTTCTTCTTCTTCTTCTTCTTTCTTTCTTTCTTCTTCGTCTTCTTCTTCTTCTTCTTCTTCTTCTTCTTCTTCTTCTTCTTCTTCTTCTTCTTCTTCTTCTTCTTCTTCTTCTTCTTCTTCTTCTTCTTCTTCTTCTTCTTCTTCTTCTTCTTCTTCTGCGTTCATCCGGAGTCTTTTTTTTTTCTTTTTCGGATGTGATTGCGTTGTGCCTGTTTACATTAAGCTGTGATACAGCCCGTGTAGGTCGACACATCCGACTTCTGAAATCCAAACAATTCTCACAATCTGTGACCTCTGAAGCGAGGTAAGCCATTCCAAACGAAACATTCCTTTCTCCATCTAACTAAGCATAGTCCTTGAATCCGTGATGAAGACAATGTGAGTTTGCAGTGGTCTTCTCTAACCAACGAATGCCCCTGTGATTGCTTCCACTTCCATTCTCCTTTCTCAATAATCGTCCATTAGCACGTATCAGAACCAGGGCCTTGCAATGGAAAATCATGTATTGCCGCCATGTGGACAGATTATTGTGAATAATATTTTAGTACTTTAACATCATATAAAATGACTGCAATAAGTAATTTTAAGCGTGAAACGTTCCGGTCTCATGTGCAATGTTTTAAATGTGTTGTTTGTGGTTCTAAAATGGAGAAAGAAGTTAAAGGCCCACATGGAATTTTAATGACACATAGAATGATAACTAACCATAACAAATAGATTGTACCCCAGGACGACAACATAGTAAGAATACCTAGACAATAATGAAATGGTGGAGTACGGTAGTAGTAGGTCGTATTTACAGCACATCGCTGTCAACACCAGCATTTTTCAGCTGCTGTTGACGTCTTGGCAAGTTTTTACATTCAGTAGTTTGCCATTGCTTTCTGAACCATCGGCTCACATTCCTTGAGGTAAGAAACCACCGCGACGCGATCCGCTGCCGAATCTCGCGCAGCTGTGTTTCGTACGTGGGTATACGGGATTAGCCTTAACCCCTTCTCCAAGGCAAACTACTGAACGTAAATGTGTCTAGAATATCAATCTAGGGTTGATTGCAACACCCTGCAAAGGACAGGCAACATTTCCTGTAACAATAAGCATAAAAAGTCGCTTAAGAGTCGACAGGGTCGACTTCATTGCACCGGGTTTTTATCCCATATGGCTCAGTCGCTTTCCGCAGCAAACTACCGAAAGCGTCGCACATAGCACGAACTCTATAGCACCAGCGACGACCCCCAGGAGTCTCCGAAAACATGCACGCGTGAATCGAAGGACGCGGCCCGGAATCGAATCCACAATCTTCAGACGGCTTGACCACTTCATCACGAAGCCACTTTAAGCCTTTTAACAATAAGCTTGTTATAACATAAATCAAGCGGACGGGCAGTCAAACAGAAATACTCACAGTCGCAGTTCAGTGTCAGCTCACTCCAATTCCTGGATCCCTCACAGGTGACAACGGCCTCCCCGCTAGTCTGCAAGAACCCTTTCTGGCACTCATACTCCACCTGGGTCCCGTGAGCACAGGATCCGATCCCTGGGTCACAGCGTCCACTCTTGACGCCTCTCAGCTGCTGGCCATACCGTGGAGGTGGCGGTTTGGTACAGTCGGCTGTGAATAAAAGTTCCCTTGATGTATATTGCGGGCTCCGTGGCCAAGGTGTTATGCATGCAATTCGTAATCCCGAATACCACATTCAAAACACAGCTGCGGTCGATTTGGAAGCAAACCGATTTGTGTTTTTTTTAAATATAATGGTAGGAATGGTGGTCGTTCAGAAAGCAATGACAAACTATGGAACGTGAACTTGCTAAGCAATAACAAACAGCCTAAAATGCTGGGGTTAAATGCGACGCCCTGTGAAGGATATACAACTAACTTTATGTATATCAAAAGCGTCACGATCACCAGAAAGATGACGATTATTATAATCTTCACAGAAGAGTTCAACCTGGCAGAATTGGTAAGAGCTCTCGCTCTTAAACCTCCAGTGTGCTAATGCCAAGGTAGCGGGTTCATCCCCTGCACTGGTCAGTTGGACAAAACTGTTGACTTCTCGTCCTTGACTTGGGGACATGAATTACAAGTACCTCAGGAGTCAGAGTGGATTCCCTGATGGCGAGGGACACCAGTAAAAGGGAAAGCTAAATAGTTAATCCACGCGCAAACATCAGTCCAGTGCACTCTCAAGTAGTGGCAACTACTAGAGATGGTAGCTGTCACAGCCTCACATTATCCACATTATCCGGTAAACCAACATTAGTTAATAGATATTAGCCAAGGGCTACAACTCCCGCCCAAGGGAAAGAAGTAAGACCCTCGAAGGCCAGAGTATTCCAGAACCTTCTCGAAGGACTGGTCAGTGAGTCCACTGTCCCGTGGACACTGATGTGGCCCGCCTATTGCGGGGTCCACGAGGAACTCGAACAGAGTTACCACCCGTGTCGGATTGCGACACGTGTGAACCGGCAGAGAGAGAGACGGGACATCGAAGAGGCAACAGGGCCTGCCTTAGAGGGACTCAATAGTTTAGACCCATGTGTATTTGGGTTCATAGACATATGCTAGATAGTTTGCTTAGAATGTTTGATGATGTTAAACTGTGTGATGATGTTAAACCTCTGTGATATGCAACTCAGTGCGGGCTTCTTAAACCCACTGCGCCAACGCACTGTATATTGAAATACAATAAATGTTAGATATTATATTTAACGGAGTTATTGTTGCCTGTGTGAGCCCGAGCTCAGATACCTAGACATCCAACACGCTGACAGGCTTTTTGGGGGCTAAGATCTCCGGTTTGGGCATAAGCTTTACGTTCAAACGGCTATTGATTGCCAAGTAAAAAATTAAATTAATCATATCAAATTGATTTCTGAAGAAGTTTAACAAATTTGCATCTATCTAGTGATCAACTAGTATTAATATGAGTCCCTCTGCAGCTAGTCTCTCAATGATGTTAATACTATAAACTATTTTGACATGACTGTGACATTTTTTGACTGTTACTAATGTTTTCTCATTCTACGAGCAGATTGTTCCGCGAATTGTGTGGTGTGTAACCTATGTAAACTATCCAACAGTGGCGAGAGTACAAGACAACATTCGCAAGTTCTGGGAATATAAGATAAGTTTCATATCATGCCCATTGCAACCCTAAGTGGTACTTATCACCATCCATCCATGTATCATTTTGCTTTGCATTGATTTGTATGTATATTCATGACCTTGTAACCAACATAACTTTGCATTTGTATTTGCACATGTAATAATTAAGGGAGATAACTAAATTTTCTACTCCCCAACATTTTTCTAAGGGATTTAACTTCATTGAAATTACCAACAAGTAAAAGACAAGATGTCTACTTTAGATGTCTACTTTTTCGTACCCCAGCCGATTGGGATATACTTCTCCCAACGGTGCTGTTCGCATATAGAGAAGTCCCGCAGTCAAGCACAGGGTTCTCTCCCTTCGAATTGATATATGGAGCGAACCCAAGAGGACCTCTCACTATTTACAAAGATATCATATCACAACCTGTAAATATCCAACTACCCATTTCCACCTATGATTTAGTCACTGACACCAGAGACAAAATCATACGTTCCTGTATACTGGCCAGACATCATTACAGGAGAAAGGTTTTAGGTACAGGCAGTACGCCAACAAAGGTGCAAAAACAATTGTATTAAAACCAGGTCAGGATATTTTACTACTGCTACCTGACAAGAGAGATTTACTATCAACCTCTTGGCAGGGACCGTTTAAAATTGTTAGAAGAATTTCGGAAGTTGATTACGAAATTTCGTTGAATGGGAAGTTGAAAATATTCCATGTAAATATGTTAAAACCATACTATGCTAGACAGGACACTGACTCGAGTGAGCAGACGCAGCTAACTGATGACAGAAACGAAACGACAATTACCCAACTGAATGACACCTCGACAAACGAAGCATCGTTAACGACGCACTCTTACGACAACAAAGACGACGAAGACATATGTACATTACCGACAATATGTGATAACGACAGCGACGACCAATTTGACGACATATTGACAACGATTAACCTCGACGACGACAACAATGACATTGAAGACAATTTACAAACAGTAACATCTGTGATAAATCAGACAGACGTAGACAATACTGAAATCCCAGTACCGATTATGAATGACGACGGTAGTATAAAGGACATACAAATCTCTGACACTCTGACACAACAGCAGCGACAAGACATTTTGACTCTCTTAACGAGTATAAATCTATCTTCTCTAACAAACCTGGACGGACTGACAAAATAACACATTCAATTGTGTGACAGATCTGACACCGGTTCAAATGTAAGACCATATTCTATTCCTCTGCATTATAGAGCAAATTTAGACAAGGAATTTTGGATTTAGAGAAAAATAGAATAATTCAGAAATCTATGTCTCAATATTCTTCACCGATTGTCCTGGTGAAAAGAAGGACCAAACGATCCGTTTGTGCATCGATTATAGAAGGTTAAATACAATAACCCACAACAGATGCGGAGCCGATGAATAGCTGTGAAGACCTCATTTTGAACATGTCTCAATCATCCTTATTTTCGAAGGTTGATTTAGCGAAAGGTTATTGGCAAGGTACCACTACACCCTGCTTTCTAGACATATAATAGCATTCGCAACACCTCTCGGTTTGTACGAATGGAGATATCTTCCATTTGGTCTCAAAACGCTATCCCGCCACATTTGTTAGATAACTAGATTGCTATTGCACGGAATTAAAGATGTCCCAAGCTTATATTGATGATATTTGCATTCATTCTTCTAATATGACTTCTCACTTACCTTACACTCAAACAAGTCTTCGACCAAATCTTTCTTTTCGGACTTACTATCAAACCTTCCAAGGTTGAAATAGGCTATAAACAAAAGACTCCTTGGTCATAGAATTTCTGAAGGCAAACTGTTGACAGATGATAAGATTGTTTCGAAGATTCTCAATCTAGAAGTTTCCTACCAAAAAGAAACAAATTAGAAGTTTATTAGGTCTTATAAACTATTATTCTAAGTTTTACCAAATTGGGCAGGACTTACATCAGTTTTTTCTATATGTTGACAAAAGATCATCCTCCAAAGTGTAAAAGTACCAGCTTAGAGGATGCAATAATGCAGATTGAAGACCATTTTTCTAATCACCAGTCTTACTCTACCAAACATAGATTTACCCTTTATTTTGACCACAGATTCGAGTGCTATCGCAATTGGCGGATGTTTAAGCAATAAGTGATGGAGTGAGACGACCCAATTCTCTACGTACTGACCGTAAGTGAAGAGAGCGAAGACACGTACTCTACAGTGATTGGAGCATTAAGTCTATTATTTTGTATGCTCAGATTTTTGTTCTAATTTCTCTTGGGTGCCCACTTCGTTGTACTCACCGACAATTCGCCATTGTTGGTACTTAGCAAGGTGTTCTCCAAAAACCATCGGTTGCAAAGATGGTCTTTCTTCTCCAGATTTCGACTTCGAAATCCGCCATATCAGAGGCACTGATAACATTATAGCTGATATTTTATTCGCGGCAGACGAATGCGCCACAGAATAACATTTGGCCCTTGACCATTCTCCATACCAGAAATTGTGATATTTTATTCCGTAGCATAGAACAGTGTAACTTTAACACCTTCAAAGAACTTCCATTTAAAAGTAATAACACCCCAGTGAATAGTTACATATAACACCACACGAACGTGAACTTTGAGAACTATACTACCACTTATCAAAAGCTCTAGGACCAACTCCGAGCGAGAGACATATATCTGTGAATGATTTTCATCCAGTGAACTGACATTGATCACGAAACATTAAGAAACACTTTATACTCGACGTTGGAACATTCCGTACTTGCTGTGGCTAATAGACTTTGCAACAGCCGAACGCAACTACGTCGACGACAACACTCAAGAGACAGCCATACTAGCTATTAACATTCATGGCACGACACGCTAACAACAGGAGGACAACGCGCACATCATCGTTGGATTTAGTTACTTAGTTAATTAATTAATTTAGTATTGAATATGTTTATATTGAATTATGTATAATAAAATGTTTTACCTGTAATTTGTACATTTTCTACTAGATTATTTACAGGTATTTCCCATTCATAGGTTAAATAACCTCCTATGCAATTTTCTCTATGTAAATTATAAACATTTTTGAGTCATCGTACAAAAAGTACGTATTATCTTAAAGGGAAAATATCGCCTATTCCGTTTTTTCTAAGGAAATAACACTTACCTCAATTTACTTATATATTTAACCAAATACTATTTTGAATGAAAGATGTGTGAATGACAGTGTGAATGAATTAAATGAGAGAGCGATATACTGAGCGGACAAATTGTACGCAAAACGTATTTATTTTATTTGTCTGCGTCTTTCATGTAAATTGTACTACTTGTCTAAATTGTTGATACATTGTTTAGGCAGTTAGTTTAGTACTCTTAGTTAGGATTTAGGATACTACATCTAACACCACTGCTTGGAATGCCTGATCATGTATTACACACATTGGAGTAATTCATGATTAAGGATATCCCAACTCGTGACGCTTGGAATAAGCCACACATTCAGCACAGCAAGACACTTTACACAAAACTCAAACTGAACACTATCAATTAAAATGCAGTCACTTTATTAGAAGCAGCAACTTATAGTCAAACACACAAACAAGCCAACAGGGACACATGTGTCAGATGGGATAAAATAACAACGTACTACATAGATTTAGCATTATACAACATACGAGAGTAAAAGTGTATTGAAATGCACACACAGAACAAGATTTGAAGGTGTACTTAATTAGCCAAGCTTTTGTCTTGTAATCCTCTTTAAAACAGGTTAATTATCTTGGTATCAGTAGGATACTATGAGAAGGACGGGTTGTAGACACACTAGTAAACGTCACGTAACTTCGGTCAGATAAGCATTTTAAGGACACAGGAGAGAGAGAGAGAGATCTTCTCACCAAATCAGAGAAGTGGGTGTATGGAGAGATACATGAGTGTTGATGCCATATGTAGTTACCAAGTTACTGTCCACCAAACTACAAATACCGTCTTTATGTGATTCTGTGACAGATTATTGCAGAACTAATTACCCATAACAACCCATCAAATCAGGGAGAGGGGGGACTCCTGTCACGCCTCCTTATCCACATATCCGTAAACCAACATAAGTTATAGATATTAGCCAAGGCTACAACTCCCGCCAAGGAAAGAAGTAAGACCCTCGAAGGCCAGAGTATTCAGAACCTTCTCGAAGGACTGTCAGTGAGTCACTGTCCCCGTGGACACTGATGTGGCCCGCCTATTGCGGGGTCCACGAGGAACTCGAACAGAGTATTACCACCCGTGTCGATTGCGACACGTGTGAATCGGCAGAGAGAGACGGGACATCGAGAGGCAACAGGGCCTGCTAGAGGGACTCAATAGTTTAGACCCATGTGTATTTGGGGTTCATAGACATATGCTAGATAGTTTGCTTAGAATGTTTGATGATGTTAAACTGTGTGATGATGTTAAACCTCTGTGATATGCAACTCAGTGCGGGCTTTTAAACCCACTGCGCCAACGCACTGTATATTGAATACAATAAATGTTTAGATATTATATTTAACGGAGTTATTGTTGCCTGTGTGAGCCGAGCTCAGATACCAGACATCCAACACGCTGACAAGTAGCACGGTGTTTGACTACGTTTGCATTCAAACCGAGCGAGACGTAACAAAGATACTTCCACTATGAAGTGAGGAGTGGCAATCGTCAAGACTCGGCAACATAGCAGTTTTCTTCTCATAGTCCTACCTGTGTGGGGTGTAAATTCATGTTTGACTACAGCCTTCTGTCTCGTGTACAGCCAGTCAGTTCTGATACCGATGTTCCTCCATGCCATAATGTCAAACTGTCCAGCATCTTCTATCTTTGTCTTCCCCTGCCTCTCCTCCCTTCCAACTTTCTCGCTATGTGACGACATACTCCAGCTTTCCTCTTATTATAACACGCCCAAGGCATGCAGTCCTGTCTAGTTTCTGATGCGAGTAACACTTTTCTTTATAAGAGCACAACAGGCTGAAATACCACTTGCTAAATAAACTAATGATAAGAGATCCTTGGTGATTCATTCATTCAGTAGCATGTCCTTTGCAGAACCTCGCTCCCATAACAACCTTCCGGAAAACCTCTCTCAAGATGATCCCGCGTCCGATACACTCATCTGGAGATCATCCGCCACACCGAGCACCCATCTTCTCTTTGGCCTTCCTCTTCCTCTCTTCCCAGGCATATCTTTATTTATCCGCATATCTTTTACAGGACATCGTTTTCAACAGCAGCATCTTTCAGCTGTCTGTTGATGTCCTCTGTCAAGTATTACGCGTCAGGAGTATCCTATAGTTTGCCATTGCTTCTGAGCGCCGGCTCAGTTATTATCCCGCAAGTCACCAGCGGGGGTCGACCCGCACTCCAGCTCTCGCCCGCTGCGAGACTCGGCGTGATACCAAAACGGAATACGGCAGAAAGTGTTGTAACCCTCGCCAGAGAGACCGGCACTAGTGGTGAATACAACCGTGAATTGCTAAAATGACTAGCTAGACTCGTTTGCCGCAACAATGTACAACAAATGCAGAACTAATAAAAATAGACTGTCCTATCCTGCTCACTAAAACATCTGAGCGACACACCTCTATGGACACGTCAATAGACCTTACTTTGACTGCTATTTTCTTAAAATATATTTAAGTTGTTATCAGAAGGCGTACAAAGAAGATGAAACATTCTATCACGACCCGCCTATGTACAAATGCCCTCATTTTGCCATGAATTTCCGCACTGTTCCAGCGCCGTCTCTGGTTCTGATTGTTCACTGTCGCGCTTTTGTGTTCTTTCTTTTATGTTAACATCTCACTTGTATTGTTATTTACCTTTTGCTTGCTTGCTTTAGACTGTTTCCTGAAGTGTTGTTTTTACAAGTGTCACGTGTTCGTAGCGCGACCAAAATGTTTGATGTGTCTCTACTGTATGTCTTCAGCCAATATATATAATTGCGGCGGGTGATCATTCGGGTGATCATGCAGATCTGTATAGTTCCACGTCATGTACAGTGCGCAGTTTATAAAATAAGAAAACGGTGGTATGATCAATCCTGATCCTCGGGTAGTGAATGCGGGTGTC
>JACEFZ010028074.1:0-174537 GCA_014155875.1 Cepaea nemoralis
TTTTTTTCCCACATTTTGGCTAACAGATTTCCCTACTTGACCTTTTTTTTCCATTTGGCTAAAAAAGTTTCCTATTTTTCAAAAGGTTGAGCAATGTTTTTCTTACTTGGTCTTATTTTTCCTTTTTGAGAAACCTTTCCCTTTTTGGTAAATTATTCCCTTTTGGGTTATCAATTTTTCCTTTTTTTTTTTATATGTTTGGTTGAGATATTTCTGTATTTGGCCTAATTTTTTTCCCATTTGGCAATAGTTCCCCTATTTTTTAAATAATTTGGTCTAGATATTCCTCTCTTTGGTGATATTTTTCAAAATTGGCTATAAATTTTCCTTGGAAAATATTTTTACTTTTTGGGCTAAAAAATTTTTCCAAATTTTAAATAAGTGCGGATGGGGTATTTCGTTTTGGCTACTTTTTTTTCCATTTGGAAACAGTTTTTCCTACTTGCCCTGGGTTTTTTTCGCTTTGGCTCAAAGTTTCCTATTTTCAAAATTTTTGGTTAAGATTTACTATATTTGGTCTAACTTTTTCTCATTTGGTTGAAAATTTTTCCTTCTTTTTATGATTTGGAACGGATTTTTCTCTCTTTGGTGATTTTTTTTCACCTTTGGTTATAATTTTTTTATTGGGTTAATATTTTTACTATTGGCTAAAAATTTTTTCCTAATTTTTTTAAGTGGGGACGGGGGTATTTCGTTTTTGGCCCGACATTTTTTACTTTTGGCTAACAATTTTCCTTTTTGACCTATTTTTTTTCGTTTGGCTACAAATTTTCCTATTTTTATGAGTTGGTTAATTTTACTATACTTGGTCTAATTTTTCTCTTTTGGGTTGAAAATTTTCCTTTTTTTTATAAGTTGGAACGAAAATTTTCCTCTCTTTGGCTTATTTTTTTTTCACATTTGGCTTCAAATTTCCCATTTGGCAATATTTTTCCTGTTCGACTAAAAAAATTTCCCGTTTGCATACGTGGGGACGAGTATTTCTGTTTTGGGCCGCTTTTTAAATTTTGGGAACTTTTTCCCTACTCGACCTGGGTTTTTCCCCCCTTTGGTTAAAAAAATTTTCCCCCCCTACTTTCATTGTTTGAGTTAATATTTTTGTTTTTGGCCTAACTTTTCCCCATTTGGTGACATTTTTCCCTACTTTTTAAATTTGGGGACGAGCTTCCTGTATTGTTTTACATTTGGGGTATCCATTTCCTACTTTCACTTTTTGGTTAACAAATTTTAGCTTTTCTTTGGGTACCTTGTTTAGGTTTGTTTAGTTATAGTGTTCGTGTCAGCGTTTTTTTCTTTGGTTTTTTCAGTTTTCATTGTGTGTGTGTGGGGTTTTGTGTGTTTTTTTGTGGTCATTTTTATTATTTTTTTGTCACTGTTGTATCTGTTTTTTGTATGTGTTTTTATTTTGAGTTATTCTTTTTTTCCCCCGTTGTTTTTGTCCTTTTTCCCTTTTTTGTGTCGGTGCCTTATTACCCTATTGTTTTTTTGAGTGAGCATATTATGAATTAGTGAGCGCCTATTTGTCGACCGGATGGAAGGGAAACAACCGATGCCCTCAAAGTAGGTATTTACGCTATATTCGACGCCTTTTTGCCTTGTCGTTTTTAGTTGTTTGCTCGAAATGGGCATGCCCCCGGGATGCTGTCGCTTTGAGAATGATCGATATCTCACATGACCCTTTTTTTCGCAGCACGGAGACACTATCATCACCTTTAGAACTCAAATCGTATTTCAGTAACACCTTTCTGGATACAACAAAACTAGTTTTAACTACATACGATATACAAATACTTAGTGAAACAACAAACACCCTCGCTATTTACTACTCCCATTATTACCACCACCACCCCACACCACCACCCCCCCGCTACTACTACTACTACTACTATACTACTACTATACTACTACTACACTACTATATACTATACTACTACTACTACTATACTACACTACTACTATACACTACTACTACTACTACTCTACTACCAATATTATTATATTTTATCCATGGTGTTGGAGATCAAATTATGGAGTGTCTACTGACCAATGTAGGCGATAAGTCCTTTCTCTGTTGGGGACTATTACTACTGTGCTATTTTGGTATATGAGTACCACCATTACTAAGGGAAACCGTTAATTGGGGATTTCTGTTATGTGAGTCAACCCGGAATTGTTCAATGGTGTTTTGGGTTGCAATGTGTGGGTGATACGTCCGTTGGTAAGACACGTAATGATGATGAAATTTTTACTATTGTTGGTATTGTATACTACTGCTACAATTACTATTGGTGTCACTACAATTAATATTATAATATTATTATTAATAAGCTTACTACTGCTTTCTCTTCCCTTTACCCATCCTGGTTTCACTACACTACTTTCCTCTACAATGTAAGTGGTCACTCGATCACTTGACCACTACTTGACCACCCCTTTATCGTCACCCTGTCACTACCATTTCATTACACATATTCTCCTCTATATTTTAAGTGGTCACTTGACCACCCCTTGACCACTTGACCACTGCTTGACAACTACTTGACCATTGTCATCGAGCACTTTAACCACTACCGTTTCACTATACCTACTCTCCTCTACAATTAAAGGGGTCACTTGACCACTTGATCGGTACTTGACCGCCTCTTGACCACCGCTTGACCACATCATTGACACTTTATCCACCGCATGTAACTACACATACCTTCCTCTACAATTTAAGTGGTCACTCGACCACCCCTTGACACTTGACCACCCTTGACCACCCCTTGACCACTACTTGACCACCTCACGATCATCACCAACTTACTACACTCACTTTCCCTGACAATTAAGAGGTCACTTGACCACTTGACCACTACTTGACCACTACTTGACCACCTCTTGACCACTAATTTACCACCCTTTAATCATCACCATATCATTACAACTACTTTCCACTAAAATTTCCTCACTTGACCAACTGCTTGACCACTAATTTACCACCCTTTAAATCATCACCATATCATTAAAACTACTTTCCACTAAAATTTTCCTCACTTGACCACTGCTTGACCACTGCTTGACCACTAATTTACCACCCTTTAATCATCACCATATCATTACAACTACTTTCCACTAAAATTACGTCACTTGACCACCACTTGACCACTACTTGACCATTACTTGACCACGTAATCGCACACTTTAACCACCACCACATCACTACACGTACTTTCCCCTTTAATTTAAGTGGTTTACTCCACCACATGACCACCACTTGACCACCTCTTGACCACCACTTGACCACGTCATCACACACCCTTAACTATAAGCGGTCACTTACTATGTCTTTTTTTTTTTTTCTTCTATATATATATTTTATTAACATTATTATATACCTTCTTTGAATCGTTTGTTTTTTATTTTAATGTTTGATGTCGTATTTTTTATGTCGTACCTATAATTACTTGACCACGCCCACTCTGATGAGTCACTAGACCACGTCATCTCTGATGAGTCACTTGACCACGTCACCTCTGATGAGTCACTTGACCACGCCTACTTTTTGGGGAAAAAAGAGTTATCACCCTTTGTGGAGGTATCTATAAAACTCCACCTCCACCTCCACAAATTCGCGTGATGGAGCCCCACTTACACTACTCTCTTCCTCTCTTCCCAGGCATAATAGGATCTGCGAGTAAAAAATTACCATCTTTGGTTCTCGTACTGTATTGTCATTAAGATTAAGGTGCAGTGGTTGCAATTGATCTGCCCATGACCCCCAACAGAGGCTGTCATCTGAAGTACAAAAAAGAATTCCAAATCACTGACTGGTGGGCATCGGTGGACCACAATGGGCTGGAAGGCTCATACTGGGATTAAGATGCCTCAAACAATAACAAACACATGCCACGCGTGCAAAATCCTGTCTAGGGTAGTTCCCAGTGTGATCTTTTCTACAGCCGGACTATTGTCAACTGAACAGACCTGACACATTGACAGGTTGGTGTCTGATAGGAGCTACATTGGGCTCCTGTCAGCGATAAGCTAATTGTTGCTCGTGTATTAAACGTGGTCCTGATCACCATGATCATTAACGCCAAGAGTCAAAGGGATTCCGAAAGGCTTGCAGTCTGCGTCGAGATATTGTGGGAGAATAAATGCTATAGATCAGTAGTTCACAAGCTTTTCAAGCAGAGGGCCACATCTACTATTTTCGGTAGTTGAGCGGGCCACAACGTTATAAAATTACTAGCTGACCCGGCCCGGCTTCGCCCAGTCCTTGGTGGGGAGCATCTCATTTAATTCATATAAGTAGTCATATAAGTTCCCGTTCCCGTTACCGACTGTCTGTCTGTCTGTCTGTCTGTCTGTCTGTCTGTCTGTCTGTCTGTCTGTCTGTCTGTCTGACCCGGCCCGGCTTCGCCCAGTCCTTGGTGGGGAGCATCTCATTTAATTCATATAAGTAGTCATATAAGTTCCCGTTCCCGTAACCGACTATCTGTCTGTCTGTCTGTCTGTCTGTCTGTCTGTCTGACCCGGCCCGGCATCGCCCAGCTCCTGGTGTGGAGCATCTCATGTAATTCATATAAGTAGTCATATAAGCTCACGTTCCCGTTCCCGACTATCTATCTGTCTGTCTGTCTATCTGTCTGTCTATCTGTCTGATCCGGCCCGGCTTCGCCTAGCCCCTGATGGGGAGCATCTCATTTAATTCATATGAGTAGTCATATAAGTTCCAGTTCCCGACTGTCTGTCTGTCTGTCTGTCTTTCTGTCTGTCTGTCTGTCTGTCTGTCTGTCTAATCATTTATTGGTTGCAGTTAGAACAACCTTAGATAAACGAAGACCAACTTACAAAAAGCATTAGAAAGAGCACTTGAAAGATCTTTACATCTTCCCCAACAATTAACTTGGGTAAATGGAGCAGCGGCAGCAACAGCAGAAGAAGAAAAAAAAAGGAGGAGTAGGAGATGGGAGGAGGAAGAGGGAGGAGGAGGGAGGAGGAGGAGAAAGAGAGAAGAGGAGTATGGGGGAGGGAGAGGGAGGAGGGGGAGGAGAAGAGGAAGAGGGTAGGAGGTGGAGGAGGGGAGAGGAGGAGGAGGAGGAATATAACGCATATGCCTGTAGATTTAATAATGGCTGAAGTTGTTCCATGTCTTCTTAGAGTTGGCGACAGTGTAAAGAAATATAAAATCTTCAAACTTGATAGAGATAAGGTAACTATTATTTATTCATTCTTTAAGCAAAAAAAGATGAGTTACAATGTTATGCATTATGCATTATTTTTATGAAAACTTTGAAAATGCCTTACAGATTGTATCATTATTTATTATAACTCATATGCCGGTACATAACTATGGACAAAGAGTTTATAAATCTTTGAAAACGATGCCACAATATGACTATAAGTTACACAGAAAAGTTATGCCCCTTGAAATAACTTTTACAGAGTTAAGTCCCCTGAGATATATGAAATTATAATGAAAAATGGAAAATTAAATAATATTGGGTAAGCAGCCGATTTCACACTAAAAAAATATGACAGTGGGCTGCGCTAGAATGAAAGGAAGACGTGTAGAAAATTTCATCTCAATCGGATGGGCCGTTCGCGAGCGCATAAAGGACATATGGACAGACAAACGGAGATTGCCTTTTATATATAAGATTAAAGTCGTGCAATTTCTTACCTTTCTTACCTTTCGTTATCAAAATTCTAAGTCTTTAAAGGCAGTCAGTTTCAGTCATACACTGCGGTCATTTTTGGTTTAAAATCAAAAGTTCATTTAACAATACATTTTAAATCAGTTTCGAAAATCGCTATTAATGTAATTAATTTACAATTGTAACTGTTCTTTATAACCAGTTACTTAAGTTTAGATGCCAGTTTATCAATGTCTGGACACAAATCTGTCGTGCCCAAAGTCATAAGAGCAGCTAGGTTACTGTGGGTGAGTCTGGAACGTTGCTTGTTTTTTATAACGATCATTGCGGAAAATGACTCCTCGCATCTGTATGTCGAACCAAAATGAAAAATGCATCTCTGGGCGAATGAACGCAAGTGTTCAAATTGTTCGACAGGCAATAGTCGCCAGAATGAAATCATATGATCAGCTGAAGGTGAAGCAGGCAGCTCCAGAAGTTAACATCTCAGTTCAGCATTGCATTTCAAATCAATTACTTCGTGCTGAAGGTTTTGCTGTAATTGACAGAGCTTGGCATTAGGAAATACGAACGGATTTATGAAGAGGGTAGCATTATCCTCCTATATTGTGAACTCTTGAAATCTCGACTGTACGTGCTGTTACTGTGTAACAGTAGCTCACAATAGAAACTGTTTGAACTCACGCCTGCTCAGCGCGTTACCTCGCATGCCACTTTCTGACAGCTGGCGGGCCACAAGTGGTCCGCGGGCCTTGGTTTGGGTACCAATAGTCTACATCTACTCACTGTAGTCAATTGAAGATTTTCATTATGTCCTTGTAGGACTGGCTGGTTGAGTTTTCTGTCTGTCCATGATATTGTTTGCATTTTCCGCACAAATCACATTTTCAATGCCATTAGATGTTTTTCAGCTTGTCTACTCATTCATTGTCCAGTTTCAAAAGTGCAGATTCTATGTATCACTTCAACACACATTGATGTGATAAACGCTCTCTGGGATAAGAAAGCGAGCGCAAGTGAACAGAAAGTGTATCCGTAACTGGAGAGATTTTTCACAAAGAAGAGAGTGGAGAGTTTTAATCAGATCGCTATAGAATGTTAAATCTAGGTGGCCGTCAGGGTATATGTGGAAATGTCCCGAATGATGATGATGTCGACCCTCCCCCCCCCCCCCCACCCCGAAAAAAATTATTGGCCATGTAGTATAGAATAAGTAACGTGTAGAGGTCAGCATGGCCGTATGGATAGAAACGTGTGTTCTTAAACATCCGGTGTGCTGATGCCGAGGTAAGGAGTTTAACCCTACACCGGATAGTTGGACTAAAGTGTTGACCTCACTTTCTTGACTTGGGGACGTAAATTACAAGTACCCCCTGAATTCGGAGTGAGTTCGCCAAATTGCTTAGAAATTGAAAAACAAACACAACAGACAATATACAAATTTAAATTAGTGCACAAAAGAATTCAGGAAAGATATAATAAAGAAAAAGTACATCAACAGGCTGTTTACAAACTAAAGATGACAAAATCATAATAGAAACAGATCAGATTCTACATGTATGGTCAGATTATGTGAAAAACCTTTATAATGATAACAGAGATGAACAGTATGATACTCGATCTAATAATGATTGATTGATTGATTGATTTAGGAACCGACATCACAGCATTCGGGACATTCCCATAAGCGCTCCGTCCCCATCCTCAGCAGCCAGCGAAGAGTTCCAACACCAATAGTACCAGTAGCAATCTGATTATATGTCCGTCTCGCCTTTCCTCTAAGCGTCGAGCATCGGCCAGATCCCCTCGTCACTCCTCGCTGTCGCATTCTTGCCAGACCACGGTAATCCATTTGCTCCTCCGAGGTGTGCACGTGCTCCCCCACAAGCCGCAAAAACGTCCGCCTCGCCACGCATCAACACACCAACAAGTACTGCCGAGCCATCCAATCTGTCCGCCCGCCCATCCCCCAGCACACCAGCACGCCCCGGAGACAAAATCCACGCGACGCCCGCCACCAGCGACCTTCGAAGCGAAGCAAGAAAATCCGCAGGATGCCCGCCCTCCCCCACCCTCCCTAGACCGCCCCGCCAATTTTGATGATTTAAAAAAGTTGCATATCCTTTACAGGACATCGCTGTCAACATCAGCATCTTTCAGCTGATTGTTGATTTCTTGGCAAGATTACGCTCAGTAGTTTGTCATTGCTTTCTGAGCGGCCGGCTGACATACCCCGTAAGTTATAGACGCGATTCGAACCACTGCTGATTCTCACCGTCGTCACGTTCTTACGAGATTACGGAGAAAAGTCGCTAACCTTTAGGCCAGGAAGCTGGCAATTTTGAAGATGGAGGTTCGAAATGTTCTAAACATATGAAAGCTGGCAAGGCTCCCGGTTCAGAAATCACCACAACAGAAATGGTTAAAGCTTTAGAAGAATATTGAATAGATCAAGTCACCAGACTGCTGAACACATTATATGATACCGGAGATATACCTTATGAATTATGTAATTCTGTTTTTATTGCAACCCCAAAGAAATCAGGAACCTTGGAATGTGATCAACATAGAACAATTAGTATATTGAGTCACATCACGAAGATTTTGCTACGAATTATCATGCAGAGAGTGAGGAAGAAAATACAACCTGAAATAGGGAAAGAACAATGTGGGTTTGTAGAAGGAATAGGGGACAGTAAATGCCGTGTATATGCTGCCATCATTTATTGAACGTGCTATAGAAGTAAACAAAGATATACATCTTTGCTTTATTGACTACACAAAGGCTTTCGATAGAGTAAGACATGTCAACATGGTGGATATGCTTGCAGATCTACAAATTGATGGGAAAGACATTCTCTTCTCTTAAATTTTGTTGCGTATCCCTTACGGGACGTTGCAGTAAACACCAGCATTTTCAGCTGCTGTTGATAGTGGGTTAATATCAGCTTAGTAAGAGATGTGTGATGCAGGGATGCGTAATGTCTCCAGAACTTTTTTCCCTATACAGAGAAAATATTTTCAGAAATGTAGAAGATATAAATGGAATCAGCATTGGAAGACGAACATCAATAACATTAGATATGCAGATGATACAGTATTGATTGCAGACAATGAGCAGAATCTGAAACAATTAGTAGATGCGGTTGTTGCACACAGTGAAAAACTGGAGTTCGAATTAAATTATAAAAAGACACAGATTATGTTCATCACTAGGAAGAACGAAATACCACAATGTAATAAACAAGTAAATGGGAATATTCTTCAACAAGTGAATCGGTACAATTATCTCGGAAACGTTATAACATATGATGGGAGATGCCTTGAAGAGATTAGAACAAGAATCGCCATGGCGAAAGTAGCCTTCAACAAGATGAAAAACATACTGACCAATAAAAAGATGTCAATCGAAACGAGAAAAAGAGTGTTGAGGTGCTACATAGAGTTTTGTTCATTTTATATGGATATGAAACTTGGACAATGAGCAGTCAAGATGAAAAACATCTGATGGCTGCAGAAATGTGGTTTCTGAGGAAAATGCAAAGAATAGCATGGACAGAAAGACAAACCAATGACCAAGTACTACAGGAGACAAATGAAAATCGTAAATTGATTAGAGAAATTAGACGTAGATAGTCAAAATTTTTTGGAAATGTTATGAGAAGAAATAAAGTGGAGAACTTGGTGACAACTGGCAAGATCGAAGGGAACAGTCCAAGGGGAAGACCGAGAAGTAAATATCTGGATGGCATGGTCACATGGCATGGACGAGACAGGAACACTGAGCTGATCCACGACTCTGGTGATCGAGTGAAATGGCGAGTCATGACCGCTCACGTTTCCGGCACGGCATATGATTGATTGAATTCCACGCGCATTCAGTCCAGCACTACTAGAAGGTGTGTGCTGGACTACGCGTGAGTTCAAAATCAGCGACTGAACAAAAACAACACACACAAAAAGTAGCTTATATTTATTGTTATTATCTACAATACCGCATGCATAGTAATAACGTGAACAATTGCAGAATGTCATCTCAATATTACATTAAAGGGACACAAATTAAATATGTATAATATGTATAAGGGAAAAAACTGTATTAATTTATTATTTTATAAAATATGAACATTTTGAATTTATTTAATTACACATAAATTATACCTTCCTGATTTCACTACTGCTGCATGATTTTCTTGTCAGAGTCACTAACTACTTATAATAGAAGAAAATATCAAGCATTAGGCAAGACGTAAATTTGCGTGTTAATTAATATATCGCAACTGGAATATTTCACAGGACTGGAAACACGACTCTGCTATAATCGGTTTCAATGTAAGTGTTTACTAATTACTTCATTTACTATTGTTTGACAGGCACACATGTGCTTTACTGAAAGGAGCGTATGTATGCATCTATTACCATCTGTGCCGTTCTCCCTGGCCTAGAGGGTAGCGACTTTCAGCGTAATCCCGTTTATCCACGTGAGCAAACGAGGTTGCGCGAGAATCGCTAGCGATTCTTGTCGCGCCTGTTACTTACGGGATATGTAAGCAGGCCGCTCAGAGAATAATGGCAAAATACTGAGCGTAATCTTGCCAAGAAATCAACAACGGCAGTAAAATGCTGGTGTTAACAGCAATGTCCTGTAATCCATCCATCCATCATGTACCATGCCGGTAAGCGTGGGCGGTCATGTTCTGCCATCTCACTCGATCAACAGAGTCGTGGATCAGTTCCGTGTTTCTGTCTCGACCATGCCACAAGGCCAAGCCATCCAGATACTTGTTTCTAGGTCTTCCCCTTGGTCTGTTCCCCTCGATCTTACCAGTTGTCACCAAGTTCTCCAAATCATTTCTTCTCATAACATGTTCATGGACTCTCTACAAATATCGGTCTTTAGTGTCCTGGAGCAACTCTGCTGATGATATTCCTCCATGCACCATCTCAATCCGTCCAGCATCATTTCTCTTGGTCTGCCTCTGCCTCTCTTCCCCTAAAACTTTCCAGTTGTAACAATATTCTCCAATGCCTGTCTTCTCACCGCATGACCAAAGAAAGCTGTTTGTCTCTTTCTTATTGCTGTATATAGTGTTCTAGTTTCATTAGCTTCTTTCAGGCAGTCGTTGTTAGTTACTCTGGTATTAGGGATATGCAACAACAACAAAAAAAAAACAAAAAACAAAAAAAAAAAACACATTACCGTCTTTGGTTCTCGTACTGTATTTTCATTAAGATTAAAGTGCAGTGGTTGCAACTGATCTGCCCATGACCCCCAACAGAGACTGTCATCTGAAGTGACAAAAAGAATTCCAAATCACTGACTGGTAGGCATCGGTGGACCACTATGGGCTGGAATGCTCATACTGGGATTAAGATGCCTCAAACAATAACAAACAACATGCCACGCGTGCAAAATCCTGTCGACGGTATCTACCAGTGTGATCTTCTCTACAGCTGGACTGTTGTCAACTGAACAGACCTGACACATTGACAGGTTGGTGTCTGATAGGAGCTACATTGGGCTCCTGTCAGCGATAAGCTAATAGTGGCTCGTGTATTAAACGTGGTCCTGATCACCATGATCATTAACGCCAAGAGTCAAAAGGATACTGAAAGGCTTGCAGTCTGCGTCGAGATGTTGTGGGAGAATAAATGCTGTAGATCAGTAGTTCCCAAGCTTTTCAAGCAGAGGGCCATATCTACTATTTTCGGTAGTTAAGCGGGCCACAACGTTATAAAATTATTAAAGTCGTGCAATATCATTCTTACCTTTCTTACCTTTCGTCAACAAAATTCTAAACCTTACAAGGCAGTCAGTGTCAGTCATACACTGCGGTCATTTTTTGGTTTGAAATCAAACGTTCATTTAACAATACATTTTAAATCAGTTTTGAAAATCGCTATTATTGTAATTAATTTACAATTGTAATTGTTCTTCATAACCATTTACTTAAGTTCAGATGCCAGTTTATCAATGTCTGGACAAAAATATGTCGTGCCCAAAGTCATAAGCGTAGCTAGGTTGCTGTCGGTGAGTCTGGAAAGTTGCTTGTTTTTTTTATAACGATCGTTGCGGAAAATGACTGCTCGCATCTGTACATCGAACCAAAATGACAAATGTATCTCTGGTCGAATGAACGCAAGTGTTCAAATTGTTCGACAGGCAATAGTCGCCAGAATGAATTCATATGATCAGCTGAAGGTGAAGCAGGCAGCTCCAGAAATTTACATCTCAGTTCAGCATTTCATTTCAAATCAATTACTTTGTGCTAATGGTATTATTGTAATTGGCAGAGCTTGGCATTAAGAAGTACGAACGGATTTATAAAGAGAGTAACATTATCCTCCTCTATTATGAACTCTTGAAATCTCGACTGAAAGATATCCAGAAGACTTTCAACTGTTACTTTGCACTGTAACAAGTCACATTTCTTTTCCAACACAAGCGTCTTCAGAGTTGGAAACGCCTCTAAAGTCCCTTCAGTCAGCTGTCCGATAAACAGTCGTAGTCTCATATTAAATGAAGAAATGCCACAGCACAAATTTGTGAATAGTTTTTTTTTTTATTTCTCTTACTGGATCCTCGCATTTACAGAGTTTAAATGAGACGTGATGTCCACCGAAAATGCCATTTCATTAAGCCAGTCATCGTTCAGCAGACATACCCGTTCTGTAGGCAATTCATTTATTTCAGACAGAAACAGATAGACCTATTTTTCAGTGCCCAGAAACGTGACAGAACTTTCCTTTTAAATAGTCATCTGACATCACAGTGTAACAGTAGCTCACTGTATTTCTCGCTCAGGTCTGATAGAAACTGTCTGAACTCACGCCTGTTCAGTGCCTTACCTCGCGTGCCACATTCTGACAGCTGGAGGGCCACAAGTGGCCCGCGGGCCTTGGTTTGGGAACCTCTGGTCTACATCTAATCACTGTAGAAATTGAATATTTTCATTATGTCCTTGTAGGACTGGCTCATTGAGTTTTCTGTCTGTCCATGGTATTCTTTGCATTTTCCGCAGAAACCACATTTTCACTGCTCATAGATGTTTTTCAGCATGTCTACTCATTCATTGTCCATTTTCCAAAAGTGCAGATTGTATGTATCACTTCAACACACATTGATGTGATAAACGCTCTCTGGGATAAGAAAGCGAATGCAAATGAACAGAAAGTGTATCCATAACTGGAGAGATTTTTCACACAGAATAGAGTGGAGATTTTTAATCAGATCGCTATAGGATGTTAAATCTTGATGGCCGTTAGGGCATATGTGGAAATGTCCCGAATAATGATGATATTGACACCCCCCCCCCCCCCTCGAAAAAAGTATTGTCATGTAGTATAGAATAAGTAACGTGTAGAAGTCGGCATGGCCGTATGGATAGGAACGCGTGTTCTTAAACATCCGGTATGCTGATGCCGAGGTAAGGGTTTGAACCCCTACACCGGACAGCTGGACTAAAATGTTGACCTATCGTCCTTGACTTGGGGATGTAAATTACAAGGACCCCCTGAAGTCGGAGTGAGTTCTCCTAATGGCGAGGGACACTGTTAATAGGGAAAGCTAATTGAGGAGCAAAATTCAGTCCAGCACTACTAGAAGGTGTGTGCTGGACTACGCTTGACTTCAAAACAAGAGAGTGAAAAAAAAACACAAACCAGTAACGTATATTCATTGTTATCATCTACAATACCATATGCGTAGAAATAACGTGAACAATTGCAGAATGTCATCTCAATATTGCATTAAAGGGACACGCCTATATATTCAGTGTTGCCATTTTAGAACTTTTCGCGCTAAATTTAGTGCTTGTTCAAGTCAGTTAGTGCGAAAATTTTCCTTTTAGCGCCGCCGCCTAAATCTAGTGCTTCACAAAATGTTTTTGGTGCTTTTTAGTGCTTTTTGGGGGGTTTGTAAAAACTACTTTACAATTCATTTTGGGAACACTAAAAAGCCGAATTTGAACTGAAGCGAGGGAGTAAAACAGTCTTAGTACGTTACCGCGCAATATTCACATAATGTAACTCTCTTTAATAGCAGACTACAAGTTTCCCTATGAGAAAAAAATTCGTGGAAGGTGCATCCAGTTTTTAATAGATCTATTGACACAGTTGCGTTTACGTACACCCGATAACGTTAGAGTGTTACATTCCATGTCATGTCTTAGTGGAAGTGAATGTCTACAGCCAATGAAGCCCTGTATATTGGATCTTGCTAAAATGTTTGTAGAAGATGCAGCTTCTCTCACCCGCATCGGTTTCCAGTGGAGAAAACTTCATCATATGCAGTGGACACAGACCTCTGACACACTTGAACTGTGGGCAGAAATAGCCTCATACATGGATGCCACCGGTGAAAATCCTTTCCAAGATCTTACAGATTTAGCTTTAACTCTGCTCATTTTACCTCATTCTAATGCTGATGTGGAGCGTATTTTCAGTCAGATGGGAGTTAAAAAATGCAAAATTGAGGAATAGACTTAGTATAAAGAGTTTGACAGCTGTTTTGACTGTTTGATATGGAATGAAAAGATATGGCAAATGCTGTCATGATAATAAACTACCTAAGGATATTCTGCGAAAAATTGGATCACAGGAGGCATATACATGTTTCTTTCAATCATCCTCCTCATCCTCATCATCGCAGGAGCAAACACAACAGGAAATAGCTGCAGAAACTGAAGAGGAGTTGTTTGACTGGGATTTGGCAGATCTGGAATAAACTTCATTCTAATATTCAGTGATAATAATAAATTATAATGTGCTACTTTATAACATTTTGAATGAATACCGCCAGGGCTTGTTTTAGTGATTTCCCCCCCCCCCCCCCCCAAAAAAAAAAATAGTATTGCAATTTGGCGCTTTTTTGGCTCGAAAGTAGTTCTGATTGGGATTAGGCGGATCTGGAATAAACTTCATTGTAATATGAAGTGATAATAACAAATTATACTGAGCTACCTTGTTACATTTATAATAAAAACAGTTGGTGCTTTTTTTTTTTTTTTGGTGCTTCCTAAAATGTTTTGGTGCTTTTTAGTGCTTTTTTGGGTCAATTTTGGTGCTTTTTCATCAAAGGGAGATGGCAACACTGTATATATTAAATATTGAGCACAACCCACTACTGGCAACGCTGATCGTATTCTGGTATGAACCTAAGGCCTATCCACGTCAATATGGAAGCACTAGACTAGAATTTCGCCCTCGTTTGAGCTCGTCAGTAGTGCATATCCCTGACCGGATCCGGAAACAAGCCCCGGATCACTGCCTTGTGAAGCGGGTGTGTAACCACGCGGCACACGTTGGACACACAGCCAAATTATCATAGCAGAACATCACAACGTCACCCATTGTAGGCTATGCTCAAGATTGCCCAATCGCCGCGACTGACGTCCGTCAATCGATGTGGACCCGAAACGATCAGGACTTCTCACTGGCAAGGAACACCAGGCCTCCTAAATCCAATGAGCAATAATCAAATTGATTAATTAATCGTGTATTAAACTGTATATATTATCTATAGTTGTTTCCCTTCAATATAATACACATATTGAATATTTTATGCAAGGGAAACAACTATATTAATTTATTGTTTTGTAAAATATGAACATTTTGAATTTATTTAATTACATTTAAATTATACGTGCCTGATTTCACTACCGCTCCATCAACTTCTTTGCAGATTCAACAACTACTTATAATAGTAGAAAATGTCAAGCATTAGGCAAGACGTAATTGTGCGTGGTAATTAAAATATCGAAACAAGATTATTTCAGAGGACTGGAAACACGACTCAGCTATAATCGGTGTTAATGTAAGCTACTTATTCTACATCGTTTTCTATTATTTGACAGCCACGCATGCGCTTTGGTGAAACAAGCATATTTGTGCACCCATTACCATCTTTGGTTCTCCTACTGCATTTTCATTAAGACTAAAGTGCAGTAGTGCAACTGATCTGCCCATGACTCCCAACAGAGGCTGTCGTTTGAAGTGACAAAACAATTCCAAATTACTAACTGGTGGGCATCGGTGGACCACAATGGACTGGATGGCTCATACTGGGATAAACATGCCTCAAACAATAACAAACAACATGCGACACATGCAAAATCCTGTCGAGGGTATCTCCCAGTGTGATCTTCTCTACAGCCGGACTGTTGTCAACTGAACAGACCTGACACATTGACAGGTTGGTGACTTATAGGAGCTACATTGGGCTCCTGTCAGCAATAAGCTAATTGTGGCTCGTGTATTAAACGTGGTCCTGATCTACCATGATCATTAACGCCAAGAGTCAAAAGGATTCCTGAAAGACATTGCAGTCTGCGTCGAGATGTTGTGGGAGAATAAATGCTATAGATCAGTAGTTCCCAAGCTTTTCAAGCAGAGGCCATATCTACTATTTTCGGTAGTTAAGCGGGCCAAACGTTATAAAATTATTAAAGTCGTGCAATATCATTCTTACCTTTCTTATCTTTCGTCAACAAAATTCTAAAACTTTAAAGGCAGTCAGTGTCAGTCATACACTGCGATCATTTTTTGGTTTAAAATCAAAAGTTCATTTAACAATAAATTTTTAATCAATTTCGAAAATCGCTATTAATGTACTTAATTTACAATTGTAACTGTTCTTCATAACCAGTTACTTAAGTTCAGATACCAGTCTATCAATGTCTGGGTACAAATCTATCGTGCCCAAAGTCATATGCGCAGCTATATTATTGTCGGTGAGTTTGGAACGTTTTTTTTTTTTTTATTTATAACGGTCATTGTGGAAAATGACTTCTCGCATCTGTAATTCGAACCAAAACGACAAATGTATCTCTGGGCGAATGAACGCAAGTGTTCAAATTGTTCGACGGGAAATAGTCGCCAGAATTAAATCATATGATCAGCTGAAGGTGAAGCAGGCAGCTCCAGAAATTTACATCTCAGTTCAGCATTGCATTTCAAATCTATTAATTCGTGCTGAAGGTTTTGCTATAATTGACAGAGCTTAGCATTAAGAAATACAAACGGATTTATGAAGAGGGTAACATTATCCTCCTCTATTGTGAACTCTTGAAATCTCGACTGAAAGATATCCAGAAGACTTTCAACTTTTACTTTGCACTGTAACAAGTCACATTTCTTTTGCACCACAAGCGTCTTCAGAGTTGGAATCGCATCTTAAGTCCCTTCAGTCAGCTGTCCGATAAACATCCATAATCTCATATTAAATGAAGAAATGCCATCGCACAAATTTGTGAATATATTGTTTATTCCCTGGATCCTCGCATTTAAAGAGTTTCAATGAGACGTATGTCCACCAAAAATGCCAGGCAATTAAGACAGTCATCTTTCAGCAGACATTCCGGTTCTGTAGGGAACTCATTTATTTCAGACAGAAACAGATAGACCTATTTTTCAGTGCACAGAAACGTGACAGAACTTTCCTTTTAGATAGACATCTGACATCACAGTGTAACAGTAGCTTACTGTATTCATCGCTCAGGTGTGATTGAAACTGTCTTAACTCACACCTGTTCAGCGCCTTACCTCGCGTGCCACTTTCTGACAGCTGGCGGGCCACAAGTGGCCCGCGGACAGTGGTTTGGGAATCTCTGGTCTACGTCTAATCACTCTAGTCAATTGAAGCTTTTCACTATGTCCTTGTAGGACTGGCTCATTGATTTTTCTGTCTGTCCATGGTATTCTTTGCATTTTTCGCAGATACAACATGTTCACTGCCATTAGATATTTGTCAGCATGTCTACTCATTCATTGTCCAGGTTTCAAAAGTGCAGATTCTATGTATCACTTCAACACACATTGATGTGATAAACGCTCTCTGGGATAAGAAAGCGAACGCAAGTGAACAGAAAGTGTATCCATAACTGGAGAGATTTTTCACACAGAATAGAGTGGAGATTTTTAATCAGATCGCTATAGGATGTTAAATCTTGGTGGCCGTCAGGGCATATGTGGAAATGTCCAGAATAATGATGATGTCAACCCCCCCCCCCCCCCCCCACCCTAAAAAAAGGATTGGCCATGTAGTATAGTGTAAGTAACGTGTGGAGGTCGGCATGGCCGTATGGATAGGAACGCTTGTTCGTAAACATCCGGTGTGCTGATGCCGAGGTAAGGGTTTCAACCCCTACAGCGGACAGCTGGACTAAAATGTTGACCTCTCGTCCTTGACTTGGGGACGTAAATTACAAGTACCCCCTGAATTCGGAGTGAGTTCGCCTAATGGCGAGGGACACTGTTAATAGGGAAAGCTAATTCACGCGCAAAATTCAGTCCAGCACTACTAGAAGGTGTGTGCTGGACTACGCTTGAGTTCAAAACGAGCGAGTTAAAAAAAAAAACACAAAAAAAAGTAACGTATATTCATTGTTATCATCTACAGTACCGTATGCATAGAAATAACGTGAACAATTGCAGAATGTCATCTCAATATTGCATTAAAGGGACACGCCTATATATTATATATAGTTGTTTCCCTTCCATATAATACACATATTTTGTATTTTGTGCAAGGGAAACAACTATATTAATTTATTGTTTTATAAAATATGAACATTTTGAATTTATTTAATTACACATAAATTATACGTGCCTGATTTCACAACCGCTGCATCAACTTCTTTGCAGATTCAACAACTACATATAATAGTAGAAAATGTCAAGCTTTGGGCAAGACCTAGTAATGCTTGCTAATTAACATATCGCAACAAGATTATTTCACAGAACTGGAAACACAACAGTGCTGTTATCGGTTTCAATGTAAGGAACGGAATAATATTCTTGCATAATGTTTGACAGGCACGCATGTGCTTTAGTGAAACAAGCATATTTGTACACCCATTACCATCTTTGGTTCTCGTACTGCATTTTCATTAAGAATAAAGTGCAGCAGTGCAACTGATCTGCCCATGACCCCCAACAGAGGCTGTCGTTTGAAGTGACAAAACAGAATTCCAAATCACTAACAGGTGGGCATCGGTGGACCACAATGGGCTGGATGGCTCATACTGGGATTAACATGCCTCAAACGATAACAAACAACATGCGACGCGTTCAAAATCCTTTCGAGGGTAGCTCCCTTCCCTACAGCCGGACTGTTGTCAACTGAACAAACCTGACACATTGACAGGTTGGTGTCTGATAGGAACTACATTGGGCTCCTGTCAGCGATAAGCTAATAGTGGCTCGTGTATTACACGTGGTCCTGATCACCATGATCATTAACGCCAAGAGTCAACAGGATTCCGAAAGGCTTGCAGTCTGCGTCGAGATGTTGTGGGAGAATAAATGCTATAGATTCTGGCAAATGATGACATAGTTGTGGGATCATGAAGATGATAGATCTGGCCAATGATGATACAGTTCTCGGTTCATGTGAATGATATACCAGACCAATGATGACTCAGTTGTGGGTTCGGATAAAAGATAGACCTGACTAATGAAGACACCTTTCTAGGAGTGTCTAGTTTGCCATGTGCCGAAGTACACTTTATTCCTGCAGAGACGCGCTATCGTTATTTGAAGGAAACAGGTTCGAATCCTGGCACGATACTACAGCTTCCATTGTGTGTGTTATCTGGTATGTCTTCCACACTAGACCACACACAAAACTTGGAAGCTGTAGTTATCTCAACAGGATTCGAACCTCTCACCTCTAAATGACGACAGCACCGAGCCAGCATTTGTTGCTGAGGGGTTGGTGAGAGGTGGAGTTGTATAATTTCTCGACATACGGAGTAGAAGGTCCGTGTGAGATGTCGGCTGTTCAGACCTCGATAGCATACTTTTTTAAAGTTGCATATTCTTTACAGGACGTCGGAGTCAACCCCAGCATTTTGTTCTGTTCGTGATTTCTTGGAAAGTTTACGTTCAGTAGTTTGCCATTGCTGTATTAACGACCGACACCCATACTATGTTCTGAAAAAAAATCAACGCAAGGCGGTCTGCTGCCAAATCTTACGCAGCTGTGTTTCGAAAGCGGGTATGCGGGATTACGAACTGCTCCCGCAATATTTTCGCCACGGTTACTGAACTAAAATTGTGTTGTAAATTACAAACAGCCAAATGTTGAGGTTGAATGCAATGTTCTGTAAAGGACTAATCTTTTTTTTTTTTTTTTTTTGAATCTCTACTTCCCTCTGCTACTTTTATGAACGCAAATCTGTGATTTAAAAAAAAAACTGACATTTACTGCCAATGTATTACCCCGCGGTGTATGGCAGAGGGGTCTTTGAGCCTGAGGTATTAAGGCCGCCTGGCTAGTGCAGTCGCCGCGAACTGTGCAGGTTAGGATTTTCTTTTTGCCCCCGTCGGAAAAACATCCCACACCTTACCGAGGGATCGAACCCGGATCTCCCGAATGAGAGTCCGGCGTTCGAGCCACTCGATCTACGAATTCATTCAGCAGAAAACTACAGTAGAAAATATCAACAAAGTAACAGAATGGATATACAACGGGCATAACAGGAAAAACCACGACTAGGTGTGAAGAGAGTAAGAAGACTTCTGTGATGGTAACCGCCGAGCTGGAAGGTAAACATGTGATACAAGGGAGCTTCAAATGGAGACCTAAACACTGTGATCCATCCATCATGTGCCATGCCGATGAGCGTGGGCGGTCATGTTTCGCCATTTCACTCTATCACTATGGTCGTGGATCAGCTCCGTGTTCTCTCTCGACCATGCCACGTGGCCAAGCCAGGTATTTACTTCTCTATCTTCTCCATGTTATTTTTCCTTCGATCTTGCCAGTTGTCACCAAATTCTCCAATTTATTTCTTCTCATAACCTGCCCAAAAAGTGTTGACCGTCTACGCCTAATTTCTCTAATTTGTTTACGATCTTCATTTGTTTCTAGTAGGACTTGTTCATTGGTTTTTCTGCCTGTCCATGGTATTCTCTGCCTTCTCCTCGGAAACCACATTTCCACAGACATCAGATGTCTGGTAATCTGTAAACATTGTTGTTAAGGATGTCTATAGTGTTCAGCACGTGACATCACAGTGCAGACGAACACGGTGACTACTACTACTTTTACTACTACCCCTACTACTGGTGATGGTGGTGCTACAACTGCTGTTGCTGCTATAACAAGAGCAACAACAACAATAGCTACTACTACTACTACTACTACTACTACTACTACTACTACTACTTCTACTACTACTACTACTACTACTACTACTACTACTACTACTACTACTACTACTACTACTACTACTACTACTACTACTACTACTACTACTACTACTGCTACTACTACTACTACTACTACTACTACTACTACTACTACTACTACTACTACTACTACTACTACTACTACTACTATACTACTACTACTACTACTACTACTGCTACTACTACTACTACCACTACTACTGCTACTACTACTACTACCACTACTACTGCTACTACTACTACTACTACTACTACTACTACTACTACTACTACTGCTACTACTACTACTACTACTGCTACTACTACTACTACTACTACTACTACTACTACTACTACTACTATACTACTACTACTACCACTACTACTGCTACTACTACTACTACCACTACTACTGCTACTACTACTACTACCACTACTACTGCTACTACTACTACTACTACTACTACTACTACTACTACTACTACTACTACTACTACTACTACTACTACTACTACCACTACTACTGCTACTACTACTACTACTACTACTACTACTACTACTACTACTACTACTACTACTACTATACTACTACTACTACCACTACTACTGCTACTACTACTACTACCACTACTACTGCTACTACTACTACTACCACTACTACTGCTACTACTACTACTACTACTACTACTACTACTACTACTACTACTACTACTACTACTACTACTACTACTACTACTACTACTACTACTACTACTAGTACTACTACTACTGCTGCTGCTGCTGCTGCTACTACTACTACTACAGAATTTAAACTTGACTAATAAATGGTCAATAGCCAAAAATTTCTAGGGTTGGCTACGACGTCCTGTAAAAAGGACAGGCAACTAACTGCCATTGTCGCACCTTTAGATGTGTGAAGCGCCATTGACAGAAGTGATTACAAATGAAGGATAAATTACTATTTAAGGAACAATTCACATAACGTTTAAAAGGCAAGATTGTCGACTTCACTGCACAGAGTTTCATCCCATATGACTCGGTCTCTTTCCACGAAGCGGTCTGTCGAAAGCGTCGCACAAATCACGAACTCCGTAGCTCCAGCGACGACCGCCAGGAGTCTCCGAGACAATTGCACTCGTGAACCAAATGACGTATCAGGAAACGAACCACACCACTAGGGGAGCGAGGACAGCGGCGTTACCACTTCGCCACGGAGAATCGCTAGTAGCAACTTTGAGGCCGCAGGGATTATTGCGTTAATGCTGCAACTTCCTGTTGACGCTAATGGCGGGATAGGTGGATCGGTCCCTACGGCTGTCAATTGGGCTTCATCGTCAAAGGAAACAGTAATAGAGACACAGAGAGAGAGAGAGAGAGAGAGAGAGAGAGAGAGAGAGAGAGAGAGAGAGAGAGACAGACAGACAGACAGACAGACAGACAGACAGACTGACAGACAGACAGACAGACAGACAGACAGACAGACGGACAGACAGACAGAGATGAAGCGTCGTTGACAGCAAGTGATACAATGGGAGACAGACCGAGATCACGACAGCGATAAGGAAAGCAACGTTGACAGGAAGTGATATAAAGGGAGACAGAGAAGGAAACAATGGAAGACAAAAAGGGAGACAGAGGGATACAATAAAAGGTACAAAGGGAGACAGGGATGAATACAAAGGAGACAGAGAAGGAATACAAAGCGAGTCATGGAGGAATACAAAAGGGGACAGAGAGGAATACACAGGGATACAGAGAAGGAAACAATGAGAGGCAAAAAGGAAAACAGAGGGAGATAGAGGGATACGATAAGAGATACATGGGAGACAGGGAGTCAGAGAAATTGAGATACATAGGATTACAAATTGAGAAAGAGGGCAATACAAAAATAGAGTAGGAGGCGGTGACGAAAAGAAAAACGGAGACAGGGGGAGACAGCGATGAAGAGAGAAATGATGCGAAAGGGAGACAGTGACAAAAACATAGACAGCGGCAGAGGTAGACGATGACGGAGAAAGATGAAGAGAGCGAAACAGGGACAGAGGCAGAAGGGAGGATAGAGAGACCTAGAAAGAAACGGAGAGAGAGGTAGACAGGGAGAGAGAAACAGAAAGAGACAGACAGAGAAACAGAGAGACAGAGAGGCAGAGAGAGAGAGAGAGAGAGAGAGAGAGAGAGAGAGAGAGAGAGAGAGAGAGAGAGAGAGAGTTGAAGTCTTGCATTATAACATAGCCAGATTTTCACATTTGCACTGGTACAGAGTGGTATAGAGACCTGAAGTATAGAGACCACACATTCAAGGCACAACGTTGACAAAAATCCCACTCCCGAAAAACTAATCCAAATGGAAGCTGAAGATGACAATCAATCATCAAAGACTCACAACCACCTAGCTTCAAGTTGGATGCTCGCTACCTGACACTGGAGAATCGAACCTATTTGCCAGAGATGTGCGGAATATATCCATCATTGTCTTTCATTCAATGAGGACCCTCATTCAGGACTCTTAAAAACCTATACATAAACGGAGTCGCCTCCCGAATGTGCCCAGATGAATAACGTCTGGGGCTGTTAATGGCGTCTTGACTCGGTTTAAGGAGAAAATAGAATAGACGCTGGGGCAACGGTCAAATGGAATTTGTTCTCTCCGCCTTTAGTGAGAAATAGATCCAGCTTTTACCTAAGATAATTCACTGTTATATAAGGGTGTGGGCAGAGGCGTAGCTAGAGGGTGGAGGGGACGCTGTCGCTCCCATTTGCACTATTTGTGGAAAATGGTTGTTACTTCGCGTGTGCCTTAAAAATTATCCTAAGGATGTTTGTTGTGTGTCATTGCGCCGATGTGTGTGTGTATGTGTGTGTGTGTCATAGGGATGTTTTTGTGTGTATTTTAACGATGTGTTTTTGTGTGTGTTATAGCGCCTTGTGAGTGTGTGTGTGTGTTTGTGTGTGTGTGTGTGTGTGTGTGTGTGTGTGTGTGTGTCATAGCGCCGTTTCTTTATGTGTCATGGCGTCATGTTTTATGTGTCACGTCGCTGTTTTTATAGATGCCACGTCACCGTTTTATGTGGCATGGTGCCGTTTTAAATATGTCACGCCACCGTTTCACATTCTCATGGCGCCGTTTTATGTGTCACGGCGCTGTTTTAAATATGTCACGCCACCGTTTCATATTCTCATGGCGCCGTTTTATGTGTCACGGCGCTGTTTCGTATGCTCACTCCCCCTCATTGAAAAGTCCTGCGATGCCGCTGAGTGTGTGAATATTTTATCCGCGTGGTGTTGAAATGTAGTTAAATTCTAGAAAGATGGCATGAATGCTGCTGTTATTCATCAACATCATTCAAGTGTGGATCGAGCCCGATTCGCTTGACAGCACTTCTCAGCGCTATCAAGCCAAGTCGCCTTATAATTTCAAGCTACCTGATACGGGGGAGAATGGCACGCAAAAACAGCAATAAAAAACCACAGCCAAGCAAGATGTGCAGCGTGGGAGCCGCCAAGGCCGGACAGAAGACGAATGTGAAACTACCTGTAACCTGCAGCAAAGAACACGTAACTACAGTCAACTCAACTGAAGCTACCAAGAGAAAGACCGAGATCAGCCCACCACAGACAAGAGCCAAGTCAGCCGAGAAGAAGGAGGAGAAAGACACCAGAGCCGGCAACACCGACTCCAAGACAGCCAAATGGGTGGTAAAACGTGTCCAAGTGGAGCTGTCAGACGACGAAATCTTGAATCAGCTGCAGAAAGAGAACCTTCACATCAGAATCCTGAAGGCACAGAGGATCATGACCTACTCAGGGATCCCTACAACGCTGGCGGTGGTGACGTCTGAGTGTTGTGAGATCCCACAACAGGTGTCGATTAATCAAAGACTACAACAGCCCGAGGGATTTATACCCAAGATCACCCAATGCTCCAGATGCCAGAGGGCCGGACACAGCAGAGCACTATGCCGCAGCAAAACTGACATCTGCCGCTACTGCGCCGAGCATCACACTTTTAGTGAGTGTCCGTTAGCCAAGCTGGACGTGGACTTCAGGGCGCCTAACAGGAAACGTAAGTGCGCCAACTGCATGGGACACCATGGAGCACGATACCTGGGATGTCCGTACCTCCAAAGACACAGGGACGTGTTAAAAATCGCCACTGTCACCAAGACACCATTTAAAGACGCAATGCGGAGGTGCGAGACAGCCACGGGCATCTCGCAAACTGAAAGAGCACAGCTGCAGAGGGAGATCGACGAGCTGAAAAAACAAGTCAAGCTTCTGCAAACACCGGCACCGACCAGCGACATTCAAAAGATTCTGATCGAAATAAAAGAGACTCATAAAAGCATAAAACAAGAGGCAGAGTACATGGCGTTGACAATCAAGAAGAACGAGGAGTTACTTCAAGCAATTCAAGACGAGAGAAAACTTCTAAAATCAGAGAGAGAGTCAACCCAAACCAAAACAACAGAAGATGCAGAAATGAACACAGAAGAACCATACGTAGAAGAACAAGAAAACATAGAAAAGCTGCTAAAGTCACTACATAGAAAAGAAAGCAAACAGACGCACGAGGAAGCCAAGTCTCAGTCATACGTACAACCTCAAGAAGACGCCAGCAACCCATTCACATTTACGAACAAATTCAAGGGAAAGCCAGTCTTCAATCGGAAACGTGACACAAGCCTAGTCAGCCTAGATGCGACGATCACTCCTGTCGAAGTTTGCAGATTACCGGACTAGACCGAAGAAGATACACAACATGCTGCCAAATCAACCAGGGGGGGGGGGGGCTACTACAAGAAAGCACCATCAGAGCCAGAAGCCAATGCCACAAAGATGCAATACAAATGGAAACTAATTCACCAGAACCAGACATCACTCGTAAGAGAGCAAAAGGAAAAACCAGGGTGAAAAGACCCACACAAACCCACGGATCGACTATCTAAACCAACGCTGAAAGAAGCAGGTTGAGGGAGACCGAGTTTGCCATTTTTGTTTTTCATATCGGATCGGATCGGATGAATGCTGCAGTGGAATGTATGATATGAATGACTGTGAGGATATGAATGAGATACATGAACCAATGACAGCAGAGACAGAACCTGAACCCTCATTAGATGAAATTGCATGGGCAATAAATAACCCGCAGAATGGTAAATCACCTGGATGTGATGAGATACCAGCTGCACTAATTAAAGCTGGATGAGAAGAGAGCATAGAAATATATCACGAATTATATAAAACGATATTGAAATATGGTATATGGCCAAACAATTGGAAGAGAATTATCTTCATTCCAATACCCCCCCCCTCCCCCCCCCCCAAAAAAAAAAAATAAAATAAAGGGCAACCTGAAATAATGCACCAACTATAGAACGATATCCCTGATCAGTCGTGCAAGTAAAATTCTACTAAAAATCATAATAGGAAGACTTCGTTAGAAAATGGAAGAATAAATTAGCGTGGTTCAAGCTGGATTTAGATAAGGAAGAGGAACAAGAGATCACATAATCAACATGCATTTGCTAATAGAGAAGTGCAGAGAAATTAATATAAACCTATTCTCATGTATTGTGGATTATTGAAAGACATTTGACAGTGTACAACATCAGAAACTGTGGGAAATCATGAGGAATATGGGTTTTCCATCACATGTATACAGCTCATAAAAATACTCTATCCAGACCAAAAAGCAGCGGTTAGAATAGATGGCGAGACAGATTGGTTTGAATTAAAGAAATGAGTCCTTCAGGGCTGTGTGCTGTCGCCCTATTTATTTAAATTGTGCACGAAAATATAATGAGAAATGTCAGAGATGATATAAACAGGGAGCAATATGATGCCCTAAATATCGGCGGTCATGACATACCAGAGATTCGATATGCTGATGATACAGTATTGCTATCCACAACACAGAATGGTATAGAAATCCTAGTAACCTCAACCCAATTGAATAGTCAAAATCACAATTTATATCTTAACATAGCAAAAACAAAGATAATGCATACAGATAAAACTACTATGGAGAAGGAAATATATGTTAATGAGGGCCAACTGGAGATGGTGGAAAATTTTGAATATCTTGGGTCATTGATTACCAATAATGGTGATACAATGAAAGAAATTAAACGGCGACTATCCATTGCTCTTCAAAGACTAAAACAACTGACTAAATTGTAGAGTGGGACAGACAGAACTACAAAAATTAGATTGTTAAGAGCATGCATCGTTCCCAATGCAACATACGCCTGTGAGACATGAACACTTACTAAACAAGCTGAACAGCGCATAAACGCCGTTGAATATAAATGTTATAGACGAGTTCTAAGAATATCTTGGATAACGAAAAGAAAAAATGCATCCTTACTTCAAGAGCTGAATATTGAAGAAGGTTGGCTAGTAAAGATGATAAAACAAAGAAAATGTAACCGTTTTGGTCACTTGAAACGTCACGAAAGTTTGAAGAGAACAATAATGGAGGGGTATATGCCTGGGAAGAGAGAAAGAGAAGACGGGTACAGGATGTGACGGATGATCTCCAGATGGGTGTATCGGACGCGGCACGAAGTATCGTTTAATGCCACCTGATTGTCCTGTAACTTGCCATTCCATATATATATATATATATATTTTTTTTTTTTAAATTCTCATCTTATCATTTTGTATGCCACTTGATTTTATCATGTTTAATATAACATTACTGTGATGTGAGTGAGAGAGTTAGTGTGTGTGTGTGTGTGAGAGAGAGAGAGAGAGAGAGAGAGAGAGAGAGAGAGAGAGAGAGAGAGAGAGAGAGAGAGGGAGAGAGAGAAAAAAGAGAGAGTTGAATTGCATCACTAATTTTTACGCTACATAATGTATATGTACAATTTTTTCTCCACTTCTTGCAATTGCGAGAATTCTCACGACAATCGTCAGTGTCTCAATTGTGTGTAAAGTGTGGGAGTTTGTTCTTATTAGTTTCAGTGATCATGTGAGGCATCATGTATTTGTCTAGATGTGAGGATGTATGTATGGGTGTGTATGTGAGGGATATGTGTGTGTGTGTGTGTATGTGTGTGTGTAGGGAATGTGTGTGTGCCTGTGAGAGAGAGAGAGAGAGCGAGAGCGAGAGAGAGAGAGAGAGAGAGAGAGAGAGAGAGAGAGAGAGAGAGAGAGAGAGAGAGAGAGAGAGAATTGAGTGCTCGCATGTCCTGTAACATGCCATTCCATATTTTTTGTGTATTTTCATCTTTCACATTATCATTTTGTATGTATGACACTTGATTTTATCATGTATAATATAACATTACTGTAATGTGAGTGAGAGCGTTAGTGAGAGAGAGAGAGAGAGAGAGAGAGAGAGAGAGAGAGAGAGAGAGAGAGAGAGAGAGAGAGAGAGAGAGAGAGAGTTGAATTGCATCACTAATTTTTAAATTATAAAATGTATATGTACAATTTTTCTCCATTTTCTTTACAATTTTGCGACAATGCTCAAGACAATCATCACTATATGTGTGTGTAAAGTGTGGGAGTTTGATATAATAGTAGGTTGGGGGATGGGGGGATGTGTGTGTGGGTGTGTTCGTGATGTGTGTGGGTGGGCTCAGGATGTGTGGGTGGGCGGGGTGGGATTGTATGGGTGGGTGGGGGATTTGTGTGTGGGTGGGTGGGGGATTTGTGTGTGGGTGGGTGTGGGATTTGTGTGTGGATGCGTGCGATATGTATGGGTGTATGGGGAGATGTGTTTGTTGGTGGGGATGTGTGTTTGTCTAGGTGGTTGTGGGTGAGTGGGTGGAGGAGGATATGTTGGTGGATGATTGATAATGGGTTATGGGATGGGTGGGGTATATGTGTGGGTGGGGAGATGTGGGTGTGGGGATATGTGGTGGGTGGGAGATGTGTGCAGGTGGGGGTAGTTGTGGGTTTGGGGATGTGTGTGTGGGTGAGGGAGGTGTGGGTGAGTGTGTGTGGGGAATGTGTGTGGGTTGGGGGAGGGGTGCGTGATGGGTGTGGGTGATGGATTTGGAGATGTGTGTGTGGGTGGGGGTTATGTCTGGCTGGGTGGGGGTGTGTGTGGCTGGATGGAGGAAGTATGTGTGGGTAGTGAGGGTGATTGTAGTTGGGGGATGTGTGGATGGGTAGGAGATGTGTGGATAGATGTGTGTGTGTGTGGGATGTGTCTTTGGGATGTGTGTGGGTGTGGTGTTGTGTGGGAGGGGAGCTGGGTGTGGATAAATGATGTTTGTTTGGGTGGGTGAAGGTGTGGTTGGGTTTGCGGGTGGGTGAAGGATGTGTGTGAGGGTGGGGGATGTGTGCTTAGATGGGTGGTTGTGATGTGTGAGTGTGGGTGGGTAGATAGGAGATGTATGTGTTGATGAGTGGGTAAGGGATGTGTGGGTGTTAGTGGTTGAGGGATAAGTACGTGTGTCTAGGTATGTGTGAGGGGATGAATGTATGGGTTGGGGATGTGTGTGTGGGTTGTGTGTGCGTGGATGGGAGGTGTGTGTTTGTGAATGGGGAATGTGTTAGTGGGTGGGGATGTGTGTGAGGGATGTTTGTATGGGTGGGGAGATTGTGCGTGGGTGGGGATGTGTGTGTATATGGGTAGGGGTGTGTGGTTAAGGGATGTCTGGCTGGGGGAATGGGTGGATGGAGGATGTGTGGTTGGGTAGAGGATGTGTGGGTGGGTGATTGTATATGAGTAAGGGTGTGTGGTTAAGGGATGTTTGGTTGGGGGATGGGTGGATAGAGGATGTGTGGGTGGGTAGAGGATATGTGGGTGGGTGAGTGTGTGCAGGTTAGGAGATGGTGGGGGATGTTTGTAGGTGTGGGCTCGGGATCTGTGAGTGGGCTGGGGGAGATGGGAGATTATGTGGTTGAGTGCGGAATTTGTGTGTGGGTAGGTGCGGAATATGTGAGTTGACGGGGAGATGTGTGTGTGGCTGAGGAATGTGTGTTTGGCTGGGTGGTTAGAGGTGTGTCGGTGGAGGAGGATATTGGGTGAGTGATTGTTGGTGGGAAATGGGACGGGTAGCGGATATGTGAGTGGGTGGGGAGATGTGTGTAGGTGGGGGATGTGTGGGTTATTGAATGTATGTGTGCTTGGGGTGTGGGTGGATGGGATGTGTGGTGGGTTAGAGGTGTGTGTGGGTGGGGAGATGTGTAGGTGTAGGGATGTGGTGGATGGGTGGGGGAATGTATTGTATGTGTGTGTGGTTGGGTGGGGGAGTTGGAGTGAATGGGGGATGTGTGGGTGGGTGGTGGATGTGTCTCATAACATAGTAATATGCATTGTTTATGTTTACAAAATTCATGTGACAATGTTTTTTTCCTATGCACTGTTGATGAAAGAAAGATGAGTGATTGGAAGGGCCGAATGTAAGATGGGCCTGCGTGCCCAATTTGTTACCCTTTGAAAATAAAGTCTGTTCGTTCGTTCGTTCGTTCGTTCGTTCGTTCGAGAGGTTTTCCGGAAAGTTGTTATGGGAGCGAGGTTCTACAAAGGACATGCTAATGAATGAATGAATGAATGAATGAATGAATGAATGAATGAATGAATGAATGAATGAATGAATGAATGAATGAAAGAATGGTGAAGAAATAGAATGGTATTGTGTCCACGTGCTAGCGCTCGGTGGTCGGAATTTCGGTACTTGTAATGGCTACACGCCCCTTCCCCCCCCCCCCCCCTCCCCCCCCCCCATCACTCCAAGTTCCTTCACCTTCGACTTATAAGGTTCCAGACACCACATAACCAAATCCACAAACAATAAGAGTTATTCGCAACTTCTTTCACAAATCAGCTGAATTCGACATTAGAAGAAGAAGAAGAAGAAGAAGAAGAAGAAGAAGAAGAAGAAGAAGAAGAAGAAGAAGAAGAAGAAGAAGAAGAAGAAGAAGAAGAAGAAGAAGAAGAGGAGGAGAGGTGGCGGAAGAGGAGGAGGAGGAGGAGGAGGAGGAGAACTTTCATGGTATCCAGTTTATTACATTTGTTTTGTTTTCTGGGAAGACAAAGGACCAACAATGCTAATCTTGTACTTCCACCCCAGGCATTCCTGGTGTGTAGCTGTTGACGGCGATGATGAGGCAGCATTGGGTGCCAGATGAGGTGGGTGAGGTCGGAAAGTGATTAAATGCGATCTAAAGACGACAGAATGAAAGAGTGGCCAAAAAAAAAAAAAACACCAAATCAATGGGAATCAAAACCTTTCAGCGCAACTCAACGATGAGCGAGAATTACGACTCTTGAAATCAAGTGTTTCCGCTGATTGCTCTTGACCCCCGACCTTTGACCTGTCGATCTGGGAGAGAAGCCGGAATAGAGACCCGTTGAAGCGCTAGTTATGGATTCCCTTTCTGCTCGGAGGAAGCGACCAAAAAATGGCATGTCAATTTTTCCAGCATTGAATCTTCTAGCGAGAATGTTGCATTTGGTTTTAATTAGAGAAAATGAATTTATTGGCCCTAAAGACGGTCTGATCGGGCTGTTTATTGTAGTTCTGATTTGTATCCCCTTTAATGTTGGCAGTGATTGATACAGCTACTTGTCAGAAGAGGGTTAAATTTCCATAATTTTGGCGATAAATGGGCGAAAAATAAAAGTCTTTGCCGGCAAATACAAGGTAATGTTCCGTGTCTTGTTTTAGATAATCCCAATGTTGGCAATAGCCGTGTAGAATTTGCTCTCCCGTACATGATTAGTTCCCTTGAAAGCGGCCATGATTGTTTAGTTGTTAGACCGCCATTAATATTCACTGCGGTATTACTTTAGATGCAACTTCCTGTCGATAATAATTGCCTGTGTTTGTTTCGTTTGTCGTAACAGGTTTCACTTCCGTTACAGTTCATTATACAAGGGTTCCTGACTGACAAAGCCCATTACCCGGCGAATCTCAGATTAACAAAGTTTGTTAATCGATATTCGGTCTTTAACACGATATTTCTTCTATTGCATTTAATTCTCTTATTGATTAGCTCCAGTACGTTTGATTCTGAGGCTGGTATACGCTCCTACACTCTGTGTCCTCAACGACATAAAATCTATCACGTTATTTTTTAACTGGTGTGATTTATCAGATACTATTTACTCGATGGTATAACATCTCAAACGTTATTCCCTCATTGATATAAACTACCATAGATTATTTCCTCATTGAAATAAATTATCTTGCATTATCCCCTCATTTAAATAAACCACTGTATGTTATTCCCTCATTGAAATAAACTACCATATATTATTCCCTCATTGAAATAAATTTCCATAAGTTATAACTTCATTAAAATAAACTACCATACTTTATTCCCTAATTGAAATAAACTACCATACATTATTCCCTCACTGACATAAACTACCATAAATTATTTCCTCACTGAAATAAATTTTCATACATTATTACCTCAATAAAATAAACTATCACATTATTCCCTTATTTAAATAAACTTCCATACTTTATTTCCTCATTGATTAAAAAAGCCTACAAAATATTCACTCACTGATGTAAAACCTGAAACCTCTATAGAAATAAAGTTCCAAACATTATTCCCTCATTAACAAATCTTAAACACCCCAAAAATATATTTACCTACTGATGTAACATCTCAAAAGTTATTCCCTCACTGAAATAAATCACCATACAATATTCCCAATGTAAATTAAATACCATACATGTTTCAAACATTTACATAAATTAACAATCATTATTCCCTCATTTAAATAAATGTCCACACATTATTTCCTCATAGAAATAAACAACCGCACATTATTCCCTCATGGAAATAAACTACCATACATTAATCCCTCATAGATTTAAAAACTTACAGACTATTCACTCACTGATGTAAAACCTGAAACAGTATTCCCCCATTGAAATAAAGTTCCAAACATCATTCCCTTATTAATTTCTTTTAAAAACCATAAATCTATTGGCCCTCTCCCTGGCTAAGAAGTTAACGTCTTTCTCCGTAATCCCGTATATCCAGGTAGGGTAACGCAGCTGCGCGAGATTCGGTAGCGGATCGCGTCGTTGCCGTTACTTACGGGGTATGTGAGCCGATTATCGAAGCTCCGACTGGCAGACAGTTAGAGCATTGCTGTGCTGATCCGGCAGCTTCTGCAGCTTGTCTTGTTCCAGATGTATTGGTGTTACCTTTTCTCTGCAGTGAACTAGGCAGGTCGAGAGAGGGATCATGCTGCAAGGGCAACACATGATCTATATATTTAGCCCAGGCTTTGTGTTAGCATGGAGGGCTAACATCAGAAATGGAATAAAGACAAAGGAGAAAATTATTGCAGATAAGTCACACACCGAGCGTGTGAGACGTAAGATGGTGCATGATGGTGGAAATGACCACGTGTTCACATGCACCCACTGTGAACGAACATTTACAGCGCGAATCGGCCTTATCAGTCACATTCGCTACCGCCATGGGTAAAGGTTATGCCTTTTTGAAGTACAAACTATAGTGTGTCAAGACGGCAAGGTGCCACTGATGTGAGCCGATTGCTCAGAAAGCAATGGCAAACTACTGATCGTAATCTTGCCAAGACATCAACAACAGCGGTAAAATGTTGGTGTTGACAGCGATGTCCTGTAAAATAGAATATGCGAAAAAAAAATCTATTGACTAGCTCAAACGTTATTCCCTCAATGAAATAAACTACCATGTACTATTACCTTGATTAAATAAATTACCATACATTTTTTCCGCACTGAAATAAATTACTATACATTAGTCCCTCATTGATATAAACTACCAAGCATTATTCCGGCATTGACATAAATTTCCATACATTATTCTCTCATTAATTAAAAATACTATAAATATAGTCAACTACTAATGTAACATCTGAAATGTGATTTACTCATTATAATACATTACATGCATTGTTTCCTCATTTAAATAAACTACCGTATATTTTACTCTCATTGCATTAACAATGATGATACAGACTCGATCAGTTATTATCATGCAATGAGTTATTTTAATTACCAGTTATTATCTTACAAAGAGTTATTTTAATTACCTGCTATTATTTTATAATTAGTTATTTTAATTACCAGTTATTATCTTACAATGATTTATTTTAATTACCAGTTGTTATCTTACCATGAGTTATTTTAATTCAATCAATCAATCAGGTGCCGTCTCCACAATGAAGGTTGGCTGCAGTGGATCTCCAACACTGCCTGTCTCTAGCCCTGACTGTACATTCTGCCAGGCTGATTGATGTCCGTCCATCTCTTGATGTTATCCTCCCACTTGTATCGTTGTCTACCTCTTGCTAGCTTTCCCCCAACCATGCCCTCTTGTATGGTGTTTATAAGAGTGTCATGTCTTTTAAGGTGGCCGAAATATTTCACTTGCCTCCTCTTTATTTCTTTCATCAACTCGCTCTTCATTCCCAGTTTTTCTAGGACCTCTGCATTTGATTGTTTCTGTTTCCATGAAATACGACATATTTGTCTGTATATCCACATCTCCATGGCCTCTATTCGACTTTCTAGTTGCTTGTTCAATGTCCAGGCTTCCGCGTATTTTAATTACCAGCCGTTATCAAACAATGATTTATTTTAATTACCAGTTAACAAAACACTGCCATTTTTTTAAACCAAGAATTGTTGGTATGTACAAACTAAATGGAAGCAGAAAGAGAGGCTAACCACGTAAGCGATGGACAGAGGGAATGGCGTAGTCCATGGGAATCTCGATATATGAAGCCCATAATCGGGCACTCTCCCGCTGTTTATGCTTCAACTCGACACCGCAGAGGTACAAGAGGAATAAGATGAGAAGGGTGAGAAGGGATGAGATTAGATGAGATGATGTGGAATGAAATAAGATGACATGAGACGAGACGAGACGATATGAGATGTGACGAGACAAGATGAGATGAAATGAGATAAGGCGCGATGAGATGAGACGAGATAAGGCGAGATGAAATTAGACGAGATAAGATGAGACGAGACGAGATGAGATAAGATGTGACAAGAGATAAGATAAGATAAGATAAGACTAGATGAGACGAGATAGGATAAGATGAGATGAGATGAGATAAGATGAGATAAGAAGAGATGGGATGATATGAGATGAGAATGAGATGAGATAAGATAAAATGGGATAAGATAAGATTAGATGGGATGAGATAAGACGAGTTGAGATGGGATGAGATGAGATGAAAAGAGACGAGATGAGTTGAGACGAGATGATTTAAGATGGGATGAGATGAGATGAGAAGAGATGAATGTCTGGTAAAAACTTGAACCTCTATGACAAAATGATAAGACCGTCGATCACAAGGTCCGAGGTTCGCTTCCAGACAGCGTAATATACCGTTGAACGGCAATATCCTTAAACAAGTGAATCGGTACAATTATCTCGGAACAGTCATCTGGAGATCATCCGACACATCCTGCACCCATCTTCTCTTTGGACTTCCTCTTTCTCTCTTCCCAGGCATATACCCCTCCATTATTGTTCTCTCCAAACTTTCGTGACGTTTCAAGTGACCAAAATATTTCAATTTTCTTTGTTTTGTCGTCTATAATAGCCAACCTTCTTCAATATTCAGCTCTTTAAGTATGGATGCATTTGTTCTTTTCTTTACCCGAGATATTCTAAGAATTCGTCTATAACATTTATATTCAAATGCATTTATGCGCTGTTCAGCTTGTTTAGTAAGTGTCCAGGTCTCACAGGCGTATGTCGCAATGGGAAAGATGCATGATCTTAAAAATCTAATTTTTGTAGTTATGTCTGTCCCATTCCATAATTTATTCAGTTCTTTTTGTCTTTGAAGAGCAATTGATAGTCGTCGTTTAATTTCTTTCATTGTGTCACCGTTGTTGGTAATCAATGACCCAAGATATTCAAAATTGTCCACCACCTCTAATATTTCTTCATTAACATATATTTCTTTCTCCATAGTAGTTTTATCTGTATGCACTATCTTTATTTTTGCTATGTTAAGATATAAGTTGTGATTTTCACTATTCAATTGGGTTGAGGCTATTAGGTTTTCTATACCAGTCGGGGTTGTGGATAGCAATGCTGTATCATCAGCATACCGAATCTCTGGTATGTCATGACCACCGATATTTTAGGTTTACTGAATGTAAACTTGCCAAGAAATCACAGCCAAACTATGTTTTAATTGACTGCGACGTCCTGTTAGGGATATGCAACAAACATTTTGTGTGTGCTATGGAGAGGTACTGGGTGTATTCTTAATGACTGTGCGGTGTTTGAAAATATTGCCGGTCCATGTTTTGTATTTACCTATTATGTTGCGTGAACTTTACAGAGTGTGAATATAAAACTTGGACATGCAATATTTTCAAACACTGCACAGTCATTAAAAATACACCCTATATAACTCCATCCCTGGTATGTTTGTAGTTATTATGCTTATTTTGAAGAAAAAAAAGTCTTTTAAAAGTCGACGTTGCACCGGGTTTTATCCCATATAGCTCGGTCTCTTTCCGCAGCGCGAAAAGCGTCGCACAAAGCACAAACTCTGTAGCTCTAGCGACGACCCACAGGAGTCTCCGAAAAATTTCACTCGTGAACCGAAGGACGCGGCCCGGAATCGAACCCACAACCTTCAGAGACCGAGTCAAACGGCTTGACCACTTCGCCACGGAGACGCCTGCTTATTTTGAAGCACAATGTAACAAACTATCGTCTGTCAAGACGGCAAAGATGCAGTAATAACCTACTTGTATACAACCCAATATGACATTATTACGCTGATGTGAGGTTCCAACACCCTTCTTGCACACCCATCTGGTTATTGAGCTTGGAGAAGGGATGGAGAATTTACAACACAATCCCTGTGGAAATTATATGTCAGTACTGGGTCGGGATCAGCACCGTGGCGAAGGGTTACGAACGCGATTTGCAATACCGCATACCGCGTTCGAAAGACAGCTGCATGCGTTTTGGAAGCAGGCCGTCAACGCTGGTTTTAATATAATGATATGAGCGTCGGTCGTTCATGAAGCAATGGCAAACTACTGCAAGTAAACTTGTCTAGGAAATCACAAATAGCCAAACATGCTTAGGTTGACTGCGACGTCCTTAAAGTATATGCAACTAACATTCTAACGGGGTCGTGAGAAAGGTCTATATACTGACCTAACTAGGGGAGATGAAAGAGGCCTTTACAGAGCTTAAACAGCTGGATCGTCAATGCACTGGACTTAGTAGTTGGACTGCCTAGGTCCTTACTTCTTTTTCTTCTGCGTTCGTCCGGAATGTTGTTTTAGACATAATTGCGCTGCGCCTGTTTACAGCAGAGCTACGATATTTGCACCTTTCGGCCAACACATGCGAATTTCACAGCTAACGGTGTCGACCACGCACTCACTCAGTAGCAGAGCGACGGAACCATGTACTACCAGTCCAACATGAGGAAAATGCGATTGTAAACTGTAGCCACAAGCATAAACACGCCACAGGCCCCAACGGTTCAATGCTTAACCACATACCATCATCTGTTCACTTTTCACATTGGACAGTGGGGAGCATTTTGTGTGATATTCGCTGGCACGGGAATGGAGCATAATGGGGACGACCCGTTGCCGTGAAGTTGGAACCTCGCCTAACTGACTAACTAACTAATCGGCCAACACATCCGACTTCTTCAGACATTTGTTGACCGTGTTCCCTTCCCGGACCTGAATGTCTGGGGTCTCCGTGGCAAAGTGGTTACGTCGCCTGTCTTGCTCCAAAGGTTATGGGTTTGATTCCGGGCTACGTCGTTCAGTTCACGAGTGCAGTTTTCTTGGAGACTCCAGGGGTCGTCGCTGGAGATACGGAGCTCGTACTTTGTGTGACGCTTTCGGTAGGTTGCCCTGTGGAAAGAGACCGAGCCATATAGGATAAAACCTGGTGCAATGAAGTCGATTATCTTGCCTTGTAAACTTTTTTTTTAAATTTAATGTCAGCTGACTCGAACGTGTTAACATTCAATGTTTAGGGAGAGTAACAATCAACCAAGCAATCTAATTCAACAACAACAACAACAACAACAACAACAACAACAACCAACGAAAAAGGAACTGAAATATTGGTGAACAAGAAACATAAGAGGTTAGCCATCCATTTAAATTTTCCCACAAAACTGGCCTAACTAGATTCATTCAGTCAAGGGCCAAACTTTGTACCCACATCTGTCCGGGCATAGAGACTCGGTGTTCAAAACTGCCGGGGTAAATTGTTGAAAACTTGTCAAAGTAGCTCTTGAGCCTAACAACACAAAGTCGCTAAGAGCTGAATGCTTAGAATTATAAAACCCCAAATTTAATCAACTTTGGTTACTGTTGCCAGCTTGTGCCTGGCCAACGGGGTTGTTGGATTGTAAAGTAGGAGAGCGTGCGGAGAGGATGGGTGTGTTTGCTTGCCCGCGTGGGTTTGATTGTGTGGTTTTGCGTGTGTTCGTGTGTATGTTTGTGTGTGAACCGAAGCGAAAGACAGATAAAATGAGTGAGGAAGAGACACACACACGTACACACAGAGGCAGAGAAAGAGGGAGAAGAGAGAAAAAGAGATGGAGATAGAGACGTACGTAGAAACATAAACAGAGAGACATAAACAGAGAGTGACAGAGAAAGACGGCGATAGACAGAGAGACCGAGAGAGTCAGAGAGAGTCAGAGAGAGAGCCACAGAGAGACTTAGAGAGACAGAGACAGACAGACAGAGGAAGAGACAGAGGGAGACAGAAATAGACAGAGAGAATAAGAGAAAGACAAAGAGAGAGTGAGAGTCAGAGAGAGAGAGACAGAAACAAAGAGAGAGAAGAGACAAATACAGAGGGAGACCGAGAGCAGAGACAGAGACAGATACACACAGATAAACAGATAAAGACAGAACGAGAGAGAGAGAGAGAGAGCGAGAGAGACAGAGAGAGAGAGAGAGAGACTGAGACAGAAAGAGCGAGACAGAAAGTGACAGGCGGAAATAGATAGACAGAGAGAAAAGAGGGACAGAGAGGAATTGTGTGTTTGTGGTTAATATATTCAATCTAACAGTAATTGGCAAACAACGCAGTTAACAAGAGTTCTTGTCCAGATGTCGGACGTCAACTACTAGAGTACACTTAAACATCCTTGACCAATGTTCTGTGGGTGATGGCCAGTTGATGGGTGAATATATTCTGTAAAATAAAGAACACATGTATCATTTGTCGATGTAGTCACCACTGTGTGCAAGTCTTCCAGTGCCGATAAAGTGCTTGGATTCCTGTAGAAAAAATATCTCTTGGTCGTGTGTCTAGCCCACTCATGCACTACCTGCTGCTGAACTGTTTCACAGAAGTCGCGCCGTTTTGAAACTTCCTACTCCACTCATACACTTGCTGGACTGACAGGCATGTATCGCCATACTGGGCCTTCATTCGCCGATGAATTTCTATAGGTTTTATCTCTTCACAGATAAAAAAAACGGTTAACAAAACGCTGCTTCTCTTTGGTGCATGTCAAAAGTGTGGCGGCCATTTTTAAACTGTCCTTATGACGTCACCGTGTTCGTCTGCACAATGATGTCACGTGCTTAACCCTCTTGACATCCTTAATAGCAAGATTGACAGGTGTCAAGACAATGGCATGGTTAATGTAATTTTGTTCACACTTTCAACGTTTTCATTAGAAATCCCTCGTTTAAATCATCTAGGTTATGCAAGAGACTTAATGATGACAAGATATTTTTGGTACCTGTTTAACGCATAGGGCCCATGCTAATTTAGAACATCCGGGAATTCGAACCCTAGCCACGACATTACCGTGGGTTCCATATTTCTAGCCTTGTGATTGGGTGACATCATAAAACGAATACACGATAGACTTAAAACAACTGCTGCTAGTACCACTAGTATTGGGACTCGACGCTGGCTGTTGAAAATAGTTAAGTTAGTTAGTTAGTCGACAGATCATCCTCGTTGCACATCGGACCATTCAGTCCATAAGTGCTCGGATCCCCTCCTCAGCAAATCCCGCAGCATGTAGCGGCTAACGACGCCAGTTCTGTGTTGGTTTATCAATCTTCTTTGGCTTCCTGCGTAGTGTTCTTGTTTGGCCACCCCTCTTTTAATTTGCTGCTCTCGCAGTCTGGCCATTGTTGTAGATTCGCAGTCATCACTTGGTTCTTGCAAAAGTTTCACTTCTCGTAGAGCATTCAGAATGTCAGCCTGGTCCATGGCGCGTCCGCCCTCCACAGTAGCCTCACCTGCGAGCTTGTCAGCCCGCTCATTTCCTTGTACTCCCGCATGACCTGGCGCGAAGATGAAACTAATCTTTGCCAGCCGAGACCGCTCCAGAGGCAGCAACCATTCTCTTCGGATCGACCCCTCCTCTATCCTCTTGATCATGTTCATTGAGTCGCTAAGGAAACAAGCCCTAGTGAATGTCTGTGTCTCGAGCCATGTTATTGCTTTACTTACTGCCATGACTTCCATGGTCAGGCTACTTGTGGTTTCAGTGAAAGCACCAGAGTCCTCCTTCACAATTCTCCCTCCGGCCCGAGCTGTAAAGGCCCATGAGCTTCTCACATGTCGGACGACCGACCCATCTGTGTAGATGACCGCGTCACTGTCTAGCGAATTCTCGAAAATCAACGCTTGTACTTCAGCCTCCACAGCAGCCGGATTTTCTTGTCTGCATTTTCTATCTAGTTGGATGCAAACTGAAAAGGATGTGCAGAAGTCTGTTGGCACTTGCACCCACTCCTCGCCAGGTTCTAAGTCCTCAAGTGAACACACCTGTTGAAGAATGTCTTCGGCTTGACCCATCCACGACCGTCCTCTTGTTAACCTGCTGCCCTTCACCTTCCTAATTTCACTATGCAGTGGATGCTGTGTGTTTGCGTTAATTCTGAGGTAGGCGCGTGCCCTGCAAACTTGCATTCTCTCTTCAATGGTTGGAAAATCAACAAGGTAGCGCATCGCCCTGCATGCTGTATCTCTTGTACATCCAAGAATAATGCGCATAGCTTCATTCTGTATCCTTTCCCTCCTTTCTATCTGCTTATGGCTGAGAGTCAGAATTGCCATTGCATACTCCAAAACAGATATGACCAGCCCCTCGTACAGAAGACATAGATGGCGCTGCTCACAGTTTGCTGCCGCCATCACCCGCATCGCTGCCAAGCCCCGCTTGGCCTTTGTTATCACCTGGTCTATGTGCACATTATAAGCAAGGCTTCGATCAAACCGTATCCCCAGGTAATTCATTGCCTGCGTTCTTTCCACCGTCTCTGAACACAGCATTACAGTTGGTGTTGGATTGTTGACAATATGATTATTCAACGAGAACCTGTTGAAAATGTTGTCAGAGAACGTATGGGAATGTCCCGAGAGCTATGATATGGGTTCTTGACTCGACTAAAGCCAACGCATCGACTTAAAACAGCTGTAAGCCAAACATTCTGTGCTGCTGAACCAATGATCGGATATAAAACCACATCGACATCTACCCCGTCTGTGAAAGAACCATTGTCTCCGTACAGCAAATCAGACTGCATTGATCAGTTCAAGTGTGAGGGCCAAGCCACTTACATAGGTAGAACAGACAGACAATTAACATATCGAGTAGCCGAAGATATATCAGTGTTTGTGGAAAAGAGTGTTAATCGGTTTTCAGTAAACTCTGCGCGGTGGACAGGCTATAAAAGCCTGACTCGGCGAGCTAACTCACAGTCATACAGTAAACACATTAAAGGCGTTTCGTATACTGCATTCGATTAACAATAACCTGTTTTTTTTTTTAAACTGTAATTTACTGTCTATATAGTACCTTGCGGTGTATGGAGGGGAGGGGATGGTGTGGGTGTCTTGAGTCTGAGGAATTAGGGCCGCCTGGCTAGCGCAGTTGGCATGAACTGTGCAGGTTAGGGTTTTCTGTTTGCTCCCGACAGGAAAAAAAAATCCACACCTTACCGAGGAATCGAACCCGGGTCTCCCGAAGGAGAATCCAACATTCTAGCCACTCCCCAATTACTGAAATATGTCGAGGCTATCGGAATTAGACATCTCAAAACCGGGCTTGTGTCGACGAAAATATTTCACTTTGGTTTTGTGATTATCGTGGGGGTTACCCCCACATTGGTACACACCGAACAATATCAATGGCTAGTATGTTGAATATTTCAGCCACAATATTATTCGTCTGTTCACTTCATGTGATATGTAACTAATATATGCATCTACGAGATGCAGTCAGCGCGGCTGTATATAAATCCCACATGTCTGTATAATTAGGAAAATATGGCAATAATTATCCAGGGGAGATTAATCAATCAATCTATCAGGTGCCGTCTCTGCAAAGAAGATCGGCTGCAATGGATCTCCAACACGTCTGTCTCTTACACCGACTGCATATTCTGTGCAATCTTCCCACTTGTATCGTTGTCTACCTCTTGCTCGCTTGCCCTCAACCTTGTCCTACAGTATGATTTTTATAAGAGTATTATGTCTTTTAACGTGACCGAAATATTTCACTTGCCTCCTCTTTATTTTTTTCATGAACTCTCTCTTCATTCCCAGCTTTTCTAGAACCTCTGCATTTGATTGTTTTTGTTCCCATGAAATACAACATATTCGTCTGTATATCCACATCTCCAGGGCTTCTATTCGACTTTCTAGTTGCTTGTTCAATGTCCAGGCTTCCGCGCCATACAGTAGTGTTGAATACACTTAGTATTTGACAATTCTCATTTTTAATGCGTTGTTAATCTTTCTAGATGTTAATACTGATTTCATGTTGTTGAAAGCTTTTTTTTTAGCCATTCCTATTCTCTTCATGATTTCTATTTCACTTCTGCCATCATCTGTTATTACCAAGATAGGAGAAACGTGTTACTTGTTCTAGTATCTGACCGTGTACTGTGATGTTCATTGATGACCTTTCCTTTCCACCGCTAATTATCATGGTTTTTGTTTTTTGGATGTTAATATCTAAGCCACATTCTGCACTGTGCCTGTTTACTTGTTCCACTAGGTCTTGTAACTCTTGCTCACTTTCTGCTAGTAACACGGTATCGTCAGTATATCTAAGATTGTTTATGATACTTCTATTGATGTTATGTTCAGGCTTTTCAACTTGTTTAAAAATTATTTCCGTGTATAGGTTGAAGAGGCTTGGGGACAGTACACTTCCCTGGCGTACTCCTCTTTTTATCTCTATAGGCGATGAATAGTTATTACCGCATCTAATAGACGCCACTTGTTCCCAGTACAAGTTACTAATAAGTCTGATGTCCGTTCCTTTTACTCATAAATCTTGAAGGCATGTAATTAGTCGTTCATGTTGTACTCTATCTAAAGCTTTCTTGTAGTCTATTAAACATACATATATACTTTTTTGAACTTCTATATATTTTTCAATTAACATTCTCAAACAGATAAATGCTTCTCAGCTGCCGCTGTTTTTTCGGAACCAAGATTGTTCTTCAGCTACTTCCTCATCTATTTTATGTTGAATTCTTTCTTGTATGATCTTGAGTAGTATCTTAGTTATGTGGCTCATGAAGCTAATAGTTCTGTAATCCTCACAATCAACAGCTCATGACTTCCAGGGGAGATCATCATGAAGTTATTCACATAGATGTTGTCATGCAGCATTGCTTCCCTTGTTAATCGCCGTTTCCATTATATTTCAAATGCCGAATGGCATTGGCGATTATGGTTCGGCATACCGTCTCGTCATCTGATATTGTATCCCTTGTAGTAATAAGTCTCGTGTTATATGAAAATAGCTCTCCTGGTCCTTGTCAATCCCGATCTTCACATGATAAGTTATGTTTTGTTTGATTTTGTTTACCTCCCGGTAGATCAGAAAGTAATGACAAACTACTGAACGTAAACTTGCCAAGAAATAACAAACAGCCAAAAAATATGGGGTTAACTGCAACGTCGTGTACGGGATGTACAACTAGCTTGCCTAGCTCTGGCTTCTCCATTGGTCACTGCCGATAAAGCCTTATGAATGGTGTGTGTGTGTATGTGTGTGCGTGTGCGTGTGCATGTGTGTGTGTGTGTGTGTGCGCGCGCGCGCAATATAACAGAGTGGCTGTCTCTGTTAAGGGGATTTAGATGGGGCGTGCAAGGGGAAAAGGGTCTAGCCTTCAATGCACGCGTGAGCACCCCGCTGAAATGTAACTAGGGACGCTCACGCGCTGACGTAGGGGTAGCGAACATATTAGTTACTAGCCAGCAGTCTTAGGGAGAGGTCGTGTAAAAGTCGCCATCTGGTATGTTGATTTGGCTAGACCTCTGTTGTTTATCTACAATATATTCAAAGTGGATTGTTATCACGAGCCTGTAATATTGAAGTTACTCCAATAAATGCTATCTACGAGGACTGCTGGAGTTGTGTTATCGTCTTCATTACCTCGCTGTACTGTTACAGGAGGTAATTTGGTGCCGTGACCAGGGTTTCAAGTCCTGGGTTGAAGAAAACGCAAAGTATTCACTACGGCACATCTATACACGCTTATTGAACGCGCTTTGAAAAAATGGCTTCGGTTTCAATATTGTGTGTTAGTGTCACAGCAGCCGATAGCCCGGCTAGGGGTGGTTGTCTGTGATCTTTCTCCGGCTGAATCGTAGTTGTTTCGAGAGGCTTATCCAAGCCGCCGTCCTGCATTGTCGTTGCTTCAACGGGCTACGCTACCAGAGCCCGTACATCGTTGTTTCGAGGGGCTGACCAAGGCCGCTATCTGATCACTTCAAGGCTGCTCTCTGATTGTTGCTGCTTGATCGTTTCGAGACCTGTTGTCGGGGAGTGCTGCTCTCTGATTATTGACTGATCGTTTCGAGACCTGCTGTCGGGGAGTGCTGCTCTCTGATTGTTGCCTGATCGTTTCGAGACCTGCTGTTGGGGAGTGCTGCTCTCTGATTGTTCGTTGCCTGATCGTTTCAAGACCTGCTGTCGGGAAGTGCTGCTCTTTGATCGTTTCGATACCTGCTGTCGGGAAGTGCTGCTCCTTAATCGTTCAAAAACTGAGACACGTACGCTCTAGACTTCACAAACTTGAACTGGTACGGTAACTGAGGAACGAACTATTAACTAAGTAAAGTACATAATTTATATTAAATTAATTAATTAGTAATTTTTTGTGGAAATTGATTGTGACACTCTTGAATTAGATTCCAATTCCAATGTTTGTACGAGTACCCCTTTTCAGCCTTCGTTTTCCGACTTGGCTACGTAGGGTGTTTATGGTGTAGCTTGAAGTTTCTCTTTCGTACTTTGGGCCGCTTGTTGTCAGCTTCCCGGCTTCTGATGGGTTGATTGCGTTCGTTGCTGTCTTGTTTTACATGTCTGGGCAGAGTCGCGCACTTGTTGAGGCCCGGAGTAATTGGGTACCCACCCCGTCATATGGTGCTGCTTCCTTCAGGGAGTTTTACCAGTTGTCGTCTCTCCTGGTGTTCCTTCTATTTCCCCGTCGTGGGTTGCCTTCGAATCTTCTCGGCCTTCGCCAGTCGGGTCTTGGTGGTGAGCGATATCGTTTTTCCTCTGTTGCTTCTTCGTCTGTTTGTGCTCTTGTTTCCTCTGGTTCGGGTGAGGCTGTCTGGATCTTGATCTGGAGCTGTTCGAGCACCTTATGACAAGTGTCGTTTATTTTAAGTAGCTGTTTATCCGTCTCAGCCTTTAAATGAGCCATCCGAGCGTAATCTTGAGCTATCTGCTGCTGGACTTGCTTCATTTCGTCGAGGATGCGCTGAGCGGTCGTTTTCTGTGTTTCTTGCTTCTTGTCGTTTTCTTTTTCCCTGCTTGATAGCCTTTCTTCTATCTCAGCCTGTATAACAGCCATCCGGGCGACATCCTGCTCGATTTTCTGCTGAACTTGCCTCGCCTCGTCCAGGATGCGCTGAGCAGCTGTTATCTGTGTTTCTTGCGTTTTGTTTTTTTCTTCCTCTATGCTGGTGAACTTTGATCGCAGGTCCTTCAGTTGGCGTTCCAGTTGTGCTTTGTCACTCTTGGTGAGTCTATTGGTGGCCTCGTACTGCCTCCTGGCTTCTTTATAGGGCAGGTTAGTCTTGATGGCGATCTTCATAGCTTCCTTGCTGTCTTGGTGGCAGGGGCAGCCGAGGTACCTGGCGCCGTGGTTGCCGAGGCAGTTGGCGCATTTTCTGTTATTGTTAGGCCTCCTGAAGTCCTTGTCGATCTTTGCGTGCTGGCACTGGCTGTATGGATGAGGTCCAGAGCAGTATCTGCAAACCTCAACCTCACTCTTGCAGGTGGCACGGGTGTGCCAAAACTTCTGGCACTTAGAGCACTGCAGCACTCTGGGTATGTAGTGCTCTGGAACTTGGTCTCTCTTGTCCCACCTGATGTATTGAGGGATAAGTCGGTCCTCTGATGTGACGACGACGACAGTCGAGGGGATGTTGTTTTTTCCGATAATCCTCTCGGCACTGGTGATCTTGAGTTTGTGGTTTTCCCTGGTCAGCAACTCCCTGATCTGGTCATTGGTGAGATGGGTCTTGACTCGTTTGATGACCCATCTTTTCATCATGTTGTGTCGACTGGCTTCCAATAGGATGCTTGAATTAGATAAATTATAATAGTATATAAGGTAATAATGGAACAACAAGACGACCTTTCATTGGGACAGGCCTTGACAGGTGTAGGACGAGCTATATCCAGGTTAGACACAGCCTTGAAACAACAGGGTGTAGGTACTGATATCGAGAAATTTAGCGGTCAGGCTAGACATTTCAAAAAGTGGATGGTATCCATCGAGAAACATGCCTTTTTAGTAGGAGCCACAGATGAAGAGAAGAAAAAATAGCTTACCAGGCTAGCGTAACGCCAGTATCTGACCACATAAGGCGACATTAGAAGCAGGAATATATGAGACCTGGGAACAGTATAAAGATGATTTGGCACATAAATGTCGTCTTCATTACCTCGCTGTACTGTTACAGCATACCCCACCCGTACTAACTATTTTTGATGTCAGGTCTTAGAGATGACTGCGCTACCGTATGATAGTAGACGGTACTACCTGTTTTCTGTCAGCGCCGAATGTTGGGCGTTGCTTACAAAACCCGACACCCCACATTGTGCCAACGGCTTCGGGCGAAAAAACGCAATTGCGGGAGGGGGGAGGAAGGGGGAAGGGGTACAAGCCTTATCCTAGTGCGGGGAAATGCAACCTAAAGACTAAATGTCATGGCAAGGCAGACCAGGACCTAAGCCTTGGTTGGCAACTGGTCTAGGATTGAAGCTTCGACAGGCGGACAGATAGAGCAGTGCTTTGCTGACCCGGTAGCTTTTGCAGCTTGTCTTGTTCTAGGCGTATGTCAGAATCTCCGAGGCTTCATCTCCCGCGCCTGGCAATAACGACCAGGTACGATTATGAACTCGACTCGCGTTACTGCGCAGTGCATGGCCAGAGGTCAGCGTGGGACACGGAAACCACGAAACCCGAAAGCCGGGCCAACGAGGATTCATGACCAGTAGCTCAGACGAGCCTAGGACTTCAGACTGGACGGACATGGAAGTGTGCTGCGGTGTATGAGTCGATGCCTGAAGAAAGAAAGCCTGTATTCTTAGTTGAGTAGAAGACAGAGTGCGTGAGTGTATATTCTATTGCAGAGGTTTCCAATCCACCGCCCGTGGGCCACTTGTGGCCCGCCAGCTGTCAGAAAGTGGCACGCAAGGCAAGGCGCTGAACAGGCGTGAGTTCAGACAGTTTCTATCAGACCTGAACGAGGAATACAGTGAGCTACTGTTGCACTGTGATGTAAAATGGCTATCTAAAGGGAAAGTTGTGTCACGTTTCTGGGCACTGACAAAATAGTATCTATCTATTTCCATCTGAAATAAATGAATTGCCTAGAGAACGGGAATGACTGCTGAACGATGACTGGCTTAATGACCTGACATTTTTGGTGGACATCAAGTCTCATTTAAAATCTTTAAATGCGAGGATCCAGGGAAAAACAAACTATTCCCAAATTTGTGCGATGGCATTTCTTCATTTAATATGAGACTACGGCTGTTTATCGGACAGCTGACAGACGGGACTTTAGAGGCATTTCCAACTCTGAAGACACTTGTGGTGAAAAAGAAATGTGACTTGTTACCGTGCAAAGTAATAGTTGAAACACTTCTGGATATCTTTCAGTCGAGATTTCAAGAATTCACAATAGAGGAGGGTAATGTTACCCTCTTCATAAATCCATTCGTATTTCCTAATGCCAAGCTCTGTCAATTACAACAAAACCTTCAGCACTGTGACAGGTTGGCCCAACTCTCAGATCGTTTTTATTAGACTGAGATAGCCCTCAGTAAACCCCACTTAGATATTAATGTATTATTTTGTATTGTTATCTATATATCCATATATTAGCTAAGTTCATCTGTCTTTAGTGTATTTATATACATACCACTATAGAGAGAGCTAAAATACGATTTCTTCTAATAGTTAGAAGTAGAGGTAGTGTAGAGTTTGTTTCCACGCCAATAAATCACGTCAGGCTGAATTTGATATTCAGTTTAGCTGTGAATTTAATTTGGCCACAGGAAGTATAGGAGAACTCTACTTAAGAGGAGATAATTCTGGTCCAAACCCTAACTTCTGCCATTTTGATCTCAGCACTGGACGGTGAAGGATGTGGCAAAGTCCCTGGCAAAAATAGAACACATATCTGTGTCTTAGACCTTTTTCTGGCTCTCGTTAAACCGTAAAATTTCTAATCACCATAGAAATGCCAGTGCCAGTTCTCACCCGATAGGTCCGATCAAAACAAGTTGCAGGGTGAGTTAATAATAATTTTGTTAACAATTTTTCTGTGTGTGTATATATGCCGACTAAATCTAAAGGTCATACCGACCGATAATAGATACTATTAATTAAAACTAGTGTTAGTTAATTAATACTAGAATTAGTACCAGGTTTGTGCCATGTGGCTTGCCGACAAGGGAAAAACGCAAAGCTCGTCACATGTGGCATTAAAAACATGGATAAATGACATTACTTGATTCTCAAAATTAGGTATCGGCCTGCGGAACGACACCTGAGTTAGTCCGTAGACGATTAGAGCTAAGATATATTAATTATGTGCTTAACTTCGTAACTAGCGTAATTCTCTAGATAATATAAATACTAGTCGAGGGAATTGGTTCAGAGAATAAATAAGTTACAATTAATTATTTATTAATCTCTATCTTTCCCATAATAAGATTACTACCATGTGGTCCAATATGGCCAACTTAACAAAGTTCAAACCTTGGGGGAATTCTCCAACCCTAATGTTGTTCTGGTGTATAATGAAAGTAATCTTAAACCTAGCTAAGATAATCTTCTGGATAATTAATTATGTCTAGATTAGATATGTCTAAATTAATTATGTCTTTCTAGCGGACATCTTCATGGCACATGTCAGGATCTTATAATTGGCTCGTTTAGCTAACACGTGTGAGACAGTACAAGTATAACGTGATTCGACGTAAGACTCAACGACACAACGTTCTATGGATTTATTGCCATATTAAATACAGAACGATGATTACAACAATATACAATATATAACTCACGACGCTCACAACCACAATACAGCTCACAAGTCTGACGCTCAAGATGACAGTCGTTCGGCTTTCAACCACAGAGATCCACACAAACGCCTTGCTTTCCCCGCACACGTCCGTCCAGTCTCAGGTCCCAGCTCGGTCTGAGGCTAGCACGCAAACTGCCGACCGCCTCTAGTGGCGTCACGTGGCATGCGTGCGTCTGTTATCGTCGGCCTGGCCGCTGGTCGCGTGTCAGGTAACAATCTTGTCAGCCGACAACTCTTGTCCGCCGGGTGGCGTAACGATGTTCCTGCATAGCTATCCCATGTTAGGCTCTGACATTCTCCCCGGGTACCTCAATGAAAGATGCCATCTTTCATTCATGATGTATGTACATACTGGGATAGTGTTAACTTCATGTCAGAGTCTACCCTTTTCCTGTTTTATGCATGAAAATACACATATGGCATAGAAATATATACGAAAAATGTAAGTTGCACTCAATGACAAGTGAAGTTCAACTGTTAACACAAATCAGGTTTCATCCCCCACGATGGCTGGTTACCTTCACTGCATTAATCCCCAGTCAGATCAGTAGTACCAGCTTCTCGCATCTACCTCGCAGCAATTTGAAAAAAACGTAATAATATGGTTGTTGAAACAACATCCATCTAGCCAGACTGAAATACGACTTTTTATATAAGTCGTATAAAACACTCAAAACTCCGACCTCACTTGGCCCGAAGCTCTTGTGTTGGTTTGCAATGTCGGCAGCCCTCTGCCATGCTTAGTGGACGCCTACCCGATGTGTTATCCATTTAGCAACAAAATGTCTGTTTATACAATACACATTAATGAATATGTTTCAATTTATGGCCCTTTGTGTAATTAATAAATACAAGGAAGTAATTTTGACATTCAAGAAATACGATAAATTACAATAATTATTTAATTTCTTAGTGTCATTGCTTGACGTTTCTTCATATTAACGAGAAAAAGTCGGTAATATGAATACATTAATCAAGATATGATTCTAAGATTACACTAATCAAAATAAATAAGTACACACTTGGTGTATTACCTTTTATAGAATCGAAAAGATTTTACAATCGTCACAAGTATTTAACTTTCTGTATATCGTCTGCTAATTTTGGTGTACTTTTTAAATTACACAGGAAGTACACACGAAACTCAAAATTTAGTTGCTGTTACACTGTCTGAACACAACTGTTCCGGTTTTATTTTGCAACGGATAGTAAAATGTTCTCACAGTTTGTGTCGGATGTTATAGTATCACAACTTTCGGATTATGATGGAATGTTCTTATTTCCGATGTGTTCACAACTTCTGGATAATGATCGACTGTTGTTATTTCTGATGTTCAAATGTCGAACATTTTGGATTAAGTTCGCTGCAGAGGTGGTATAGAAGTCATTGTTCAGTTTACCCATTTGCACACGTCGTTAAAATATCACGGTGAAGAAATTCACACACAGCTGTCACTGTTAACTGGTAAAGTTCGCTTCTGGTAAGTGGTTAAGCGTCTGTGACACTGTTTCTTGTTGTATATTTACAGTTAATAATGTTCTCTTTCTAACACACACTACACAATTTTACTAAACACTCATTACATGGCTTAATTAAAATAAGTATATTATACATGTCGGGGTTAAACCCTATCACATTTATATTATAGACCTTACACAGTAGGTGAATGGAAACAAAATTCACTCATTGGTGGCTGTGTTGGTCTGAGTGTATTGGTACACACTGCACTCAGACATTGCTTACTGGGTCGGTCGGACAACGGGACAAAAGATCGGCAATTGTATTGATTCTGCCTGGAATATGTCGAACCTCGAAACTGTAATTCTGAAGCTTCAAGGACCAGCGAGCAATCATGTTGTTGGATGGTACTCCGGCATTTATATACCGTAATGGACTGTTGTCAGTTTCGATGATAAAGTGACGTCCTAGAAGGTATTTGGATAGTTTCGTCACACTCTCTACTAAGGCAAGTGCCTCTAATTGTGGAATGGACCATGCACGTTCTCTAGGCCTTAGTTTTCTTGATATAAAACAAACGGGATGCAGGATGTTGTTGTATTCCTGCAACAGGACTGCCCCAATCGCCACAGAGCTAGCGTCTGTTCTCAATCTGAAAGGTAAACGAATGTTGGGCAATTTTAGGATGAGATTATTTGCACTCTTATCAGAAAAGTATGCCAAAACTTTATTAAATGCAATTCGTAGGCATTCATCGTGTACAATTTTCTCAGGGCCTATCCTTAGTTAGTAAATTAGTAAATACCTCGGTCAGTTCTGAAAAATCAGGAATGAACTGCCGATAATAGTTGATCAGTCCCAACAAACTCCGGACTTGTTTCTTATTAGTCGGGAGTGACAGTTTTAGAATTTTGGAGACAATTTTGTTGTCTGTCATGACAAAGCCATTGGATATTCTGTACCCCAAAAATGATATCTCTTGGTAAGCCATGCTCACCTTTGCAGGCTTCACTGTCAGTCCGTGCTGTCTTCATGTACAGCTATCTGCCAATACCCTTTAGACATGTCAAACGTCGTAAAGAACTTAGCGTCAGTCAGTTCTGTCAGAAGATCGTCAGTGTTTGCCATTGGTTCAAGATCTAAAACAGTTATTTTGTTTAGTTTTCGGTAGTCGATGCAAAGTCGTATTGTGTTGTCCTTTTTGCGTACAATGACCATGGGAGAAGAGAAGTCTGACTGGGATCGTCTGATGATGTTGTTTTTTTCTAAGTTGATGATTTCCTGATGTAGTTGTTCTTTGTAATGTAATGGTATGGTGTATGGTCTGCATCTTATGGGTGTGTTTGATGTGAGTGTGATGTGATGCTGTACTAATTCTGTTTGTCCTGGGTTGTCAGAAAAGATGGTGTTTGTACTGTTTGTATCAACTGTTTTGCAACTGTTTGTCTCTGCTTGACTTAAGTTTGGATTGATCTTGATCTCATTCAAAGCAGTTTGTCGTGTCTAATGTAGGTGTTGGAATCTCGTCGCTAGAATCGTCATCTTCGTGATCTATGATCACGGTGCAAGCTGTCGTATCGTCTTGTTCGTTGTCTCTGTTGTGGTATGGTCTTAGCATATTTATGTGAAATATTTTGTGTTTGTCTTTTATTAGGATTTCGTAGTCTACAGGTGAGATCTGTCTTGTCACTTTAAAAGGTCCCTGCCAAGAATCAGTCAGTAGCTGTCTGTCACTAGGTAGTAGTAGTAGTACGTCCTGTCCAGGTGTCAATGTTATAGTTCTGTTACCTTTGTCTGCGTACTGTCTGTAAGTAGCACCAGATAGTTTTAGTGCATTTTTAGCAATTTCACATGATTTAATAATCCTTTCACGCAATGATGTTACATACAAGAATGATGATATGGATTTAAGTACTGGAGTAGAGTCAGTTAACATTTGGTGATAAATTGTTAATGGGCCTCGTGGTTTGGCACCATAGATTTGTTCAAAAGGAGAGAAACCGGTACTTGAATGTGGTACCTCGCGATAAGCAAAGAGAACAGCTGGTAGGTATACATCCCAATTGTTGGGGTGATCTTGAGTTACTTTTGCAAGCATGTGCTTCAGATCCCCGTTAAGCTTTTCTATAATCCCGCTCGAGTGAGGATGATAGGGGCTATTGAAGACTTGCTTCACTCCTAACATTTTGGTGAAAGCTTGGGTCGATGCGGCAATAAACTGAGTGCCTCTATCAGACTGGATAGTATCTGGAAACCCGATTCGGGAGAAGATATGGAAAAACACTTCCATGATGTCGTTGGCAGTAATGTTCTTTAGAGGAATAGCTTCTGGCCAGCGGCTACATTGATCAATAACAGTTAGAATATATTTATTCCCTCTAGTTGTTGTATGACTAAGAGGGCCCACAATGTCAACTGATAATTTTTCAAAAGGTCGACTGGCTAAGTCAGTGACTTGTAACTTTGCCTGTGGGTGGTTACCTTTTTTTACCAGTTTTCTGGCATGTATCACAACTTCTGCAATATGTTTTTATGTCATTGCAAAATTTTGGCCAATGAAACTGTGTCAATAACCTTGACCTGGTTTTAACATATGCCATATGACCTGCAAAAGGTATATCGTGAGCAAGATGTAAAGCTTGCTTGCGATAAGTAGTTGGCAAAACAGTTTGCTTCGTTGTAATGTCACCTCTGGTGTAATACCTGGTGAGTATATCATTGTGTAAAGCAAAATGCCATTTCGCATTCTTGGTTACTCTTGGCTTCTTTCCGATCAGGTCAAAGTACTTTGACAGTGAAGGATCAGCTTTTTGAGCTGTTATGAATGCTTCCTTCATAGAGTCACTAGGTGGTAATTCTGGGCTAAGCATTTGTATAGCCTCAGTTTGGTTACTTTCATCTTGTACTCTAGCAGTAGCTCTTGTTACTGCGTTCACACACTCAATGACATCAGATGATGATGGAATGATATCGTTAATGATGTGATGAGAACTTAGTGCTGCATTAGCTAACATACATTCAATAGGTGATATGACATTTTCACTGATGACATTTTGGTGGTGATGTCGTGTTATCATCAATACATAGTGATGTTATGTCATGGTTATGAGGTTTGTCATTCACCTCAGGTAAGTTTTCCTATGATTATATCACACACTGGGTTCGTAAGTGCGGCGCACTTTACTTTCCCGGTGAGGAAAGGTGTTTCAATGTATGCCCATGCTAATGGATATTTCTCAATATTGCCTGAAAATGTTCTACATGTAATGTGCCTGCCTGTATAGTCTGTAGGCGTTATGAATGTTGTTTTCAGGCCAATAAGTGTACTGCCGGTGTCGCGAAGGACCGTAGCAAACTTGCCATTAACATACCCGTGATGGATGTCTAATCTGCCTTTTGAGTCTATTACCAAGTTAGCTTCCTCATTGGCAATAGGGATGGCGTGCCCGCATGTTAAGATACCATCTTCATAGAAGGTGTTACAGACAGAGCATTTGTTAGCACTAAATACATCACAAGCCTGTGCTGCATTCACAGGATGTTTCTCTGGATTTTCGTCTTCTGACGCTGAGCTATCGAACAAGGCGGCATTGGCTTTGTTGGTCATATGCCTGCCTCTACAATCCATGCGATGGTGCCCGTAAGCCTTGCAGAGAAAACATTTACGTAAACTTTTGAACGATTTACGTTCTTTGTCTTGTCTGTTTACCATATTTTGCAAGTATGTTTGGTACCCTGGGTTTTTATCGCACATCTCGTTCAAATGGTGAGAAAATTTGCAGTGAATGCAATGTCTAAATTTCTCAGAGGTAGGCCTGTTAGATTTTTGCCTACTATAGTTTTTCTCATAGTTGGCCGCTGCTACCAAGTTAATATCTGTAGCCTCAGTGGCAAAGCAATATTTGTTGGCCGTGTAATAGGCCGACCCCACGTCTTTCAATTTCTTCCACACTTGTGCATTCATTCTCCTGTAAGAACTTAGAAAAAGATGATGGGATAGAAGACATGATTTTATCTCGAATGATGAGATCTTCTAATCTATCATAACTTTTGTTAATTTTGGCTGCTGAAGTCCATTTGCTGAAAACATCTCGGACTAAACAGAGGTAGTCAGAGAACGTCTGAGTTGGTTTTGGACTCAATTTACTAAATTGTTCTCTGTAACCTGCCTCGTCTAACATGAAATGTGCCATTATTTTAGATTTAAATATAATGGTAATCTTTTCTGAGGTCTTTGGGGATGGTTTCAATGACTTTAAGAGGGTTCCCCAGATAGACTCCTCATATACACAATATTCCATTCAGACAGTGGAAACTTGGTAATGTTTCATTAAAGTCTCAAAATTTTTGGGTAAAGGGCTGCAATGCAGTCACCCGAGGTATAATTACGTACAATACCTTGATATTTCTTATACTGGTTTTCTTTTTTCCAGTCTTTCAGCCTTTTTTGACTCTTTATTCATTGCCGTCTCAGTGTCAAGTTGTTTTATTTTCAACTGTAACTCTAGTTTCTTCTCTCTTACTCTGAGCTGCTATTTCTGCTTTCTTAAGCTCACTGTCTATCTCAGCTTGCTTTGTCTTTGCAAGCCATTTTCTACTTCGGCTTGCTTTAATGCTGTTTTCAATCTCTGCTTGCTTGGCAGCCATTTCTGCTTGTTTTAGAGCTCTCTCCGCTGCTCTTTCTTCGCGTTCATTATTTTTCTCCTGTACCAGCAGGTATTCAGCGTATTTGTTCTCGCTCCATTTTGTTAATTCATCACCTGTCAGATGCAATTTAATACCCATATCGATGAAATCAAATAATGACGACATGATGGGGAAAATACGTCAATGAAAATCAGCCACACAAAATATGTTATAAATGGTTAGTAGTAAACAATTTACAATTGATTTTACTATACGATGCGTGCCCACTATTGCATACGTAAAGTTAAAGTATAGAAAAATATTACTCAAGTGCCCTGGATACGGTGAAGAATGGTTGGGAAAATCGGGGCTAGAAAACTGTAGGGTCGTTACTTCGGAAACCACTAATGACCCTACCCGCAAGGTTATGGATGGTACGGAAAAACCTGCTTTGTTTTTGGAAGAAAAATAAGATTAGCGTCTATTTGTTTGGTGTGTGCCTGCAAGTCACTAAGTATTGATTAGGTTTGGATGGCGTCGGAGTATAATTGTATGTCGTAAAGTTTGGTCCGTCAACAGTGTTTCTTTCAACAGAAGTTCCACTCTTTCCAAAACTTTTTGCGTTCCACAAACTCAATTCACAAAGACAATTTACATATATCTGAACACTCAACAACATTGATGACGCATCACTTACATCAAGATGACATTCAATAAGGACATAGACATCAAGTTTACAAGATGGCGACAAGGTGAAAATGGCGACAAGCTCACGATGTCGACAAGGTCAAACGGTGACAAGTTTCACAAATCACAAATGTTTTACACGCTTACAGGATCAAACAATATGTATGCACTGTACACTTACAAATGTTGTTACACATGTTTGAACAATGTAGTAATCAATCACAATTAGATTTCGACGATCACATTTACAAGTACTATAACTTTGACAACAATTACAAGTTGACAACTTATAGTTTTAGATCGTTACTTACATAAGGTTTAAACAAACATGTTAGGTTCTTACACAAGGACGAGCAACCCACGTCCACACATGTCAGGATCTTATAATTGGCTCGTTTAACTAACACGTGTGAGACAGTACAAGTATAACGTGATTCGACGTAAGACTCAACGACACAACGTTCTATGGATTTATTGCCATATTAAATACAGAACGATGATTACAACAATATACAATATATAACTCACGACGCTCACAACCACAATACAGCTCACAAGTCTGACGCTCAAGATGACAGTCGTTCGGCTTTCAACCACAGAGATCCACACAAACGCCTTGCTTTCCCCGCACACGTCCGTCCAGTCTCAGGTCCCAGCTCGGTCTGAGGCTAGCACGCAAACTGCCGACCGCCTCTAGTGGCGTCACGTGGCATGCGTGCGTCTGGTATCGTCGGCCTGGCCGCTGGTCGCGTGTCAGGTAACAATCTTGTCAGCCGACAACTCTTGTCCGCCGGGTGGCGTAACGATGTTCCTGCATAGCTATCCCATGTTAGGCTCTGACATTCTTGTTGTTGTTCTGGTGTATAATGAAAGTAATCTTAAACCTAGCTAAGATAATCTTCTGGATAATTAATTATGTCTAGATTAGATATGTCTAAATTAATTATGTCTTTCTAGCGGACATCTTCATGGCACACTTAGAAGAAAAGAGATCCTCAGACATCAACAACTTGGCCTTTTACCGGCGTTATGTGGACGATATACTAATTATCACCACAGACGAGCTACAAGCAACATCGTTTCAGGCCACAATGAACAAGACGCATAAAAACATCTCTCTATGGAACACGAACACAACGAAGCGTTACCGTTCCTAGATATTCTAATGAGACGTAGAGCAGACGGCACAATTCAAAGATCGGTGTATCGCAAAGAAACATGGACTGGCCAATACCTAAATTTTCAGAGCTTCACACCTGTCCAGTACAAACGGGGCTTAGTACGGACCTTGTTTGACCGTGCTAGAAAGATATGCACCCAGGACACACTGACAGAGGAATTTGAAACTCTGAAGAATGTCTTAAACCTGAATGGGTACTCCACAGGATTTATAAAGTGCCATTGCCAACAGCCCAAACCCAAAGCAGACGTAACTACAGTCCCTAAACTCAAGGTATTCATCCAGCTAACCTTTCGAGGGGATGACGTAATGCAACGTCTACAAGACCGGCTTACTACAGCAGTAGGTCAAACATTCTGTGCGGCAACTCCAGTCATTAGATGTAAAACCGTACCCATTCCTACACCAACAGTCAAAGAGCCTGTTCCTCTGTACGCCACAAACAATTGTATTTACCAATTCACATGTAGATGCCAGGCCGTTTACATTGGTCGAACGGAGAGACAGCTTAACAAACGGGTGTCAGAACACATACCTCAATGGGTCAACAAGATACAACACACAGGAGATGCTAGCCGCGAGGAGCCGACACACCGGAAGCTCCCGGCGTCTTCAATCTGCAGGCACATTGTCGCCAGTGGCCACGTTGTGTCCAGAGACACTGCATTTCGCGTGTTGTTTAGAACACAAAATACTCACTTGTTAAAATTTGCAGAAGCAATTATGATCTATCAACGCAAGCCAGAATTGTGTAAACAGAAAGACATGTTAGTCAGCTTAAAATTACCGTGGTAGGTAAGTGACATTACTGTACGAATATGTGTATATTTCAACTTGAAGGATTTATCTAGTTAATTCACGTAAGTTGCGGGATTTCTGCAGTATGTACCTGACGAGATGCAGCGAAATATGCCAGGCAATAAAGCGTGCAATCTATTGTTTCTGTCTTCGTTATTCAAATTCACTACGGGAAAACATTGTTTTGAATTAATTATGTTTTAATAAATATAAGGAAGACTATTGCTAGTAGTACGACTCATACCTCTTTAAGTGAACTTGTGGTGTTTCGTGGATTTAATGGTTCACTCGTGTACATCGTGACGTTATAGTTGTTGTGTGTGATTTCATTTCATTCTATGTAATTCATCAATATGTGATGTTAATTCATCGTATGGAGTGTAATTTGTGTGTTTCCATACTTGGAAAACGACGTGTGTTGTTTCATAGATTTAATGGTTTGTTACTGTATATAGTGACGTCATAGTTATGGCGTCTGAGTTTTTCATTCCATTGAAGTCATCCGATGATATGTACTATACTTTCATGTGAATTGTCGTTCATGTTTCCATGATTTATCATGACTTAGAATGTATATATATATATATATATATATATATATATATATATATATATATATATATATATATATATATATATATATATATTTGGAATGTGGTCTTTGACGTAGAGCATTGTGATTGTACATGTTTGATCTAAATATCAGCAGAGAGAATAGAATATCATTTGTGTGCTGTATCCATTAGATCAGTGTGCTGTTGTAGATTTCAGATAAGGAATCAAAATATATAAATTAAGATAGTACATGCTATTGAAAATTATGAGACAAGCAGGCCATGCAGGACCATGACATGGCCAAATGAATTTACAACTCTAGAAGGATTATTCACCCCTTCTCACTGTCATTCGCAGAGCCTACACCCTGATCAACAGTAGCCGTAGTCACGACTGGTGATTGAGCTACGAACCACTCACTTGAAGCAGCAGAGTGTGGAGTCCATACCACTATCCAGTCATAACTTTCAGCTTACCACCCAGGCTAATCAGACTAATCAGATGATTGGCTAACCACCCGTTTGCCACTGCACAGCAATCACCAATTTATGTCTGCTATTGGCTATGATACTATCTGTGATTACATCCTCTAGCTGAATATATAACCTTGTAGAAATTTAGTCTAACCAGGGATCTGCGTATCTCTTATGTGTCAGTGAGTTCCCCGTGGGGCTCACGTAGTGTTCTTTAGAATTAAACAAGCTATGTTATATTTGTAATTTTATCAAACTGAATCTGTCATTATAGAATTAGATTATAGCATCATCAGTGTGTGTGACGAGTGAAAGGACAATATCTATACTTATAAATCTGGCTTATCTCCTGTTGTGTGAGAATACATTAGACAGTGGGGGATCATTATTCATCCAGGCAAGTTAGCATGAATCACTTGACATACTGAGTTCGTTTGTTAATACAGTTAGTCGTCATAACTTACCGCCTGGCACTGTTTAGAAGTAGTGATCCATAATGGGACTTTAAAAATCATTCTTCTAGAATTGTGAGCCATTTGATCGCTTCTTCAGCAGTGGTTAGATTCTCTATTCGTAGAAGTCTAGTATCTACTTTGATCTATTTTCCATCCTAGTAGTATACGCTACGCTACAAGCACGAATTAATTGATTTGAAATACAATGCTGAATTGAGATGCAAATTTCTGGAGCTGCCTGCTTCACATTCAGCTGATCACATGATTTCATTCTGGCGACTGTTGCCCGTCGAACAATTTGAACACTTGCGTTCACTCGATCAGAGATACATGTGTCGTTTTGGTTCGATATACAGATGCGAGCAGTCATTTTCTGCAATGATCATTATAAAAAAAAAACAAGCAACGTTCCAGGCTCACCGACAGTAACCTAGCTGCGCTTATGACTTTGAGCCCGACAGATTTGTGCCCAGACATTGATAAACTGGCATCTGAACTTAAGTAACTGGTTATGAAGAGCAGTTACAATTGGAAATTAATTACAATAATAGCGATGTTCGAAACTGATTTAAAATTAATTGTTAAAAGAACTTTTGATTTTGAACCAAAAAATTACCGCAGTGTATGACTGACACTGACTGCCTTTAAAGTTTTAGAATTTTACTGAAAGGTAAGAAGGTATGGAAGGGGGGGGGGGGATGGAGTGTTGGGGGGGGGGGGTGTCTGAGTGAGCTCCCTTGGCAAGATGGTGGAAAACCTTTTCGTCCGTTAGGACAGATATTGTGTTTTGTCTGACAAAGGGGATATTCATCAACAGTTTCAAGTTGTCAACGACTTTCTGTTCACAGCCGGAAGGTAAGAAGCCTAATCTGTCAGGAAATCTATCAAGAACACGGACAAACTCAAGCAGAAGATGTTGCAGCAGATACTTTACACAGAACTATATTGTCATTGTTGTGTCTGTCACAACTTTACAACACAACAGGATCTGCTGTGTAATTACTCAAGCCCAAGCATTGTCATGTCGTTGTGTCTGCCACAACTCTACAACACAACAGGATCTGCTGTGTAATTACTCAAGCCCAAGCATTGTCATGTCGTTGTTTCAGTACTACAGAGCTCGACGTAAGAAGTAAACCAGATTATTGATGTCTTCACTGCTTTGTTTGGTGCTCAACTATCTACCTGTGAGAGTTATGTTTCCGACAGCAACACACTAAGATAGTATCAATGAATGGTTTGGACAAAGGTGTGGGTGTATTTTACAAATTACAATGTCATTGTTAAAATGGCATCTGTAACCATGAGTATGGAAGCTGCCCTTCTGGTGTCTCATGTGAGCCGTTTCGCCTTGGTCCTGGGTGTCAGTTTGTGAATTTTGCGTTCACGGACTGTGCATGATTTCTTCACAGATGAGAATGATGCCACTTGTCATGATGATTTACAGGATACCTCTCTTACACTGAGACCGTCATATCCACACAGGAGAATAGAATTTAGGCTGTATCTGAAACACTTAATTACGCTTGTTTGCTTAAAAGTAGCACGGGGTACCTCAGGAAACAGCTGTTATAATATGTCTGCACGCCTTGTGGATGCCAACACAGTGGCATCATACATGAACAATTTCACCATTGCATGAGCTCTGGCAGTTAAAGTGTGTTCCATGTATGTCGTGGGAGGTAGATATGTAGCCTTATAGCAGCTTATAGCACATATATCAGATTACATCCATTCAATTGACTTTCATGAGGTGGACGAAGACGCGGCATAGAAAGTAACTAGCCTTCAGGTCATATTCATTGTGTCCTGCACAACTCTACAACAGGATCTGCCTTGGAATGACCGTTCTCATGGTGTTGGGTCAGTACTGCAGAGCTCAATGTGTGAAGTACAGTGACAGTTCTGTTTCCAACAGTGACACAATAACATTGTAAGATGGACGGTGTTATGTCAGTACTACAGAGCTCAATGCGTGAAGTACAGTGACAGTTCTATTCACAACAGTGACACATTAAAATTGAAAAATGGATGGTGTTGTGTCAGTACTACAGAGCTCAATGTGTGGAGTACAGTGATAGTTCTGTTTCCAACAGTGACACAAAAACTTTGTAAAATGGATGGATGGTGTTGTGTCAGTACTACAGAGTTCAATGTGTAAAGTACAGTGACAATTCTGTTTCCAACAGTGACACAATAACAGTGTAAAATGAATGGTGTTGTGTCAGTACTACAGAGCTCAATGTGTGAAGTACAGTGACAGGTCTGTCTCCAACAGTGACACAATAACATTGTAAAATGGATGGTGTTGTATCTGCCACCACTCCACCACTCTACAACACAATAGGATCTGCCATGTAATTTACCCAAACATTGTCATGTTGTTGTCTCAATACTGCAGGACTCAACATATGAAGTTAACCAGATTGCTGATGTAGTCACTGCTTTGTTTGGGTCTTAACTATCTACCTGCGAGAGTTATGTTTCTGTTGTGTGGTGACTTGAACTATGTACTATTTCATGGATATTGTATAACATTGGTTTTGTTCCCCGCATTCATGTATCTACTGTGTTCGCCATAAATGAGGCGATGAGGCGATGGAACCTCTTGCCCCCGGGTAGATTGGGCCCGTTAGCAATTACAGCAGCCAATCTAGGAGATGGAAAACTCCGATTATAAACCCCAAGTTTAAGGTGGACCGACGTGCCGAGGACTCTGAATGGTCCACGGGTGAGCTGGTCGTGAACGTGGAACGTCCTGGTATGCGGCTGGGGCGGCGCTAGGCGTACGGACTCCTGAGGGACATCCTCTGCCCCTTCCCTAGCAGGCAGGCTCTACTTAGGGTGACCGTCCTTTATTTCCTGCAATATCCAAACTTTGTGTATATGGTATTAATTAAACACTGGAATCGTCGCCGGAGCTACGGAGCACGTGCTCTGCGCTTGACAAATCCTTCAGAGGATAGCGAATAGAGAATGAGGATGACGAAGACGAGGAAATGGTGTGAGAAGACGACATAGAATAGGAGGGCAGGCGACAGGAGAACAAGACCAAAAGTGGGAGGAGATTAGATTTCAACCCATGTAAGAGTGGGATACTGGAACTGTCATAGTGCCAAGCAGAGAGGTCCGTTTATTGGACGAGGCTAATATATGATTTTTAAAAAGTCGCTTAAAAGTCGACAGGGTCGACTTCATTGCTCCGGGTTTTTATCCCAGTATGGCTCGGTCTCTTTCCTTAGCGCAGAAAGGCGTCGCACAAAGCACAACTCCATAGCTCTAGCGACAAAAACACAGGAGTCTCCGAAAAATTTAATTCGTGAACCGAAAGACACGGCCCGGAATTTGAACCTAACAACCTTCGGAGCCCGAGTTAAACGGCTTCACCACTTTAATATATGATTTGATGTCCTCATGCTCCAGGAGCTAAATACAGACGAATGCCATTTCCCCCTGGGTACGCCAGTTACATAACCCTACTGGGCAGATGAGACATGGGCAAGGTCTGCTGGTGAGAGAAGGAGTGAAGCAATTGTGGTACTTGACTTGAGCCAGTGGAATCACCAGTGCAAGAGAGGTCCCAGGGTATACAAATGGAGATTGGTGGGCTTAAGTTGGAACATCATAAATATATATGCCACAGTGGACTGTTTTGTCAGAAAGGAACACTGGGACTGGCTTAAAGAATTGGAGGAATTACCAGGTGATAGGCTACTCATATGTGGAGATTTCAAATGCGAGGAACAGAGAATGGGACAGTAGTGGAGACAACCGACAGGGAATTGCCCTTGCGGATGTCATGGTGGACTCCGATGTGGTCTGCATAAATGATGGTAGGCCGACTAAAATGGAAAATGAGGCCCTGGCGATGCGGACACAGCAACTGACTTGGCACTTGTCTCCCAGTCATCAGTCCTTGATGTAAAGTGGACTGTTTTGAATGGCCATGGGAGTGATCACATGCCATGTTCAGTCCTGATCTCTAAATCCAGGAAAGTTAAGGTTGGGAGAGCGCGCAAGACCATCCGGTATTAGTGGACAGACAGCCATCTTGGACGCCTCAGACAGGGGGAATGCAGGAGCGCCCACCCCCCCCCCCCCCCCCCCCCCCCGCCATGTTGGACCACAGAAGTAGACCATGGCTTGGAAAGCAAGAGAGCGGCACTGAAGTAGATAAGGAAAGTGCGACAGACACCCCGAAGCTCACGAGAGGAAGTGGACACGGCGGAAAATGTCAAGAAAGACAAGGTGGAGGATTTCAAGCGATGTGCTGCATAGGCCAAAATAGCAAATGGGAATGTTTCTTGAAGGAGATTGGAGGTGATAAAACACTGCGAAAATTCTGGAAACTGCACTGACAAATGCAAAGAAAAGATCGGCCAGTGGGAACAATTTTTAGAGATGATGCTGTGCGCGTGACAACAGACAAAGAGAAAGGGGAGGCGTTTCTCCAGAGATGTTTATACCAGACCAATCATGATGATGCGGCATCAGGGATGCAGTTAGAGATGAGTTATCTGGCACCATAAAGAATATGCATTATGAAGACATCATACGGGTTGAAGACGTTAAACATATTTTAAAAAAGGCAAAAGACACGGCACCAGAGCCTGATGGTGTCAGGTATGGCCACATGAAGGCTTTGAGCGATGTAGACCTGAAGGAGATGACTGCCTGCTTTAACCAGAGCATTAGGACAGCATCAGTACCGCAGGATTGGGTACACAGCTATCTCATCCCTCTCCCAAAACCATTTAAGGAACATTCAAAGCTTAGCGGCTTTAGGATCATCACCCTTCAGAATACATTTGGGAAGGTTTAGAGAAGATAGTTGCTGTCAAGCTGCAAGAGTTATTGGAAAGGGGGGAGCTTCTTCCAAGAGGCCTGGAAAAGATACCTGGTCAAATGCAGACACTTTTGTCTTTGACATTTATGAGGGTTTCCAGAGAAGATAGGAAACGATGGTGGCGGAGCTTGATCTCGAGGATGCGTACAATAGAGTTCGATATGATGTTTTGATGACCGCACTGATAGAGAAGGGGGTCAGTCCCTGGTTGGTGAATTGGATAGCGGCCGTCCTGCATTCTCGTCGGGTTGCTCTCCGTCTGGGGGTATGGACCTCAGAGACCTCATATTTTAACCTCGGAACTGCCACAGGGATCCGCAATCTCACCGGTGCTCTTTAACGTGTATACGAGCAAGATTGCAAACCTAGAAGCACCAGGGGTTGAAAGGATACTAACATTTGCAGATAATATTCTTGCATATAGGCAGGGGAGAGTTAGGGAGCAAACAGCCCAGGAGCTACAGGCGACAGTCGACAAAATGATTGACTGGTGCACGGAAATCAGTGCTGTCATCCACCCGTAAAAGGCAGCTTTTCTGTGGTGCTCTCTGGACAACAGGATTGTGAGAGCTGATGTCCCAAGCCTCACGATAGATGGTAGAAGCGTCAACAGAGAGAATAAACTGAAGTATCTGGGAATCACATTTGATAGGAGACTGTCCTTCAAGGACCATGTGGAGCCGGTTGTGACAAGATCTCAAAAGGGACTCAATGCACTTAAAACCATGGCTGCAATGGACATAGAGCAGAGAATGCTTTTCACACTATACCAGCACTTGATCCTCTCAGTGATTGATTATGGACTAGGAATGCTCACTGTCTCAAAGAGTCAGCTGGTGAGATTGGAGCGCATACAGAACGAGACTATGCGGGTCATTCTGGGATGCACCAGAGACATCCCAATTGTGTGTATGCGTTACATCCTTGGTTTGCCGACTGTTGCTGGTAGGCTCAAGGTGATGCAGGCGAAGGCATACCTCAGAGTAGTTGCTGACACAGATCACCCGTTGCATGAGGCGCTGGACGCAGTTAAGGGCCAGTGACTGATTAGAGGTAAATCATGGATGGCTCAGGCGGAGGACACAATCAGACATGTGTATATCTTGGAGAACATTAGGCGAGGAGAGGAGTGGGTCAGAGTGCCAGCGTGATATTGTCTTTTGATGGTCGTTGTCTAGGTAACGATGTTCATTGTGTGTCAATTGAGCTATCTAACTGTCTCTTAATCCAACTCACCCCAGAAGTGCACCTTCACCAGTCATGAAACAAGATTGAGTTGGCGCACATAATCATTTATTCCAGAAATAAGACGGACAGACGGAACATGTTTATACATCCAGAAATAATGTAATGCATAGAATATAAATATCCTCCTCACAATTTAACCAGCACACATCACTGGCTTCTCACGGCCTGCTGAATCTCAATTCACAAGACATTTAGTCCGACTACTATGCACGGCTGGATCTCCCACAATACGACCCACCCACTGGGTCGGAGCCTCTGCTCTCTATGTCACCCACTCTGGGTTTTAGGACTGCCTTTACCGCTCGGAGAATCACACAACACCGTTCTCCGTGGACTACCGACTCCTTCGGTATCTCAAACTCAACTCTCTGAAGTCCCTTGACTTCACACATCAAAATACCCTATCTCTCGCCCCATCCACCCTAGGGGTTTTTTCTCTACCCTCACTATTTTATTTCTCAGGACTGGCTGTTTTCTCATAGCCAGGTCAGTCACTTTACTGTCTCCCACTCTCACCCATTCTTTCTCATGCCCGGTCACTCAACCTCATTGTCAATGACCCAGGCTTATGTCCATCACCCCCCCTCTTAAAAGAAAACTTCGTTTTCAAATATTGGGAGACTAAAACTTACTTAAACATGTGACCCCGACATATTGCCTGGGTTAGCCCTAAGTATGGCTCCACCTCACTTCAGCTACCACACTACATAATACATCAAATGCTCATAGTACACTCCCATATTCCCCACACATAAATACAAACAACTTTCTATCTTGTGTACCAATGCATGAACTAATACATCACATAATAATAATACATCATAGAAAAGCATTATACTTATGTACCCACAGGTCTCTTACTACTTCACGACCCCACTAATACTATTTGTGTAACCGACCCTTATATCAGGTGGTTCTGTTCTTGCATTAACCCTCCTCTGATTCCTGTCGATGCTGTGTCTACCTTTCATGTACCCATGACTCATGGTACCTCTACAGTTACAACATCTGTTTGATATCCCTAGCCCTGGGTCAGTAATGTCGCGAACACTCTTTTGACCTGACTCAACTTTCCTATCTGCATATTGCACCGTTACACTTGAGTCTCTGTTTAGTCTGAACTCTTTATTCAATCTTGACCCATATATCGGCACCTTGACTTTCTGCTGCATACGCCTTCTGCCTATGTGCCCTGCAACATGCACTATCCTGACGCTGTTCTAGTATATCGGTCTCTATGTGCTAAAGGTACTGCTCCTTGCCAACGTGCAGTCTCTGCTAACTGAAACCTGCGAGTGAGAACATTGTTCTTCCTCTCGAAGCACCCATCCTACCTTCTTTGACTGCCTATGTTCTACCTCTCCTATCCCCCCTTGGGAACATTTGTTCAGAGTATTATCTTGTCTCTGGGAGTCACTAGCACTATATTTGGGATCCATTCTCATCTGCTCAACTGTACTGTCCTTGATGATTAAAATCTTTCCTTACTTCTGCAAGCTCCATCAATTTGTTAAATGTATTCTTTACAGTGTTAACAAAATCTGTGACATCTTGATTTGTCTCTGGCACTAACTGTCTAAACTTTGTCCTATATCCATGCTCAGTGAGTTGGAACTTTGTGAGGAGACGTTGACGCAGAATAGTGTAGTTGTTTCTTTCTTCCACAGGTAAATTGAACATGGTGTCTAGTGCCTTACTAGCCAAGTCGCATCGCATACTCCTTCTCTGGAATACCTAACGCTTTGGCTGATGCCTCGAACCTGGCCAAATAATTTTCAAGTTGGTCCCGGTCTCTAAAATATGGCAGTTTTAATCTCTGTGACGACTGCGACGGTCTTCTGCTTTCCTCACTTTGACCCTTCGAAGATAGTTCTAGTTTTCTTAACTCGATTTCAGTTTGCATCTGACACTTGATCTTCTCTTTCTCAATTTCCATTTCAGATAACTTTACTTCCTGTAGACGTTTGTTTTCCATTTCAGCTAGTTTTACTTGTGTCTCTTTCTCTTCCTGTAGACGTTTGTTTTCCATTTCAGCTAGTTTTACTTGTGTCTCTTTCTCTTCATGTAGACGCTTTGCCTCGCGTTCATTATGCCTCTCCTCTCTTTCCGTCTGTTTTTGTTCTTTTGCTTCGGCATACTCCTGTAACTCTTTACCCTTCAGGCCTATTCGTTCACCTGCTTCAATATATTCCATTAAAGTAGGCATCTTGTACTTGTGGACACGTTGCTATCTGTCAGCCAACTATAAATGTGACGACTCTGCTGTTAGTATTTGTGTCACTTCCCTAAGTACACCACAACTCCCTGTGTACGTAAATTCGTAGTGCCAAAATATTACTCTGTACTCACCCAGTCACTCTATAAGCACTAGGTAGTGAGGGAAAATATCCTCCCTCGCATATATCTATAACCAATAGTTGTATAACATTTCTGGAAATACTGTTAAACATACATATAAATACATATACAAACAAATGGATGATAGCACTAAGTGTTTTCTATCAAACGTTAGACTCACAAGCCGAGTACACGGAGACGGTGATCACAAAGAAATAAATTACAGTAACAACCACAAGCTTGTGTAGGGACATCCACAGTGCGCGTAATATATAAATATAAACTGACAAAGACCACTAGACAGTAGAAATGACGAAAGATCACAATAATAACATATATCCGACCACAACAAATATCATATGTAAATATAATGAAAAGAAGAAAACAGTAAAAAGAACAAATATAAAATGAATAACGTACATAGATCTGACGATAGACACTTGGACACCGTGTATAAAGTCGAGAATACCCAATGCTCAACCGCACAAAACAAACTGACTCGTCAGCTGCCTCTCAACAACATACAATGTGTACCTAGACAATTTCTCTTTGCTTTGTCTCCCGTACGTCGCGAAACAATGCAAAAATATCCTACTTATTACGACGACTGGACGACATACAAATAATTACGTAACGCACAACAACAATACTTAGGATGATGAGAGCAAGAGAAAAAAAATTCGCCGACAACAATGCAATGGTGAATTCTCATAAAAGTCCTTATTTTGTTCGTTTTAATAGTTATTCGCAATCCGCTGGAAATGTCTTCGACACTAGATTTCAAAATGACTTAATGATTTGTTGAGTGGTTACTGAATTCGCGTGGTGAGCATAAGTTCCAACTGTTGCAAAAATTGAAGATGATAGTGATATCCAAACTGTTCTGTCTCGACACAGTCCGTAACGTTATTGTACTTTCTCTGGACGTGGTGACACCACAGTAATAATCCAAAGTGTTCTTTCGATATGTTGTTACTTTCGTTGCGGAGATGGCGCTTCGCTGTATCATTTATGTGATAGACTCACGTTTAAAGGCAAAGTTCAGCAACAACAACAAAAAATAATGCCACCAAATATCCAGCGCTTTAAATTTTTATATATAAATCCTTATTGGCAAAGAAATACAACCATGGTTGTGATGACGATACGTTAAAACTGTTTGCTCATAACAGAATAATGATGACAAAGGGCTTGAACAAAGACGAAACATCAAGTCTGGCTTTCTTTCAAAACAACCTTGTTTTGTTCATTAACAATGAGTCATCTTGACCACACTCCATTGGCACCTTGCCGTCTTGACAGACGATAGTTTGTGCTTTAAAAAGGCATAATAACTTTTAACTATGGCGGTAGCGAGTGTGACTGATAAGGCCAATTTGCGCTGTAAATGTCCGTTCACAGTGGGTGCATCTGAACACGTGGTCATTTCCACCATCATGCACCATCTTACGTCTCAAACGCTTGGTGTGTGACTTTTCTGCAATAATTTTCTCCTTTGACTTTATTCCATTTCTGATATTTGCCCTCCATGCAACACGTTCAGCGGCGACTTGCTCCCAATGTCCATTATTAATGCCTGTATCAATCATGTCCCGCTTACACACATCTTTGTATCGTAGTAGAGGCCGACCCTGAGATCTCTTACCCATCTGTAATTCACCAAAAAAGATATCCTTTGGTATTCTACCATCATCCATCCTCCTAAGATGTCCTATCCATCTAAGTCTACTAAGACTGAGCATGGAATAAACTGTCACACAACCTGATCTTTCCAATACTTCAGTATTTGTGATTTTGTCTTGCCACTTAATACCAAGAATTCTTCGCAGACACCGCATATGAAAGCTGTTTAAATTGTTCTCTTGGTGTGACCACACTAGGCCGTGGAAATTTTCCTGAGTACCTTTCCTCCTTCCACCCCCAACTCACAATGTCACCTCAATTTCTCTGTATCACTCTCAGTGAAAACTTCCTCCGTAAAAACAGTTTGCACACAAACTTGACAGCCCCACCCGGCTGCTCTTTTAACTCCGTGGAAAGTCACACTTAATCTGTCTGTAAAATGCCCGGAACTTTTCCGCCATACACAAACACTTTCCACTTCTGCCCCAGCACCTGTGGTAGGGGTACCGTTACAATCCCCTTCGGTCACCCTTCCCGGTGAATCCGCAAAATGTCAATTTTCTCTGTTTTCCAAACATGTACTTCCCAGTACCTGGACGCTGGTGTCTCCATCCGTCCTATTAACTGCGTCGACAAATCTTGACCAGTCAACTTGCGACAACACAGTGCGTTCCCTCGCACACACACACACACAAACATTCTCACCACGCACAGGATGTTGTGACGAAATTGCTCGCTGTCTTCAATCCTGTCCTGTCAAACACACACACACTAGGACTGACCGCTCTTGTTGCAAACACCTCACTGTCCACGCGACATTTCCTCTGTGCTGTTTTGACTAGTGACTACCCCTGTCACCGTAGTCAACTCTGCCGGTTGATCTGTGCTGCGTTAAATCTCTGACACCCCCTCTCGCTTCAGCGATATGGTTGATATCCAATTCACCTGTAGTGAACTTGACGTGAACTGACTGTTCGCTTGTGATTCTGCGCGTATTTTCCCCACCGCGCTGACTAGTTTGATGGAACGAAGTCACAGATAATAACTCCTCTCTCAGCGAAGAGCCCACAAATATCTCAGAATGACACCAATGTCTATAATGCAATGGGTTTCTTGATCGGACGAGCTCTCAGATACTCCTTACTAAGCGACAAGCTCACAGATATCAATATATCCCCGTCGGTCTTGCCAGGAGAGACCCCAGATGTCACACGTCGTTCTTGATGATAATATCAATGTTCCTGATGATCTTTGCGTGATATTGTCGTTTGATGGTCGTTGTCTAGGTAACGATGTTCATGGTGTGTCAATTGAGCTATCTAACTGTCTCTTAATCCAACTCACCCCAGAAGTGCACCTTCACCAGTCATGAAATAAGATTGAGTTGGCGCACATAATCATTTATTCCAGAAATAAGACGGACATACGGAACATGTTTATACATCCAGAAATAATGTAATCCATAGAATATAAATATCCTCCTCACAATTTAACCAGCACACATCACTGGCTTCTCACGGCCTGCTGAATCTCAATTCACAAGACATTTAGTCCGACTACTATGCACGGCTGGATCTCCCACAATACGACCCACCCACTGGGTCGGAGCCTCTGCTCTCTATGTCACCCACTCTGGGTTTTAGGACTGCCTTTACCGCTCGGAGAATCACACAACACCGTTCTCCGTGGACTACCGACTCCTTCGGTATCTCAAACTCAACTCTGTGAAGTCCCTTGACTTCACACAACAAAATACCCTATCTCTCGCCCCATCCACCCTAGGGGTTTTTTCTCTACCCTCACTATTTTATTTCTCAGGACTGGCTGTTTTCTCATAGCCAGGTCAGTCACTTTACTGTCTCCCACTCTCACCCATTCTTTCTCATGCCCGGTCACTCAACCTCATTGTCAATGACCCAGGCTTATGTCAGCCAGCAGGGGCCACGGAAGTGGAAATCCAGCAACTAATTCAGGATTAATGCTCGACCGAGGGATGTGATTATCTGCACAGAAGGTTCGGTGTTGAGAGGTAGGAGAAGTGCCTGGGGGTTCTTGGCAAAGGCTAATGGTCGACGTTTGGTGCAGCAGAGCCTGGCATATGATACCACATCATCTAGCTTAAGAATGGAGGTGGAGGCGGTCAGTGCAGCTTTCCGCTGGATGGAGAATACGATACACATACATCGTGATTGTAACTGCAAGCCTTTCGGAATCCTTTTGACTCTTGGCGTTATTGATCATGGTGATCAGGACAGCGTTAATACACGAGCCACTATTAGCTTATCGCTGACAGGAGCCCAATGTAGCTCTCGATCAGACACCAACCTGTCAATGTGTCAGGTCTGTTCAGTTGACAACAGTCCGGCTGTAGAGATGATCACACTGGGAGATACCCTCGACAGGATTTTGCACGCGCCGCATGTTGTTTGTTATTGTTTGAGGCATCTTAATCCCAGTATGAGCCTTCCAGCCCATTGTGGTCCACCGATGCCCACCTGTTAGTGATTTGGAATTCTTTTTTGTAACTTCAGATGACAGCCTCTGTTGGGGGTCATGTGCAGATCAATTGCAACTACGGCACTTTAATCTTAATGAAAATACAGTGCGAGAACCAAAGATGGTAAGTTTTTTTGTTGTTTTTTTTTTTAATTCGCATATCCTTTACAGGACATCACTGTCAACATCAGCATCTTTCAGCTTATTGTTGACTTCTTGGCAATATTACGCTCAGTAGATTGCGTTATGAGCGGCCGGCTCAGTTATCTCGCAAAACACCAGCGCGGGTAGAACCGCTTCCAATTCTCGCGCGCTGCGAGACCCTGCGTGGATAAACGGGATTACGGAGAAAGTCGTGCAACTCCTCGGCCAGAGAGACCGGCAAAGATGGTACTTTTTTTGTTTGTTTTTTTTAAATTCGCACATTCTTTTCACAGGATATGGCTGTCAACATCTGCATATTCCAGCTGATTGTTGATTTCTTGGCAAGATTACGCTCAGTAGTTTGCCATTGCTTTCTGAGCGGCTGGCTTAGTTATCCAGCAAGTCACCAGCGCTTGTAGAACCGCTTCCAATTCTCGCGCGCTGCGAGACCCTGCGTGGATAAACGGGATTACGTAGAAAGTCGTGTTTTGGTTAATTTGATAACCTTAAGAATGAAATGAGAAGATTACATATTAACCTGTTAGGTGTATGTGAGACCAGATGGACAGGAATGGGCATTATGGCATCTGAGGAATATAGAATAATCTATTCTGGTGGAGAGAAACAACAGCGAGGGGTAGCAGTTATAATGGATACAGAGAGAGCAAAATCGATCAAAGGATATTGGAATGTATCAGACAGAGTGTTACTGGTGAAGCTAAGTGGAAGACCTTTTGATGTCAACGTCATACAAGTTTATGCACCAACAGCAGACAATAGTGATGACAGCATCGATGAATTTTATAGTGATTTAGAGAAAGCCTTCAAGAAATGCAAGAATTATGAAGTAACTATCATAATGGGTGACTTGAATGCCAAAGTTGGAAATCAACAGGACGGATGCATAGTAGGAAGTATGGACTAGGGGAACAGAATGAAAGAGTTTGCAGACTAGTACAGTGGGTCAAAAGAGCAAGATTTGATTATTGGAAACACCTGGTTTCAACAGCACCCAAGGAGATTATGGAGGAGTCCTGATCATAAGATTAGAAATCAGATAGATTACATCCTCATCAACATAAGATTTCGACATGCCTTAAAAGTAGCAAAAACTATACCAAGCGCAGACTGCTACAGCGACCATAGATTAATCTTAAGCAATTTACATATAAAATTAAAGAAATTCAAATATTCACCAAGAAACACAACATTTGATCTACAATCACTGAAGAGTGAGGAAATAAAAGATAAATTCAACGTAGAGGTAAAACACAGATGGAAATATTATTTCAAGACGTCACTGAAGAGTGAGGAAATAAAAGATAAATTCAACAAAGAGGTAAAAAACAGATGGAAATATTATTTCAAGACGTCAGTAACCAATTTGAAATGTTAAAGAAATCAGTCAACCAAGCTACAGAAACAACCATCTCAAAAGTAAAGATAATAGGACCCCAAGAAATGGATGACGGATGACATCTTAAAACTCATGGAAGTAAAAAGAAATAACAAACATAACAAGGAAAAATATGAATATTTCATAGGAAAATTTGGAAGCTATGCAAAGAGGCAAAAGAAACATGGCTTGATGAAAATTGCAAGGAAATAGATCACCAACACAATACTCGGAATACCAAATTAATGCACAAAAGAATTGATGACATCACTAACAAAAAAAAAACACACAACGGGTTGCCTAAAAACCAAAGATGGCAAAATCATAATAGTAAAATTGTACATGCGTGGTCAGATTATGTGAAAGACCTTTATGATGATACAAGAGAAGAACAATATGATCATCGGAATAATAATGAAGGACCATCAATTTTGAAGATAGAAGTTCAGAATTTTCTTAACCATATGAAAACTGGCAAGATCCCGGGTACAGATAACATCACAGTAGAAATGATCAATGCCTTAGAAGAATATGGAATAGGCCAAGTCACCAGACTGCTGTACGCAATATACGATACTGGAGATATACCTACTGAATTATGTAATTCTGTATTTATTGCAATCCCGAAGAAATCAGGAGCCATGGAACGCGATCAACATAGAACAATTAGTATAATGAGCCACATCACAAATATTCTGCTGAGAATTATCATGGAGTTAATAAGAAAATACAACCCGAAATAGGAGAAGAACAATGTGGGTTTGTAGAAGGCAAGGGCACAGTAAATGCTGTGTATATACTGAGAACAGTAAATGAGCGTTCTATAGAAGTAAACAAAGATCTATATTTTTGCTTTATTGACTACACAAAGGCTTTCGATAAAGTGAGACATGTCGAATGATAAGGATGCTTGAAGATCTACAAATTGATGGAAAAGACCTTAGACTTGTAAAAAACATATATTGGAAACAACAATCTGCCATCAGAATTGATAACGATGTAGGTCAATATCAGCCTATTAAAAGAGGTGTGAGACAGGGATGTGTAATGTCTCCAGATCTTTTTTCCCTGTACAGTGAAAATATATTTAGAAATATAGAAGATAATGAATCAACATTGGGGGACGATACATCAATAACATTAGATATGCAGATGAAACAGTCTTGATTGCAGACAATGAACAGGACCTGCAACATTTAGTAGATGCGGTTGTTGCACACAGTGAACAACTAGGGTTAGAACTGAATATGTAAGAAGACACAGATTATGGTCGTCACTGGAAGAAGGAAATACCACAATGTGATATACGAGTAGATGGGCATATTCTTAAACAAGTGAATTGATACTGTTATCTCTGCACAGTCATAACATCTAATGGGAGATGCCTTGAAGAGATTAGAACAAGAATTGCCATTGCTGAGGTAGCCTTTTGCAAGATGAAAAACATACTGACCAACTAAAAGATATCAATTGAAACGAGAAAAAAGAGTGTTGAAGTGCTACATAGAACCTATACTTTTGTATGGATGTGAAGCGTGGACAATGAGCTAGTCAAGCTGAAAACAGCTGATGGCTGTGGAAATGTGGTTTCTGAGGAAAATGCAAAGAATACCATGGACAGACAGAAAAACCAATGAACAAGTCCTTCAAGAAACAAATGAAGATCGTAAACTGATTAGAGACATTAGACGTAGACAGTCAAAATTTTTTGGCATGTTATGAGAAGAAATGAATTGGAGAACTTCGGGACAACTGCAAGATCGAAGGGAACAGACCAAGGGAAAGACCGAGAAGCAAATACCTGGATGGCTTGGCCATGTGGCATGGTCGAGACAGAAACACGATGCTGATGCACGACTCTGGTGATCGAGTGAAATGGCAGAACATGACCGCCCACGCTTACCGGCATGGCACATGATAGATGGATGGATGTGTGACCCCTCGGCCAGAGAGACCGGCAGAGTTAGTCATAGGTACATACAGATGCTGGTTTCACTAAAGCACATGTGTGCCTGTCAAACAATAATCAGGGGTTATTTCTCATTGTCTTACATTGAAACCGATTACAGCAGAGTCGTGTTGGCAGTCCTGTGAAATAATCTCGTTGGGATATATTAATTAACACGCACAATTACGTCTTGCCTAAAGCTGAACATTTTCTACTATTAATTTGTAGTTGTTGAATCTGCAAATAAGTTGATACAGCTGTTGTAAAATCAGGCACGTATAATTTAAGTGTAGTTAAATAAATTCAAAATGTTCATATTTTATAAAACAATAAATTAATATAGTTGTTTCCCTTGCACAAAATACACAATATGTGTATTAAATGAAAGGGAAATAATTATAGATAATATATATAGGATTTTCCCTTTAATGCAATGTTGAGATGACATTCTGCAATTGTTCACGTTATTTCTATGCATACGGTATTGTAGATGATAACAATGAATATAAGTTACTTGTTTGTGTTTTTTTTTCCACTCGCTCGTTTTGAACTCAAGCGTAGTCCAGCACATACCTTCTAGTAGTGCTGAACTGAATTTTGCGTGTCAAATAGCTTTCCCTATTAACAGTGTCTCTCGCCATTAGGCGAACTCACTCCGAATTCAGGGGGTAATTGTAATTTACGTCCCCAAGTACAGGATGAGAGGTCAACATTTCAGTCCAGCTGTCCGATGTAGGGGTTGAACCACTTACCTACGCATCAGCACACCGGATGTTTAAGAACACGCTTTCCTATTCATGCGACCTCTACACGTTACTTATTCTATATTACGTGGCCAATACTTTTTTCGGGGTGGTTGGGGGTGGGGTGCGGGGGGAGGGGGTCGACATCATCATTATTCGGGACATTTCCACGTATGCCTTGATTGCCATCAAGATTTAACATCCTATAGCGATCTGATTAAAAATCTCCACTCTATTCTTTGTGAAAAATCTCTCCAGTTATGGATACACTTTGTGTTCACTTGCATTCGCTTTCTTATCCCAGAGAGAGTTTATCACATCAATGTGTGTTGAAGTGATACATAGAATCTGCACTTTTGAAACCTGGACAATGAATGAGTAGACATGCTGAAAAACATCTAATGGCAGTGAAAATGTGGTTTCTGCGGAAAATGCAAAAAATGCCACGGACAGACAGAAAACTCAACGAGCCAGTCCTATAAGGACATAAGAAAATCTTCAATTGACTAGAGTTATTAGATGTCGACCAGAGGTTCTCAAACCATGCCAGCGGGCCACTTGTGGCCCGCCAGCTGTCAGAAAGTGGCATGCGTGGTAAGGCGCTGAACAGGCGTGAGTTCAGACAGTTTCTATCAGACCTGAACGAGGAATGAGGTGAGCTACTGTTACACTGTGGTGTCAGATGGCTATGTAAAAGGAAAGTTCAGTCACGTTTCTGGGCACTGACAAGTAGTGCATATCTGTTTCTACCTGAAATAAATGAATTGCCTACAGAACGGGAATGCCTGCTGAAAGATGACTGGCTTAATGACCTGACATTTTTGGTGGACATCACGTCTCATTTAATCTCTTTAAATGCGAGGATCCAGGAAAAAAACCTATTCAAAAATGTGTGCGATGGCATTTCTTCATTTACTATGAGATTACGACTGTTTATCGGACAGCTGACTGAAGGGTCTTTAAAGGTGTTTCTAACTCTGAAGACGCTTGTGGTGGAAAAGAAATGTGAGTTGTTACGGTGCAAAGTAACAGTTGAAAGTCTTCTGGATATCTATCAGTCGAGATTTCAAGAGATCACAATAGAGGAGGATAATATTGCCCTCTTCATAAATCCGTTCGTATTTCCTGATGCCAAGCTCTGTCAATTACAGCAAAACTTTGAGCACGAAGTAATTGATTTGAAATGCAATGCTGAACTGAGACGTAATTTTCTGGAGCTGCCTGCTTCACATTCAGCTGATCATATGATTTCATTCTGGCGACTATTGCCTGTCGAACAATTTGAACACTTGCGTTCATTCGCCCAGAGATACAATTGTCATTTTGGTTCGACATACAGTTGCGAGCAGTCATTTTCCGCAACGATCGTTATAAAAAACAAAAACAAAAAACTAGCAACTTTCCAGACTCACCGACAGTAACCTAGCTACGCTTATCAGACGGGCCTGCGTGCCCAATTCTTAACCCTTTCAAAATAAAGGCTTATTATTATTATTATTATTATTATTATTATTATTATGACTTTAGGCACAACAGATTTGTGTCCAGACATTGATAAATGGGCATCTGAACTTAAGTAACTGGTTATGAAGAACAGTTACAATTGTAAACTAATTACATTAATAGCGATTTTGGAAACTGATTTAAAATGTATTGTTAAATGAACTTTTGATTTTAAACCAAAAAAATTACCGCAGTGTATGACTGATACTGACTGCCTTTAAAGTTTTAGAATTTTGTTGACGAAAGGTAAGAAAGGTAGGAATGATATTGCACGACTTTAATAATTTTATAACGATGTGGCCCGCTTAACTACGGAAAATAGTAGATATGTCCCTCTGCTTCAAAAGCTTGGGAAATTCTGATCTATAGAATTTATTCTCCCACATCTCGACGCAGACTGCAAGCCTTTCGGGATCCTTTTGACTTTTGGCGTTAATGATCATGGTGATCAGGTTCCCGTTTAATACACGAGCAACAATTAGCTTATCGCTGACAGGAGCCCAATGTAGCTCCGATCAGACACCAACCTGTCAATGTGTGAGGTCTGTTCAGTTGACAACAGTCCGGCTGTAGAGAAGATCACCCTTGGAGCTACCCTCGACAGGAATTTGCACGCGTTGCATATTGTTTGTTATTGTTTGAGGCATGTTAATCCCAGTATGAGCCTTCCAGCCCATTGTGGCCCACCGATGCCCACCTGTTAGTGATTTGGGATTCTGTTTTGTCACTTCAGATGACAGCCTCTGTTGGGGGTCATGTGCAGATCAGTTGCAACCACTGCACTTTAATCTTAATGAAAATGCAGTAGGAGAACCAAAGATGGTAATAGGTGCACAAATGTGCTTGTTTCACTAAAGCACATACGTGCCTGTCAAACAATAGAAAAGAATGTTCATTCATTACATTACACTAAAACCGATAATAGCAGAGTCGTGTTTCCAGTCCTGTGAAATAATCTTGTTGCGATATGTGATAGCGCCAGACCAACGAATTTTGGATTGGTCTATCTCGAGTTAAAAACCTGGCCACGCCGGAAACGCGACTTGAAACAAAGACCCGAGGGCATTTTCCTTGTAGCAACCAGCTTGGTGTGCGAAGACAGGTGCTGGGGCCCTGTGTAGTTTGTGGCCAGCCCGCCTTGAGACGAGATATGTGGGGTTTCCCATCTGTTCATCATTGAACAACATATGTCGGAGGAGAAAGCCGAGCGGCTGACTAGTTAGTGTCAGCAGGCCTAGGTTCTTGGTGGGATAGTAAATTGTGTCACAACTCTTGTTTATGTCGCGTCTTGGGGTTTATATTGTGTAACCTATGTTTTTGTAGTGCCTTATTGTCTGTGCAGTGTTGCTTGTGTCAAAGTTCTTTATAGTGTCAGTCTAACCAGCCGTTGTTTGGAACACCTGTGTTGTGGTACTTGGTGTACCCTGTTGTCTTAAGTGCTGCTGATTGGTTAGGGGTTACCCACTGTGGTGATTTGATATATACAGTTGTCTATTGTATCTGTTATTGACATGCAATGTGCTGTTAGAAGAAATAAATAAAGAGCTTGTTTATTTGTCCTTGATCTGTTTGTTTAGTCTCTCTTAGTTTTTACAACCACTATTTCTACCTGTCTAACACCTTAGTTCATTGCTTGGGCTCTAACATGGTGTCTCCTGAGTGAACATCTATAAAATAGTTTCTGCCCCTGTCCGAGATCTCGTATATCTTCTTATCTAATTACTATCCTCTTTTTTTGTCGGTTGAGGCGGTATGAGGTTCTCTCTCTTTTCACTATTTTTCTTCTTTGGCCGTAACGAAGTCAGAACTACTCTTTACCTCTTAGCACTGTAGTGAAGGAAGCATCAGTCTTTATGATTGTCTCCCTTTGTCTTTTCCCTCGACTACAAAATGGCGACCCCGACGAGATATAGTGGCAGCCTTTGAATTGTTCTGTTAGGATTGTTTTAGTATACAGTGATTGTTTTGTGTGATAGGTCAGTGTTTATGTTTGTGGTGTCCATTGTCTTTGAGTTGTGACATTAGAACCCAGGTTTGCTGCTGAGATCCCCAGGGCATTCCTGCACAAGAGAGGAGTCCCCTGTATGGTGAGTGGGCTCAGATAAATTGCCTCCTAGTACACTTTCACTGTATCCTATCCAGAGCCAGGATGGCTCTGTCTTCAACGTTATGGACCGTAGTTCCCCTCCCAGTTGGTGCCCCTGATGTCACAGGGCCCACTGGTGAAGTCAGGTACATAGTTGCACCGGTGAAGATAGAAGTTCCTTGTTTTGGCCAGAAAGGTGGGCCAACTGTTGAGAAGTATGTGAGGAAGGTGAGATCTGCCTGGAGGGCTGGTGCGGTGTGTGATGAAGATAAAGTGGACATTATTTGTGAAAGTATTGCTCCCAGTGTGTGGGCGGAACTTGAACTTAGGTCAGCTTGTAATGACCCTGAGGAGATGCTGCAGACCATTCAGCAAGTGTATGGAGAGAGCGCAGCATGGTGGAACTTGCTGCAGCTTTCTTTTAAGTGAAACAAGGTGCTGGGGAATCCATCATGGATTTCTCTCACCGGGTCCACAAAGCCTTTCGATTGGTGCTGGAAGCTCAGAGAAAGAGGGGCATGGTTGCTTGGGATCCAGTGATCCTAAGAGACTGGTTTGTTGCAAAACTACATAATGTTCTCAGCAGGAGAATGGCAAAGGAGAGGATATCGCATGACCCTTCAGTGACTTTCCTTTGTGTTAGAGACTTGGCAATGCGATGGGCTGATGTGTCATTAGCTCCAGAAGTCTGTGCATACCAATATGTCGAACCTCAAGATTACAGCTCAGAGAGGTGGCCTAATGCCAGTGGTGAGTGTCAAGGGGTCCACCATGATGATGTGGTGGTGGGGGAGCTTCAAGCTGAGCTAGGTCGGATGAGAGCCTTAGCTAATTCGTTGCTGCAGCCCAAGGTACGACGCAAGAGGTGCAATGTGTGTAGAAGCCGCGCCCACCTACAGAACAGGTGTCCGAAGAGAGGGGTTAGTGTTATTCAGAACCCCTCTGGAGTGACGTGTAGCAAAGTATTTGCAAGCGTAAGCCACCGAGACCAGCAGGGCCTTAAGCGACAACAGAGTCCGCCCCAGGTTGGTCCTTCTAAAGGATCAGCCCCAGCAGTTCAGGTGGGTGCAGTGTCATCTTCTGATAGCCAGGTGGTTATGCGTGGCAACCAGGGAAATTTCTTTCGCAGGAAGAGGCGGAGGAAGAGGGGACGAGGGATGTCTCCTGGTGTCAGTGTGGTCGACCAGTTAGGTGTTAGAAATGTGACAGGTGGACCGTGTATTGTGACGGGTGTGGGCCAAAATTCTCCGCATACCGTATGTCAACTCGTGACTTTGTGCAACAGGGGATTGTGAAAGACCACAAGCAAGAACTTTTGCCCGTTAGACATTGTTGTGAAAGATAGACTGTTTTCATCTGTTTAGGAATCCCAGTCTTTTGGATTGACAGCCTTAGTGTAGTTAGTTAATTAGCAGTTATGTTTTGCTGTCTTTATGTATTATAATTACAGGTAGATGGTGTCATGTGATGACATGTCTTTCTTTTAGGGTGCAAGAACACCAGGTGAAAGGGGTGGTTCTGTTGTTCATGTGGTATTGTCATTACCATCATGTCCAGTAAGAAAGTAACTTCTAGGGTGAATTCATGAGGTGGGATATTATTGAATTAACAATGTTTTGTTGACCCTGTATGGGGTGTTCCTTTGTGTTTATATCCAGGTTATAGGTGACATCTTGATAACCATTAGCATATGGAAATCAGTGAGTTTTTGTAGTTGTTGACATGATTATTGAGTTTGGGTGCACGTCTAGGTATATATTTATGAGATTGTTGTCCCCATGTAATAACTGCTTTTGTCATTTTGATGACTTTTTATGTGTGAATGTCATTAATTACTCGCTTGATGACTGATTTTTATTTTTGTGGTCACTGAAAAGGAATTATTTTTTTTTTTGGAACTTGGCATTATTTTTAAAGAGATAGTTAGCGTGAGGATATAAAATAGTCTAGTCTTTTGTCGGGACGACAAAAAAAAGTAAGGGGTTGGATATGTGATAGCGCCAGACCAACGAATTTTGGTTTGGTCTATCTCGTGTTAAAAACCTGGCCACGCCGGAAACGCGACTTGAAACAAAGACCCGAGGCCATTTTCCTTGTAGCAACCAGCTTGGTGTGCGAAGACAGGTGCTGGGGCCCTGTGTAGTTTGTGGCCAGCCCGCCTTGAGGCGAGATATGTGGGGTTTCCCATCTGTTCATCATTGAACAACATATGTCGGAGGAGAAAGCCGAGCGGCTGACTAGTTAGTGTCAGCAGGCCTGGGTTCTTGGTGGGATAGTAAATTGTGTCACAACTCTTGTTTATGTCGCGTCTTGAGGTTTATGTTGTGTAACCTATGTTTTTGTAGTGCCTTATTGTCTGTGCAGTGTTGCTTGTGTCAAAGTTCTTTATAGTGTCAGTCTAACCAGCCATTGTTTGGAACACCTGTGTTGTGGTACTTGGTGTACCCTGTTGTCTTAAGTGCTGCTGATTGGTTAGGGGTTACCCACTGTGGTGATTTGATATATACAGTTGTCTATTGTATCTGTTATTGACATGCAATGTGCTGTTAGAAGAAATAAATAAAGAGCTTGTTTATTTGTCCTTGATCTGTTTGTTTAGTCTCTCTTAGTTTTTACAACCACTATTTCTACCAGTCTAACACCTTAATTCATTGCTTGGGCTCTAACATGGTGTTTCCTGTGTGAACATCTATAAAATAGTTTCTGCCCCTGTCCGAGATCTCGTATATCTTCTTATCTAATTACTATCCTCTTTTTGTGTCGGTTGAGGCGGTGTGAGGTTCTCTCTCTTTTCACTATTTTTCTTCTTTGGCCGTAACGAAGTCAGAACTACTCTTTACCTCTTAGCACCGTAGCGAAGGAAGCATCAGTCTTTATGATTGTCTCCCTTTGTCTTTTACCATGGACTACAGATATATTAATCCATTCATTTAGTAGCATGTCCTTTGCAGAACCTCGCTCCCATAACAACCTTCCGGAAAACCTCTCGATCATAAGCAAGATATCCCGCGTCTGATACACACATCTGGAGATCATCCGCCACATCCTGCACCCATCTTCTCGTTGGCCTTCCTCTTCCTCTCTTCCCAGGCATATATCCTTCCATTATTGTTCACTCCAAACTTTCGTGACGCTTCAAGTGACCAAAATATTTCAATTTTCTTTGTTTTATCGTCTTTAATAACCAGCCTTCTTATATATTAATTAACACGCAAAATTACCTCTTGCCCAAAGCTTGACATTTTCTACTATTATATGTAGTTGTTGAAACTGCAAAGAAGTTGATGCAGCGGTCGTGAAATCAGGCACGTATAATTTATGTGTAATTAAATAAATTCAAAATGTTCATATTTTATAAAACAACTATATATAATATATAGACGTGTCCCTTTAATGCAATATTCAGATGACATTCTGCAATTGGTCACGTTATTTCTATGCATGCGGTATCGTAGATGATAACAATGAATATACGTTACTTGTTTGTGTTTTTTTTTTCACTCGCTCGTTTTGAACTCAAGCGTAGTCCAGCACACACCATCTAGTAGTGCTGGACTGAATTTTGCGCGTCAGTTAGCTTTCCCTATTAACAGTGTCCATCGCCATTAGGCGAGCTCACTCCGAATTCAGGGGGTACTTGTAATTTACGTCCCCAAGTCAAGGACGAGAGGTCAACATATTATACCAACTGTCCGGTCTAGGGGTTGAACCCCTTACCTCGGCATCAGCACACCGGATGTTTAAGAACACGCGTTCCTATCCATACGTCCATGCTGACCACTACACGTTACTTATTCTATACTACATGGCCAATACTTTTTTCAGGGTGGGGGGTCGACATCATCATCATTCGGTACATTTCGACATATGCCCTGATATTCTGTTGTGATAACATCCTATAGCGACCTGATTAAACATCTCCACTCTATTCTTTGTGAAAAATCTCTCCAGTTATGCATACACTTTCTGTTAACTTGCATTCGCTTTCTTATTCCAAAGAGACTTTATCACATCAATGTGTGTTGAAGTGATACATACAATCTGCACTTTTAGAACCTATACAATGAATAAGTAGACATGCTGAAAAACGTCTAATGGCAGTGAAAATGTGGTTTCTGTGGAAAATGCAAAGAATACCATGGACAGACAGAAAGATCAACGAGCCAGTCTTACAAGGAAATAATGAAAATCTTCAATTGATTACAGTGAGTAGATGTAGACCAGAGTTTCCCAAACCAAGGCCCGCGAGCCGCTTGTGGCCCGCCAGCTGTCAGAAAGTGGCACGCGAGGTAAGGCGCTGAACAGGCGTGAGTTCAGACAGTTTCTATCAGACCTGAACGAAGCATACAGGAAAGTTCTGTCACGTTTCTTGGCACTGAAAAATAGGTCTATCTGTTTCTGTCTGAAATAAATGAATTGCTTACAGAACGGGTATGTCTGCTGAACGATGACTGGCTTAATGACCTGGCATTTTCGGTGGACATCACGTCTCATTTAAACTCATTAAATGCGAGGATCCAGTAAAATAATAAAACTATTCACAAATTTGTGCGATGGCATTTCTTCATTTAATATGAGAATACGATTGTTTATCGGGCAGCTGATTGAAGGGACTTTAAAGGCTTTTACAACTCTGAAGACTTTTGTGTTGGAAAAGATATGTGACTTGTTACAATGTAAAGTAACAGTTGAATGTCTTTTGGATATCTTTCAGTCGCGATTTCAAGAGTTCACAATAGAGGAGGATAATGTTACCCTCTTCATAAATGTGTTCGTATTTCCTGATGCCAAGCTCTGTCAATTACAGCAAAACCTTCAGCACGAAGTAATTGATTTGAAATGCAATGCTGAACTGAGATGTGAATTTCTGGAGCTGCCAGCTTCACATTCAGCTGATCATATGATTTCATTATATCGACTATTGCCAGTGCCTATCGAACAATTTGAACACTTCCGTTCATTCGCCCAGAGATACATTTGTCGTTTTGGTTCGACATACAGATTTATTTTTCCCCAACGACCGTTATAAACAAACAAGCAACGTTCCAGACTCACCGACAGTAACCTAGCTGTGCTTATGTCTTTAGGCACGACAGATTTGTGCCCAGACATTGATAAACTGGCATCTAAATTTAAGTAACTTGTTATGAAGAACAGTTACAATTGTATATTAATTACAATAATAGAGATTTTCGAAACTGATTTAAAATGCATTGCTAAATGAAGTTTTGATTTTAAACCAAAAAATGACCGCAGTGTATGACTGACACTGACTGCCTTTAAAGTTTTAGAATTTTGTTGACGAAAGGTAAGAAAGGTAAGAATGATATTGCACGACTTTAATAATTTTATAACGTTGTGGCCCGCTTAACTACGGAAAATAGTAGATATGGCCCTCTGCTTGAAAATCTTGGGAAATACTGATCTATAGAATTTATTCTCCCACAACATCTTGACCCAGACTGCAAGCCTTTCGGAATCCTTTCGACTCTTGGCGTTAATGATCATGGTGATCAGGACCACGTTTAATACACGAGCCACTATTAGCTTATCGCTGACAGGAGCCCAATGTAGCTCCTATCAGACATCAACCTGTCAATGTGTCAGGTCTGTTCAGTTGACAACAGTCCGGCTGTAGAGAGAATCACACTGGGAGATACCCACGACAGGATTTTGCATGCGTGGCATGTTGTTTGTTATTGTTTGAGGCATGTTAATCCCAGTATGAGCCTTCCAGCCCATTGTGGTCCACCGATGCCCACCTCTCAGTGATTTGGAATTCTGTTTTGTCACTTCAGACGACAGCCTCTGTTGCTGGTCATGGGCAGATCAGTCGCAACTACTGCACTTTAGTCTTAATGAAAATACAGTACGATAGGGGGTGCTGCGTGGTCTTTAGGTATGGTGTCCGCCTCGAGTGCTGGAGGCCCCGGGTTCATGCCCCGGTGATGACCGGGACTTTTTGTTTCGTGGACTTCTAGTAATAAATATTTCCCCTGGTCTTTGGGTAGTGAGATCGGACGCCCGTGTGTATTGTTGCGCACGTAAAAAATCCCTTGGCAGTTGGAAATAGAAAAAGAGTAGCCTAACAGCGCTGCCCGGGCAAAATTTCGAGTTACAAATCTACCCAAAGTATTTCAGGATCCTCGCCGGTGCTACGGAGTTCGTGCACTGAGCTGAGTTTCTCCAGACTCAGGTTTGAGTTAGGAGGAGTGTCACGTAATATCTTGAATTTGTCGATCGATGAAGATATGTCGCGACATGCGTCTGCAAGCAGCCGTCATTCTTTGATGTGTTGTTGATCGAGGAAGGACTGTCGCACCATTCGTCTGCAGGCGGCGGCCATCCTTTTAATGTGATAGACAGACTGTCTGGGTAAAAGTCGGCAAGATCTTTTGTTGTGGGGGAAACAAGTCTCCAGATTACAGGTTAGCGGGACTTTTTGAAGTTAAGGGACGATTTCCCAGATGAAGGGGACAGCCAGTCAGCTGTTTACGTTAAGTCGGAAACGGAGAGAGAAAATTAGCTTCTAGACGCCTAGTGTCTAGACAGTTTTGTAACGTCATTCAGACACAGTATTGAAAGAGTCTGGATAAACAACTTTGATGGTAGTCGACCAAAAGTTGTGAAGCGATACGGACGTGTGCAATATTCCTAGTTTTTTTCTAGAGAGAGACTATAGTGTCTATTGTTGATTTATATCGGAGGACATCTATCCAGTGTGTGATTTCGTAGTCTCCATCTCAAACAGGAATAACTATATGGTATTTAATTAAATAGATCTACATTAGATTATTCTTAGGAATCGAGTGTAGTAATGTGCGTTCCGGTTTCAAGATGGCGACGGACGGTCGTGTTGTTTTGTGTTCGTTAACTTTTTCGCGTAGGGGATGGATTTATTCATCTCTTGCGTGTAATTGGTGTGCCAGGATGTAAAACCAGGAGTTTCTACTCAAGATCTGCGCGGGTGCTACGGAGTTCGTGCATCGAGCGAAGCCATCATTGAGTGAATTTTCAGCAGCGTGTGTGGTTTTCTCAGTCTGTGTTTACGTTTTTTCAACATGGCGGAACAACGTGTGTTCTTCGTGCGGTCAGCAGTCAACATACCGAAGCGGAGCGGTAGCCGCGCAGGGATAAAGAAGCAAGGTAAGCGTGGTGGTTTGAGGCGTTTTAGACTCAAAGGTCACCGTCTAGGACTCAGGAATATCCGTATTCTATATTGGAACTGTGCCAGTGTAAAACAACGGGGCTCTATTTTAGAAACCCTAGTTTACAGGAACGACATTGTAGCACTCTAGGAGACGAGACTGGGCGATCAGCTACTCCAAATTGCCGGCTTCAAATGTTTCTACAACAGACGACATCTGGGAATGTCGATTCTCGTTCGCGACAGCATGGTGGCGTCAGAGCTAGACATGTCCAGTTGGGACAGTGACGATATACAAATACAGGCGTTGAGAGTTCATTCCAGTATACCATTCTTGTTGGTTAATGTTTATGCCCGCAATGCCAGTGTGGACGCCCAGAAGTGGCAGTGCTTAAGTGGCATATTAGGCCACGAGAGAAATGTTATTTTCTGTGGTGACTTCAACGCTAAAGGCAGATCATGGGGAAATACTTCCTCCAATACACAGGGGGAGGAGCTCGAGACTGCACTGGAAACCATCGACCTGGTTTGTATCAACAGTGGCTGTGTCACCAGGACAGCAAGCTGTCCGGGCGATGAGGACAGTGCTATTGATCTGGCGCTAGTTTCACCTTCACTCACTACAGTGTGTAGATGGGGTGTCCTAGGACACCATGGCAGCGACCACCACCCTTGCAGCATACTGGTGGAGAAAGGCAGAACCAGGCAGCACAAGCTAAAGGTAAAGACATTCCAGTATGACAGTACAGGGCAAGATGTGGTGAGTAAAATAAGACGTGACAAGCGCAGAACGTTTCAGGGCAGGAAAAAAAGCTGGGAGCAGCCACCGTGGTGGAGTTTCGAGGTGGAGAAGGCTTGGGTGGATAAGCGTAGTGCTGTAAGGAGATGGCAAAATGCCAAGAAGAACAGAGCTGGTCATCCTAGTCCCTGCTTGCACTTAGAAAGAGAGATGCACACAAAAGTAAGCGACTTCAAAAAACTGGTCATGGTTGTTAAAAGCGAAAAATGGGCAGAGGTGTGTCAAAGAGTAAGCACAGACAAGTCACTGAAATTGTTCTGGTGACTACATAAAAGCATGAATGGTATAGTCAAGAATAAGAGCATTTCTGACTTCCAAGGTGCTGACCTCATCTGGCAGAGGACTGAGGAGGACACGGGCAAAGCCCTCTTTGAACGCTATCTTGAGCAGAGCAACCAGACAGACATGGGAGGCCGAAATCTGGCCAAGGAGGTCACCTCAGACAGATGCAAGGCCCAGAACACCTCGGATGAAGACACAGTGACAGTGAAAGAAATCAAGGTTGTGCTTGGACGATCAAAAAACAGTGCTCCAGGTCCTGATGGCATAAGATACGACGACGTAAATAGGTGTACCGACAATGAGCTAGAGAAACTAGCAGACATGTACAACAACAGTATAGGGAGTGCTAGCATCAAGGAGGAATGGTTACACAGCTATCTGATTCCCTTGCCGAAGCCTGACAAAGACCACAAAAAAATTCAGGGATATCGAATTATAACCAAGCAGAATACAATAGGCAAGCTGCTGGAGAAGGTAATTGCCAGGAAAATATCAAGCCAACTAGAGAGGCAAGGTGTTTTCCCACCCACCCTGGGTGGGTACCGTCCAAAAAGAGAAACCTGGACCAATGCAGCAGTCTTTGCCCAGGATGTCTATGAAGGTTTCCACTCAGGCACTGAAACCGTTGCTGCAGCGATTGATCTTGAGGACGCATACAACAGAGTACCACTGGATTTTTTAATGTTTCAGCTTCTCGAACTAAACGTAAGTCCATTCCTCCTTAGTTGGATCGCTGCAGCCCTCTACCAACGGAAAGTAGTTTTTAGATGTGGCAGTTGGACTTCGGAACCAACAACAATACATCCTGGCCTACCACAGGCATCACCATTATCTCCGGTACTGTTCAACGCCTACACAGTGAGAATCACCAGTGAGCAGATCACTGGACCTGGCAGGACATTGTCATATGCCGATGATGTTTTAGTGTATCGTCAGGGTAAGGATAGAGAGGAGGTTGCTGTGGAACTACAAACCGAACTCAATCGCATAAGTACTTGGTGTGATGAAGCTGGGGCAATGGTCAACCCAACAAACGCAACAGTGACTTGGTTCTCGTTGAATAATCATATTGTCAACACTCCAACACCAACTGTAATGTTGTGTTCAGAGACGGTGGAAAGAACGCAGGCAATGAAGTACCTGGGGATACGGTTTGATCGAAGCCTTGCTTATAATGTGCACATAGACCAGGTGATAACAAAGGCCAAGCGGGGTTTTGCAGCGATGCGGGTGATGGCGGCAGCAAACTGTGAGCAGCGCCATCTATGTCTTCTGTACGAGGGGCTGGTCATGTCTGTTTTGGAGTATGCAATGGCAATCCTGACTCTCAGCCATAAGCAGATAGAAAGGATGGAAAGGATACAGAATGAAGCTATGCGCATTATTCTTGGATGTACAAGAGATACAGCATGCAGGGCGATGCGCTACCTTCTTGATTTTCCAACCATTGAAGACAGAATACAAGGTTGCAGGGCACGCGCCTACCTCAGAGTTAACGCAAACACACAACATCCACAGCATAGTGAAATTATGAAGGTGAAGGGCAGCAGGTTAACAAGAGGACGGTCGTGGATGGGTCAAGCCGAAGACATTCTTCAACAGGTGTGTTCACTTGAGGACTTAGAACCTGGCGAGGAGTTGGTGCAAGTGCCAACAGACTTCTGCACATCCTTTTCAGTTTGCATCCAACTAGATAGAAAATGCAGACAAGAAAATCCGGCTGCTGTTGAGGCTGAAGTACAAGCGTTGATTTTCGAGAATTCGCTAGACGGTGACGCGGTCATCTACACAGATGGGTCGGTCGTCCGACATGTGAGAAGCTCATGGGCCTATACAGCTCGGGCCGGAGGGAGAATTGTGAAGGAGGACTCTGGTACTTTCACTGAAACCACAAGTAGCCTGACTATGGAAGTCATGGCAGTAAGTAAAGCAATAACATGGCTCGAGACACAGACATTCACTAGGGCTTGTTTCCTTAGCGACTCAATGAACATGATCAAGAGGATAGAGGAGGGGTCGATCCGAAGAGAATGGTTGCTGCCTCTGAAGCGGTCTCGGCTGGCAAAGATTAGTTTCATCTTCGTGCCAGGTCATGCGGGAGTACAAGGAAATGAGCGGGCTGACAAGCTCGCAGGTGAGGCTACTGTGGAGGGCGGACGCGCCATGGACCAGGCTGACATTCTGAATGCTCTACGAGAAGTGAGACTTTTGCGAGAACCAAGTGATGACTGTGAATCTACAACAATGGCCAGACTGCGGGAGCAGCAAATTAAAAGAGGGGTGGCCAAACAAGAACACTACGCAGGAAGCCAAAGAAGATTGATAAACCAACACAGAACTGGCGTCGTTAGCCGCTACACGCTGCGGGATTTGCTGAGGAGGGGATCCGAGCACTTATGGACTGAATGGTTCGATGTGCAACGAGAATGATCTGTCGACTAACTAACTAACTAACTATATTAATTAACACGCAAAATTACGTCTCGCCCAAAACCTGACATTTTCTACTATTATATGTAGTTGTTGAATCTGCCAAAAAGTTGATGCATAGGTCGTGAAATCAGGCACGAATAATTTATGTGTAATTAAATAAATTCAAAATGTTCATATTTTATAAAACCAATAAATTAATGTAGTTGTTTCCCTTGCACGAAATACACAATATGTGTATTATTTGGAAGGGAAACAACCATATATATATATATATATATATATATATATATATATATATATATATATATATATATATATATATATATATATATTTGCATATCCTTTACAGGACATCGCTATCAACACCAGCATCTTTCAGCCGTATGTCGATTTCTTGGCAAGATTACGCTCAGTAGTTTGCCATTGTTTTCTGAGAGGCCGGCTCACATACCCCGTAAGTCACAGATGCGACTCGAACCACTGCTGATTCTTACCGTCATCACGTTAACCGACGAGAGTATACGAGATTACGAAGAAAAGTCATAACCTCTAAGCCACGAAGCCGGCTATATATATATATATATATATATATATATATATATATATATATATATATATATATATATATATATATATATATATATATATATATATATATATATAGGCGTGTCCCTTTAATACAATATTGAGATGATATTCTGCAATTGTTCACGTTATTTCTGTGCATACGGTATTGTAGATGATAACAATGAATATAAGTTACTTTTTTGTGTTTTTTTAAACTTTCGTTTTGAACTCAAGCGTAGTCCAGCACACACCTTCTAGTAGTGCTGAACTGAATTTTGCGCGTGAATTAGCTTTCCCTATTAACAGTGTCCCTCGCCATTAAGCGAACTCACTCCGAAATCAGGGGGTGTCAGCGTCTCACACGCACACGGGCATTCTAACTGCATCTTACGCACTCAAGAAAACATCAGTCGTGCATAAAGTTATTTTCTCTCACTTTATTCAGGCGAACCTGATATATTACAAAGTGCAAACAGGCGGTAAATTCACAACAGATATATACAAATGCCGCCTTGCAAACGCTTACAGCACACTATCAAATACACAAACGCCCTTAAAGATATGGCGAGAACAGAGGATTTTGACGCCAGTGATTCCACATCGCTCTCCAGGATGAAAGACCTGGGAGTAAGAATCGGCACAGCCAGACGCGAGAGGTACATCGGGAAAACAAAGCGCCTCGTCAACCAACACAGAACTGGCACTATTAGCCACCGGACGCTGATGCATATGCTGGGGGGAGGATCTGAGCACCTATGGACATGTCCGGAGTGCAACGAAGATACCCCAACTGATAACTGATAACTGATAACTGATCAAATACACAAGTCCTACACTCGTTATCTACAAACTGGCACTCTCGCAAAGCTGTACACTCGCTCTAGAAACACAACATCCTTCCCCTGAAACTGTCTAAGCTCCGTCTGGCGTTTCTCAGGCTGGTCGGCTGGACTCGTGGTCCTGGACCCCGTGTCGCTCGTGAACCCCGTGCGGTCCTAGCAGCCACGTCGTACTGCAGTCCGTCCGTGTTAAGTTAGGTTTTTCAGTGTCCTGACGTCTAGTCCGTTCAGGGCAGTGTCCCGTGAACTTATGTCCCCTCCTATCACTCGGTCTTGTCCTGTCAGTAATCTATTTATGACACCTCCGTGTCCCCAACTTGGTCCTGTCTCACTCTATCTACAGTCCTGTAGATGTCCTGTCTTATGACTGCTCTGTGTCCTGACTTATGTCCTGTCTTTAATCTAGCGACTATACTATAGATGTCCTTACCTATGTCCTGTATGTCGTTATCTATGTAGTCCTGACTCTATTCTGTCCCTTGTCCTCTCTATGTCCTGTACCCACATACCCCAACAACCTGACAGGGGGTACTTGTAATTTACGTCCCCAAGTCAAGGACGACAGGTCAAAATTTTAATCCAGCTGTCCGGTGTAGGGGTTCAAACCCTTACCTCTGCATCAGCACACCGGATGTTTAAGAACACGCGTTCCTATCGATACGGACATGCCTACTTCTATGGGTTACTTAAGAGATACTACATGTCAATACTTCTTTCGAAAGGGGGGGGGGGGGGTCGATATCATCATTATTCGGGACATTTCCACATATGCTCTGACGGCCATCAAGATTTAACATCTTATAGCGATCTGATTATAAATCTCCACTCTATTCTTTGTGAAAAATCTCTCCAGTTATAGATACACTTTCTGTTCATTTGCATTCGCTTTCTTATCCCAGAGAGCGTTTATCACATCAATGTGTGTTGAAGTGATACATACAATCTGCACTTTTGGAACCTGGACAATGAATGAGTAGACATGCTGAAAAACATCTAATGGCAGTGAAAATATGGTTTCTACGGAAAATGCAAAGAATACCATGGACAGACAGAAAAATCAACGAGCCAGTCCTACAAGGACACAATGAAACGCTTCAATTGACTAGAGTGATTAGATGTAGACCAGAGGTTCTCAAACCACGGCCCGCGGGCCACTTGTGGCCCGCCAGCTGTCAGAAAGTGGCACGCAAGGTCAGGCGCTGAACAGGTGTTGAGTTCAGACAGTTTCTATCAGACCTGAACGAGGAATACATTGAGCTACTGTTACACTGTGATGTCAGATGGCTATCTAAATGGAAAGATCTGTCACGTTTCTGGGCACTGAAAACATAGTATCTGTCTGTTTATATCTGAAATAAATGAATTGCCTACAGAACGGGAATGATTGCTGAACGATGACTGGCTTAATGACCTGGCATTTTTGGTGGACATCACGTTTCATTTAAACTCTTTAAATGCGAGGATCCAGGGAAAAACCAAAATATTCACAAATTTGTACTATGGCATTTCTTCATTTAATATGAGACTACGACTGTTTATCGGACAGCTGACTGAAGGTACTTTAAAGGCGTTTCCAACTCTGAAGACGCTTGTGTTGGAAAAGATATGTGACTTGTTACAGTACAGAGTAAAAGTTGAAAGTCTTCTGGATATCTTTCAGTCGAGATTTCAAAAATTCACAATACAGGAGGATAATGTTGTCCTCTTCATAAATCCGTTCGTATTTCCTGAATGCCAAGCTCTGTCAATTACAGCAAAACCTTCAGCTACGAAGTAATTGATTTGAAATGCAATGCTGAACCTGAGATGTAAATTTCCGGAGCTGCCTGCTTCACCTTCAGCTGATCATATGATTTCATTCTGGCGACTATTGCCTGCCGAACAATTTGAACACTTGCGTTCATTCGCCCAGAGATACATCTGTCGTTTTGGTTCGACTTACAGATGCGAGCAGTCATTTTCCGCAATGATCGTTATAAATAAAAAAAAAAAAAGAAACGTTCCAGACTCACCGACAGTAACCTAGCTGCGCTTATGACTTTGGGCACGACAGATTTGTGCACAGACATTGATAAACTGGCATCTGAACTTAAGTAACTGGTTATGAAGAACAGTTACAATTGTAAATTAATTACAATAATAGCGATTTTCGAAACTGATTTAAAATGTATTGTTAAATGAACTTTTGATTTTAAACCAAAAAAAATGACCGCAGTGTATGACTGACACTGACTGCCTTTAAAGTTTTAGAATTTTGTTGACGAAAGGTAAGAAAGGTAAGAATGATAATTGCACGACTTTAATAATTTTATAACGTTGTGGCCCGCTTAACTACCGAAAATAGTAGATATGGCCCTCTTCTTGAAAAGCTTGGAAACTACTGATCTATAGAATTTATTCTCCCACAACATCTCGACGCAGACTGCAAGCCTTTCGGAATCCTTTTGACTCTTGGCGTTAATGATCATGGTGATCAGGACCACGTTTAATACACGAGCCACTATTAGCTTATCGCTGACAGGAGCCCAATGTAGCTCCGATCAGACACCAACCTGTCAATGTGTCAGGTCTGTTCAGTTGACAACAGTCCGGCTGTAGAGAAGATCACACTGGGAGATACCCTCGACAGAATTTTGCACGCGTGGCATGTTGTTTGTTATTGTTTGAGGCATCTTAATCCCAGTATGAGCCTTCCAGCCCATTGTGGTCCACCGATGCCCACCAGTCAGTGATTTGGAATTCTGTTTTGTCACCTCAGACGACAGCATCCGTTGGTGGTCATGGGCAGATCAGTTGCAACCACTGCACTTTAGTCTTAATGAAAATGCAGTACGAGAACCAAAGATGGTAATGGGTGCACAAATATGCTTGTTTCACTAAAGCACATGCGTGCCTGTCAAACAATAGGAAAGAATATTAATAATTTGCCGAGTACATTAAAACTGATAATAGCAGAGTCGTGTTTCCAGTCCTGTGAAATAATCTTGTTGCGATATATTAATTAACACGCAAAATTACGTCTTGCCTAATGCTCGACATTTTCTACTTTATATGTAGTTGTTGAATCTGCAAAGAAGTTGATGCAGCGGTTGTGAAATCAGGCAAGTATAATTTATGTGTAATTAAATAAATTCAAAATGTTCTTATTTTATAAAACAATAAATTAACATAGTTGTTTACCTTTCACATAATACACGATATGTGTATTATGTGGAAGGGAACCAACTATATATAATATATAGGCGTGTCCCTTTTAATGCAATATTGAGATGACATTCTGCAATTGTTCACGTTATTTCTATGCATACGGTATTGTAGATGATAACAATGAATATACGTTACTTGTTTGTGTTTTTTTTTCACTCGCTCGTTTTGAACTCAAGCGTAGTCCAGCACACACCTTCTAGTAGTGCTGGACTGAATTTTGCGTGTGAATTAGCTTTCCCTATTAACAGTGTCCCTCGCCATTAGGCGAACTCACTCCGAATTCAGGGGGTACTTGTAATTTACGTCCCCAAGTCAAGGACGACAGGTCAACATTTTAGTCCTGCTGTCCGGTGTAGGGGTTCAAACCCTTACCTCGGCATCAGCACACCGGATGTTTAAGAAGACGCGTTCCTATCCATACGGCCATGCTGACTTCTACACGTTACATATTCTATACTACATGCCAATACTTTTTTCGGGAGGGGGGGGCGGCTGGGTCGATATCATCATTATTCGGGACATTTCCACATATGCCCTGACGGCCACCAAGATTTAACATCTACAGCGATCTGATTAAAAATCTCCACTCTATTCTTTGTGAAAAATCTCTCCAGTTATGGATACACTTTCTGTTCATTTGCATTCGCTTTCTTATTCCAGAGAGCGTTTATCACATCAATGTGTGTTGAAGTGATACATACAATCTGCACTTTTGGAACCTGGACAATGAATGAGTAGACATGCTGAAAAACATCTAATGGCAGTGAAAATGTGGTTTCTGCGGAAAATGCAAAGAATACCATGGACAGACAGAAAAATCAACGAGCCAGTCCTACAAGGACATAATGAAAAGCTTCAATTGACTAGAGTGATTAGATGTAGACCAGAGGTTCCCAAACCACGGCCCGCGGGCCACTTGTGGCCCACCAGCTGTCAGAAAGTGGCTCGCTAGGTAAGGCGCTGAACAGGGGTGAGTTCAGACAGTTTCTATCAGACCTGACGAGAATACAGTGAGCTACTGTTACACTGTGATGTCAGATGGCTATTTAAAGGAAAGTTCTGTCACGTTTCTGGGCACTGAAAAATAGGTCTATCTGTTTCTGTCTGAAATAAATGAATTGCCTACAGAACGGGTAATGTCTGCTGAACGATGACTGGCTTAATGAAATGGCATTTTCGGTCGGACAGTCACGGTCTCATTTAAACTCTTTAAATGCGAGTATCCAGTAAAAAAAAACAACAAAAAACTTCACATATTTGTGCTATGGCATGTCTTCATTTAGTATGAGACTACGACTGTTTATCGGACAGCTGACTGAAGTGACTTTAAAGGCTTTTACAACTCTGAAGACTTTGTGTTGGAAAAGATATATGACTAGTTACAGTGCAAAGTAAGTCTTCTGGATATCTTTTAGTCGAGATTTGAAGAGGTCACAATATAGGAGGATAATGTTGCCCTCTTCATAAATGTGTTCGTATTTCCTGATGCCAGGCTATGTCAATTACAGCAAAACCTTCAGCACGAAGTAATTGATTTGAAATGCAATGCTGAACTGAGATGTAAATTTCCGCAGCTGCCTGCTTCACCTTCAGATGATCATATGATTTCATTCTGGCGACTATTGCCTGCCGAACAATTTGAACACTTGCGTTCATTCGCCCAGAGATACATCTGTCGTTTTGGTTCGACTTACAGATGCGAGAAGTCATTTCCGCAATGACAGTTATAAAATAAAAAATAAAAAAAAGAAACGTTCCAGACTCACCAACAATAACCTAGCTGCGCTTATGACTTTGGGCACGATAGATTTGTGCACATACATTGATAGACTGGTATCTGAACTTAAGTAACTGGTTATAAAGAACAGTTACAATTGTAAATTTAGTACATTAATAGCGATTTTCGAAACTCATTTAAAATTTATTGTTAAATGAACTTTTGATTTTAAACCAAAAAATGACCGCAGTGTATGACTGACACTGACTGCCTTTAAAATTTTAGAATTTTGTTGACGAAAGGTATGAAAGGTAAGAATGATATTGCACGACTTTAATAATTTTATAACGTTGTGGCCCGCTTGACTACAAAAATAGTAGATATGGACCTCTGCTTGAAAAGCTTGGGAAATACTGATCTATAGAATTTATTCTCCCACAACATCTCGACGCAGACTGCAAGCCTTTCGGAATCCTGTTGACTCTTGGCGTTAATGATCATGGTAATCAGGACTACGTTTAATACACGAGCCACTATTAGCTTATCGCTGACAGGAGCCCAATGTAGCTCCGATCAGACACCAACCTGTCAATGTGTCAGGTCTGTTCAGTTGACAACAGTCTGGCTCTAGAGAGGATCACACTGGGAGATACCCACGGCAGGATTTTGCACGCGTCGCATGTTGTTTGTTATTGTTTGAGGCATTTTAATCGCAGTATGAGCCATCCAGCCCATTGTGGTCCACCGATGCCCACCAGTCAGTGATTTGGAATTCTTTTTTGTCACCTCAGACGACAGCATCCGTTGGTGGTCATGGGCAGATCAGTTGCACTACTGCACTTTAGTCTTAATGAAAATGCAGTAGGAGAACAAAAGATGGGAATGGGTGCATGTCAACAACCAATGTTTCAGGCATCATTGGATTACTTCTCCCACACCACACAAGAAACTTGCAAGTCGTGTGCGAGGAAATGGATGATACATTTTATTGCCGTTGGCTCTTTACATTTACAAAACAGTCGCTACAAATCACACACAAAGCCACAGAAATGCCTATCACTAGTTTCCTAACCCTATTGCTAATCTCTATCTAATTGGCTACAAAAAACTCCTATCGACACTAAACGATGCGCTCGCTAAGAAGTCAGTCCCCAGTCTGACTTTCCTACTCGCGTGGCTACACAGCACGCGGAAGGACCTTGTGCGTCCTTCGGCTTTTTGCGTGCTGTCACCCTCAGCACGCTTATAGCAGCCGTCTCCTGTTGAGTGGCAATCCACTTCTAGTGGCTATCACGTAGGCGTGATTCTGCCGTGACCAGAGTACTAACTATCTGGTCGATGCCTCCGTGTCTCATGAGAGAACTAGTTAATAGTCCCCCTTCCTATCACCTACCCTGCCCTTATATCGGGGCACTGTGTTACCTCTCATCTACTTGAGGTTGACTCTTCCCGGTGGTCTTCTATCTTGAGGCATACCTCCTGCCTTTATATTTCAGTCTTTGACAAATATGCTTGTTCCACTAAAGCACATGCGTGCCTGTCAAACAATAGGAAAGAATATTAATATGTTGATTACATTGAAACCGATAACACCAGAGTCGTGTTTCCAGTCCTGTGAAATAATCTTGTTGCGATATATTAATGAACACGCAAAATTACGTCTTGCCCAAAGCTTGACATTTTCTACTATTATATGTAGTTGTTGAATCTGCAAAGAAGTTGATGCAGCGGTCGTGAAATCAGGCACGTATAATTTATGTGTAATTAAATAAATTCACAATGTTCATATTTTATAAAACAATAAATTAATATAGATTGTTTCCCTTCCACATAATACACGATATGTGTATTATTTGGAAGGGAACCAACTATATATAATATATAGTCGTGTCCCTTTAATGCAATATTCAGATGACATTCTGCAATTGTTCACGTTATTTCTATGCATACGGTATTGTAAATGATAACAATGAATATACGTTACTTGTTTGTGTTTTTTTTTTTTTTCACTCGCTCGTTTTGAACTCAAGCGTAGTCCAACACACACCTTCTAGTAGTGCTGGACTGAATTTTGCCGTGTGAATTAGCTCTCCCTATTAACAGTGTCCATCGTTATTAGGCGAACTCACTCCTGAATTCAGGAGTACTTGTAATGTACGTCCCCAAGTCAGGGACGACAGGTCAAAATTTTAATCCAGCTGTCCGGTGTAGGGGTTCAAACCCTTACCTCGGCATCAGCACACCGGATGTTTAAGAACACGCGTTCCTATCGATACGGATATCATCATTATTCGGGACATTTCCACCTATGCCTTGACGGCCACCAAGATTTAACATCCAATAGCTATCTGATTAAAAATATCCACTCTATTCTTTGTGAAAAATCTCTCCAGTTATGGATTCACTTTCTGTTCATTTGCATTCGCTTTCTTACCCCAGAGAGAGTTTATCACATCAATGTGTGTTGAAGTGATACATACAATCTGCACTTTTGCAACCTGGACAATGAATGAGTAGGCAAGCTGATAAATATCGAATGGCAGTGATAATGTGGTTTCTGCAGAATATGCAAAGAATACCATGAACAGACAGAAAAATGAACGAGCCAGTCCTGCAAGGACATAATAAAAAGCTTCAATTGACTAGAGTGATTAGATGTAGACCAGAGGTTCCAAAAGCACGGCCCGCCAGCTGTCAGAAAGTGGCACGCGAGGTAAAGCACTCAAAAGGCCTGAGTTCAGACAGTTTCGACCAGATCTGAGCGAGGAATACGGTGAGCTACTCTTACACTGTAATGTCAGATGGCTTTTTAAAAGGAAAGTTCTGTCACGTTTCTGGGCACTGAAAAATAGTGTCTATCTTTATAAAAAGTCGCTTAAAAGTCGACAGGGTCGACTTCATTGCACCGGGTTTTATCCCATATGGCTCGGTCTCTTTCCGCATCACGGAAAGCGTCGCACAAGGCACGAACTCCGTAGCTTTTAGCTACGACCCACAGGAGTCTCCGCAACATTCTCCAGAATCGAACCCACAACCTTCGGAGCACGAGTCAAACGGCTTGACCACGTCGCCACAGAGACTCTACAGTGTCTATCTTTTTTCTGTATGAAATAAATGAATTGCCTATGGAACGGGAATGTCTGCTGAACGATTACTGGCTTAATGACCTGGCATTTTTGGTGGATATAACGTCTCATTTAAACTCCTTAAATGCGAGGTTCCAGGGATTAAAAAAAAACTATTCACAAATTTGTGCGATAGCATTTCTTCATTTTAATATGAGAATACGACTGTCTATCGGACAGGTGACTGAAGGGACTTTGGAGGCGTTTCCAACTCTGAAGACTCTTGTGGTGGAGAAGAAATGTGACTTGTTACAGTGCAAAGTAAAGGTTGAAAGTCTTCTGGATGTCTTTCAGTCGAGATTTCATGAGTTCACAATAGAGGAGTATAATTTTATCCTCTTCATAAATCCGTTCCTAATGCCAAGCTCTTTCAATTACAGCAAAAACTTCAGCACGAAGTAATTTATTTGAAATGCAAAGCTGAACTGAGATGTGAATTTCTGGAGCTGCCTGCTTGACCTTCAGCTGATCATATGATTTCATTCTGGCGACTATTGCCTGTTGAACAATTTGAACACTTGCGTTCATTCGACCAGATATGTATTTGTCGTTTTGGTTCGACATACAGATGCGAGTAGTCATTTTCCGCAATGATCGTTATAAAAAAAAGCAAATTTCCAGACTCACCGACAGTAACCTAGTTGCGCTTATGACTTTGGGCACGACAGATTTGTGCCCAGACATTGATAAACTGGCATCTGAACTTAGGTAACTGGTTATGAAGAACAGTTACAATTGTAAATTAGTTACAATAATAACGATTTTCGAAACTGATTTAAAATGTATGGTTAAATGAACTTTTGATTTTAAACCCAAAAAAATTATCGCAGTGTATGACTGACACTGACTGCCTTTACAGTTTTAGAATTTTGTTGACGAAAGGTAAGAAAGGTAAGAATGATATTGCACGACTGTGACATAATCGCCAACCATCATTATACAGTGCGTCAACTTTTACACACCAACAACAGAGAAAATACACAATTGACCGCACGAAGAGGAACGAACACCAACATGACACTCGAGATGGACAGATGTCGGTTAAAAATAGGAAGTACAGCGTCTGCAACTAGGAAGAATATTGGAAGGAGCGGGTCACGTGATACAACTCTGACCTGCGAAAGCGTTCCTTTCTTCAAATTCGCGCACTTCTTCGCCTACAGCCCTGACAGACAGTCAGAGAGCCAATGTGACCTGTCTTTCACATAAAAAAAACCAGCAGTTTGGTCCTACATCCGAGGTAAGCTTGTGAATCCTCAGATCGATGTGATACCCAGATGTATGCAGCGGAGGTATCCAGTGTTGTGTCAAAATAAAATGTATTACTTATAAAATAAACCTCTGAAGTGTAAAATTGTCGACTGCAAACTTCAAGCTACACAGAGCCTTTCCACGGCGAAACTGACATCACATACTTTCTCAAAACTGCAAACTCTGAAGTTCTTCACTACATCTGTTAGCTTTACTATGTGCGTACTACAATAATCTATCACAGAAAACCGCCTGAGGTGAGAATTCAAACGCACTTTGATGCATTTCATCAAAACTGTTTAAAACGCTTTCTGCAAACACACGACAGTTTGTACATACGAACCACTGCCTCGTTTGAAAACGTACTTATTTCTGCCTATTCGCAATCTAAGGAGCTGAGAGAGGGATAATATCTTTTCTTTCCTCTTTACGAATTGAAATAATAGGGTTTGATAGAACATAATTGTATTCATGTGTCAGATTTTCACTCAGACAAAGCACTTATTAAATGCAAAAATTACCACAGTGAATGACTGACACTGACTGCCTTTAAAATTTTTGAATTTTGTTGACGAAAGGTAAGAAAGGTAAGAATGATATTGCATGACTTTAATAATTTTATAACGTCGTGGCCCGCTTAACTACCGAAAATAGTAGATATGGCCCTCTGCTTGAAAAGCTTGGGAACTACTGTTCTATTGCATTGATATGAATTGATGTATGTACATTGAATGTTTCTGATGATGGCATTGTCACGGACTTTGCGCGATGGCTGATATGATTGCTGTGTGAGGAAGTGCGATTAAAAGTGATTGAGTTATATCGCTGTGTGTTAGTACACTCATTTAGTATGAGTGTGTGTGTTTTTACGTCTGTCAGTTTATACGAGCCAATGGTCTTAAAACCAAGACCCTGACAGCGTATTTGTGTCACCTTTCGACTGGAGTACATTAGACAGGCCGAGAGAGGGATCATGCTGCATGGGCAGCACATGGTCTCTAAATTCAGCCCAGGCTTTGTGTTATGGAGAGGTATAACTCCATTTTACAAACTATCGTCTGTCTAAACTGCAAGGTGCCAGTCATGTATGCGCGCGCGCGTGTGTGTGTGTGTGTATATATAGTGTTTCGGTGTGTGTGTGTGTGTGTGTGTGTTTGTGTGTGAGTGTGTGTGTGTGTCTGAGTCTGTGTGTGTGTGGATGTGTGGATGTGTATATATATGCTGATGACGAGGTAGACGGTACGGGGTATTTTTTTGAGGTGACCATACCACACGAAAGGTGCAGAATCAAATCAAATGTAAACACATATCACCATACTGCAAGCCATATGCAGGACGTTGCGATCAATCCCAATCCTGGGTTGATTAACCTGGTTATTTTGCGTTCAGTAGTTTGCCATTGCTGGCTCCGTCGCGTAAGGGTTATGCATTTTATTATTAGTATATTATAGTATTACGCCCCTCGGGCTTAATGCAAAAAAAAAAAAAACAATTTTACTCAAGGGAAGTAACCGTTGAAACGTTTAATAAGTATAATGAATGGAAGGTTACCGCCCTTAATTGTCGGGATGGCTGGAAACAAGGACCTATGGATGTGGAGCATAAGCAGTGAAGCATTTCAGTGTGTGACACTGCACACACACACACACACACACACACAAACACACACACACGCACACACACACACATGCGCGCACACACACGCGCGTGCACGCACACAACACAGATATATATTGTTTTTATTTGCATATCCTTTACAGGGCAGGTCTCTCTGGCCGAGGGGTTACAACATTTTCTCCGTAATCACGTTTATCACGCAGAGTCTCGTAGCGGGCGAGAACTGGGAGCGGTTCGTCCCCCGCTGGTGACTTGCGGGATAACTGAGCCGGTCGCTCAGAAAGCAATGGCAAACTACTGAGCGTAATCTTGCCAAGAGATCAACAGACAGCTGAAAGATGCTGCTGTTGACAGCTAAGTCCTGTAAAAAGGATATGAGAAAAAAAAATCCTTTACAGGACATCGATGTCAACATCAGCATCTTTCAGGTGATTGTTGATTTCTTGGCAAGATTACGCTCAGTAGTTTGCCATTGCTTTCTGAGCGGCCGGCTCGCATATCCCGTAAGTTACTGACGCGATTCGAACCACTGCTGATTCTCACCGTCGTCACGTTACTTACGAGAGTATACGAGATTACTGAGAAAAGTCGCTAACCTCTAGGCCAGGTAGCCGGCAATATACATATATATATATATATATATATATATATATATATATATATATATATATATATATATATATATATATATATATATATATATATATATATATATATATATATATACAACTCATAAAAATAATCTATGCAGACCAAAACACAGCGGTTAGAATAGACGGCGAGACAGATTGGTTTAAATTAAAGAAAGGTGTCCTTCAGGGATGTGTGCTGTCACCCTATTTGTTTAAACTGTACGCCGAAAATATAATGAGAAATGTCAGAGATGATTTAACCAGGGAGCAATATGATGCCCCAAATATCGGTGGTCGTGAAATACCAGAGATTCGATATGCTGAGATGTAGTATTACTATCGGTGATCATGAAATACCAGAGATTCGATATGCTGAGATGTAGTATTACTATCGGTGGTCATGAAATACCAGAGATTCGATATGCTGAGATGTAGTATTACTATCGGTGGTCATGAAATACCAGAGATTCGATATGCTGATGATACAGTATTACTATCGGTGGTCATGAAATACCAGAGATTCGATATTGTCACAGGATACTGGGAGTTTAGTGATTCCCTGATAAACTGGAATATAAACTTAATTGCAATATATGAGAATGGAAAATTATGGACCATGAGACAGAATAAAACTCGAGCCTTAAGTCTTGAGCGAAGACAAAATGTGGGTTATTAACCGAATGGTATAAAAATAGGATACAGTGTGAGGAGTCATTGACCACCGATGTCAACGGACAAAACAACGCGGAGATATCGGGATGGTGGAACGCACGAAGACGGTGATCAAAGAGTTAGGACTCTTTGATGTACGAGCGTAACGGGAAAACGGGGAATAGCGGAGAAGACGACCCGGAGATGCCAAGAACGAATACGTGATTTCACAGACTTTTGATGTGAAGGAATCGGCAAAATACGATGGTTGATGTAGTGACATCAAAAGAGAACGTAGAATTGGAACTCGGTATAAATTGGGGGAAATTTGTTTTTGAGGTTAGTGTGCTCCCAAACTGGACGGAGGATATCTATGCATCCTGTACTTGGAAAGAAATATACGTCCATAATTGTTTAAAGGCGATGGGATATTAGCGCATCTGCGTTTGTGTGTTTCAATTCATGGATTAACATAGATTTTATATAAGGTAATCTAGCCTTAGCGTAATAGTCTGGCATAGGGAAATAGGTGTTTGTGCTTAGCTTTTACCATTTCTTTCTATTAGCGAATAGTTTAGACTTTAGTGAATTCATCTGTCTTATGTCAGAGTATCTTTCGGAAGCTTCTCGGTACGGCTGGAGAAAGGCTCTCACATAAGAAATAGTATGAAGCAGACTCATATCACCTGATTAAATATATCTCCCACAGGTTCCAATACCACTATTGTAATCAGAGAAGAAATGAAGTTTACTTCACTTGAGCAAATAAAGTACCTACCTAGAACCAACAAGAACATAGACATGTTCTAATAGTGAGAAGAGATAACCTAACGTCAAATACAGAACACTGTATACACAAACGAATATACAAGTAAAGCACGTAAATGAAAAAGACGTTAACCTGTGGCAAGCAGGGAGACCTAAAACTGCATGCATTTGCACTGTGGATAAATATAAAACTTTACTAACTAGAGACAGTGTGTAGAACATTTATATTAGCACTAGACAATGTTGGATAGTGGCGATGTGTATTCCGTGATGGACTGTACTACCTTCCAAAAACAGGAAATATGTGGATTTCAGTGACTTACCTTAATCACATTATTTTCTGGTGATAAGACATTGAACATTTGTTTTCAAGAATTGGATTACGTCCAGACTCAAGCAGGAGGAGAGCATCCAGGGTGAGAGCTGTCCATTTATATGTGTGATGTCCTGTGGCTTGACCGTATGACGAGGCGAGATGCGATACGGAGATTAGACATTCAGAGTCCTATCTTGCACTCACAATAGAAGACACTACAAATTACATATACACATTCAATACATACAACTGACATAGTTTTTTTCAGCAATAAATATTTTATTAATTGTTGGAGGAAACTGTTGTCAGGGTATGTTATGAAGGATTAAGAGAGAGAGAGAGAGAGAGAGAGAGAGAGAGAGAGAGAGAGAGAGAGAGAGAGAGAGAGAGAGAGAGAGAGAGAGAGAGAGAGAGAGAGAATGGAAGACAGAACGGAGGAGTGGAGTCAAAAGTCTGTCAATAATTCCCAAGTATAAGGATATTTAAGGTGTGCTTGTTGAGTCCACTTTCCTCCAGGGACGACAAGCAACATTAAATGGTGGAGCAGCGAAGTACATGACTATTGGTACCCTACCTAGCGGGGTACATGCATATTGGTACCATACCTAGCGGGGTAGATGACTGCATAAACGGTATTTGCCTAGCGTGGTACATGCATAGCAGGGTACATGCATAGCAGGGTAGATGCATATTGGTACCTACATATTGGGATATACCTATAAGTATACATATTGATGACTTTGAATGGAAGCATGTCCATCGGATAGATGGTGCCATTACATTTATGTTAGAGATATTACATTAATGTTGGGACCTTACAGTGAGAAAGATTCAGACAGGATGAATGTGGATAGGTGTGAAGACACATTACCTATTTGTGCAGACTGTTACACGTTTCCATAAGTCTTTATCCTAAATCTCCTCTTGTGGTTGAGAGATTGTTTGTGGTGTACTGTGTGGTGTCATTGTTATATATAGACCTTGATATATATAATAAATAAAATATATAGATAGATATTTATTTTAGATATTGAGTACGTACTTACTGCCTTAAGGTCTCTTTACTCAACCTGCTGACTTACCTTCTTTAACTATGGCCACTCAGAAACTGGAGATGGAAGAATTGAGGGAAAGGGGTGAAGCGATGGGGTTGTCTGGAAAAGCCCTATCATAGTATATACAGGTGGTAGAAAGAGAGCGTCGTCAAGCAGAAAGAGAAGATCGAAAGGCAGAGCTAGAGCTCAGAAAGATGGAACAGGAGGCCAAGAGACTGGGAATGGAACAGGACAACAAGAGGTTGGAAGCTGAAGAGGCCAACAAGATAAGAAAACATGAATACCGCATGCGAGAACTGGAGCTCAAGACACAAACTAAGGGAGAAACTGACGGGGTAGAAGGAGGATCCTTTTCCCATGGTTCATCCAACATGAGTGGACATGGTTACCATGCCATGAAGTTTCCCTTGGCTGTCTTTGATGAAAGTAAAGAGAAGATATATCAGTTTTTGGATCGGTTCGAGGCCATGTCAGTCGCTATGGGACTGGATAGAAGCCGATGGGCTCTTAAATTATCCCAGGCATTAAGAGGTTCGGGTTACGAGGTCTACACACGCCTACCACCAGGACATGAAAATAATTACGAAGAATTAAAAGCCGCTTTGATGAAGCATTATGAGATCACAGCCCAAACGTATCGGAAGAAGTTTAGATCGTCCAGAAGAGAGCCGGGAGAGCTATTCGCCGCCTACAGTTTAAGGCTAAAATCATACCTCCAAAAATGGATAGATTTGGCAGAGTTCAAGTGGGACTATGAGAGTCTGGAAGAGCTCATGGTGGTCGACCAGATGCGCCAGCAAATGTCAGAACCACTGAAGACATTTTTAGGAGAACAAGGGACGGAATGGCTTGATGTTGTGAATAAGCTGGAGGAAAGGTTCGTAGAAGTCCATGGGGAAGCTAAAGAAACCAATATACCCACCACTAAAGGTCAGGAGAAACAAGACCGAAAGAAATCTAAAAACTGGGAAGGAGAAAAAGTGGAACCTTATATAAAGCACACAACGGAGAGTTCATAAAAGGTGAAGGAAGGAAACCAGAGCACCTCGAATTCTCCAGCTAAACGACCGTGGTCTGAGAAGTGGTGTTCGATTTGCAAGTCGCCCTCTCACAACACAAAGGACTGCAGATCGAAACCGAAAAGCTATCACTTCGCGGCATGCCAAGTGATTCCTAAGAAGGTGATCACAGACAAGGCTGAGGTCGGCGAAGAAGCTCTGACTAAAGAGAGCACACGGAAAGTTTGGAACGGAAAATGGTGCACACACTGCAGGTCGAAAGCACATAATACTGTGGACGGCAGATGCACGGAAAAGGTCGAGGACGGGGAAAACACTCAGGACCAAGAGAGGCCACCTGTGGTTGAACTGATTGAAGTCAATGGCCAGCAGGTTACTTGTCTCTACGATTCAGGTTTGGATGGGGAAGCTGTGATAGATGCCTAGCCTGGTAAGCCCAGACCAACTTACAGGGGAGACCATAGAGATACAGCCGGCAATGAGGAGTGCTGTTACCATGACGCTGCCAATCGCCAAGGTGGAGATTAAGTCCAGGTACGTCACGGGCATTATTCCTGCAGCTGTATTAGCTGACTCCCTATTCCCAGTGATCATTGGTACTAAATATGTGTTCTTGGGGGTGCCCAAACAGCCAGCCCACAGGGGAGCAGTAGCCAGTGGATCTCAAGGGAAGGAAAAAGAGGCAGAGACACTATGCAACAACTCAGTGATAGGGGAATTGCATACTGCCCAGAGGAAGGATACTACGTTGCGTCCTTGCTACAGGAAGCTGCAAAGAAGTGCTGACTCACCAGAACGGGGACAGTACTTTCTGAGGAATCGGCTGCTTTACAGGAGAGCCGGAAGAGGAGACAACCTGCACGAGCAGTGGGTGGTTCCAGAGACCCACCGTCCTCATATTCTTCAGAGTGGACACACCATTGCAGAGAATCGACATATGGGTGTCAGAGAGACATTGCAGAAAATTTCCGGCCATTATTGCTGGCCAGGAATGACCGGTGATGTACGCCGGTTAGTGAAGTCTTGTTCAGAGTGCCAGAAAGCACCACCCAACAATCGGACTAAGAGTAAAATAGCTCTTAAGGTGGAAGACCAAGTGGAAGTATGGGGTCCAGAAGCGACTAATATACTCCAAGTAGGATGGAAAGGACCTTATCCTGTGGAAAAGGTGGTGTCCAAAAACCTCTACAAAATCCGGATCGGGGAAAAGCAGAAAAATCTCCCTAGGCATCTCATTAAGAAATATGAGGAGAGATCCGAGAGCAAAGCTTCGCACTTTATGGTGATGGCAGCCATTGGGAAAAAGGTTACAGATCCAGACGAAGACCAGAGATCGCCAGTACTACATAGGAGGGCATATGGGAAAGTACGTGATAGGTCAGATTTACCCAACGAAGGGAGGAGGGAAATCACACGTCAGGGAAAGGACAAGAGTGAAACCTGCACTAGTAACCAAGTTCAGAAGGGATGGGTAACGTCGGGAAAGACGAGAGATACCCAGGACTCCAACCGAAGATTGGCGGACCAGATCCAATATCGCCCGAGATGGTCCTGGAAGGAAAAGTCCAGGAGTTTTGGGAAAGACGATTCTGTCCAACGCGGACGAGGCGGAACATCCCCAGATGCAAAGCCTGGGGAAACCAAGAGGACATGGAAACAGTGTTACAGTCAGGATGGGACGATCCGTCTGTATTGTGAGCCGTCGCTTACGCAAGTCGAAAGTAGGTCGACAGGACGTACAGGGGCGATGTGCCAACACTAGTTTCGGTCATGAGTAGTATAGTAGGCTGTCAGTGAGAGTGCCTACTGGATGAGGAGGTGAGCCATGTGAGGATCCAATCATATTATCAACACTTGATGTTCATAGCTACTTCGCAGAAGCTCAACGCAAGGTTGATGCGATGGTCGTTGTTGCGGCAGCCGTACAACTTCACAGGTGAATACATCCCTGGTAAGGAGAATGTAGGAGCGGATTTCCTATCTAGACATCCAACTCCAGAGGAAGAGGAATAGGTTGGTGGATCATAGGAATCAAACCTACAGTGAGGAAGAGTTGACGCGGTCAACTCTCTTAAGAGGGGGCCTATGTCACAGGATACTGTGAGTTTAGTGATTCCCTGATAAACTGGAATATAAACTTAATTGCAATATATGAGAATGGAAAATTATGGACCGTGAGACAGAATAAAACTCGAGCCTTAAGTCTTGAGCGAGGACAAAATGTGGGTTATTGCCCGAATGGTATAAAAATAGGATACAGTGTGAGGTGTCATTGACCACCGATGTCAACGGACAAAACAACGCGGAGATATCGGGATGGTGGAACGCACGAAGACGGTGATCAAAGAGTTAGGACTCTTTGATGTACGAGCGTAAGGGAAAACGGGGAATAGCGGAGAAGACGACCTGGAGATGCCAGGAACGAATACGTGATTTCACAGACTTCTGATGTGAAGGAATCGGCAAAATACGATGGTTGATGTAGTGACATAAAAAGAGAACGTAGAATTGGAACTCGGTATAAATTGGTGGAAACTTGTTTTGAGGTTAGTGTGTGTCCAAAACTGGGCGGAGATTATCTATGTGTCCGTTTTAAGGAAAGAGAATATAGTCCCTTATTGTTTAAAGGCGATGGGATATTAGCGCATCTGCGTTTGTGTATTTCAATTCATGGACTAACATAGATTATATAAGGTATTTAGCTTTAGCTTAATAGTCTAGTGCTAGTGAACAAGGTGTCTGTGCCTGGCTGTTACCATTTCTTCTATTAAGCGAATAGTTTAGACTTTAGTGTATTCATCTGTCTTATGTCAGAGTATCTTTCGGAAGCTTCTCAGTACGGCTGGAGAAAGGACTCTCACATAAGAAATAGTATGAAGCAGACTCATATCACCTGATTAAATATATCTCCCACAGGTTCCACTACCACTCTTGACCTAATCAGAGAAGAAATGAAGTTTACTTCACTTGAACAGATAAAGTACCTACCTAGAACCACTAAGAACATAGACATGTTCTAATAGTGAGAAGAGATAACCTAACATCACATACAGAACACTGTATACACAAACGAATATACAAATAAAGCACGAAAATGAAAAAAAGACGTTAACCTGTGGTAAGCAGGGAGACCTAAAACTGCATGCATTTGCACTGTGGATAAATATAACCCTTTACTAACGAGACAGTGTGTAGAACATTTATATTAGCACTTGACAATGTTGGATAGTGGCGATGTGTATTCCATGATGGACTGCACTACCTTCCAAAAACAGGAAATATGTGGATTTCAGTGGCTTACCTTAATGGCATTATTTCCTGGTGATAAGACATTGAACATTTGTTTTCAAGAATTGGATTACGTCCAGACTCAAGCAGGAGGAGAGCATCCAGGGTGACAGCTGTCCATTTATATGTGTGATGTCCTGTGGCTTGACCGTATGACGAGGCGAGATGCGATACGGAGATTAGACATTCAGAGTCCTATCTTGCACTCACAATAGAAGACACTCCAAATTACATATACACATTCAATACATACAACTGACATAGTTTTTTCAGCAATAAATATTTTATTAATTGTTGGAGGAAACTGTTGTCAGGGTATGTTATGAAGGATTAAGAGAGAGAGAGAGAGAGAGAGAGAGAGAGAGAGAGAGAGAGAGAGAGAGAGAGAGAGAGAGAGAATGGAAGACAGAAAGGAGGAGTGGAGTCAAAAGTCTGTCAATCCCATGTATAAAGATATTTAAGGTGTGCTTGTTGAGTCCACTTTCCTCCAGGGACGACAAGCGACAGATATGCTGATGATACAGTATTACTATCGGTGGTCATGAGATACCAGAGATTCGATATGCTGATGATATAGTATTACTATCCACACATTTTATGTGGTCTTCCCTTGCTCAGTTCCTTGGCGAAGGTGTCACGGACGTGGTTCGTAATCCCGTATACCCGGGTTCGAAACACAGCCGTGCTGGTTGTTTCGAAAAAGGTTTAATTGCCGGTCGTTCAGAAAGCAATGGCAAACTACTGAACGTAAAAACTTGCCCAGGAACCACGAACAGCCAAAATGCTGGGCTTGAGAAATAAAGTTCCTTAACTGGGGGTACAATGGGAAGATTAATCGTCTTAAGTGAATTCGGATATCTGCCTCCAGCTTACATATGGCTGAAATGTTGTAATTGTTTGATAATACATCAGTTCTGATATTATATTAAGCCAAAGACATTCTTCAACGGGTGTATTCACTTAAGGACTTAGAACCTGGCGAGGAGTGCGTGCAAGTGACAACAGATTTATGTACGTCTTTTTCAGTTTGCATCCAACTAGACTGAACATGCAGACAAGAAAATCCGGCTGCTGTGGAGGCGGAAGTACAGGATTTGATCTTCGTGAATTCTTTATAGGGTGATGCTGTCATTTACACAGATTGGTCGGTCGTTCGATGCATGAGAGGTTCGTGTGCTTTTAGGGCTCAGAGAATTGTGAAGGAATATTCTGATGCTTTTGCCTTGACCTCAAGTAGTCTAGCTATGGAAGTCATGGCAGTAAGTAAAGCAATAACATGGCTCGAGACACAAAGATTCAGTCGGGCATGTTTCCTCAGTGGCTCAATGAGTATGCCCAGGTAAATCAAGATGGGTTGGATCCGAAGACAGTAGTTAGTCACGGCTGGCAAAGATTTGTTTCATTTACGTGCCAGGGCATGCAGCTGTACGAGGAAATGAGCAGGCTGACAGACTTGCAGATAAGGCTACTGTGGAGGGCGGACGAGCCATGGAACCAGCTGATATATTGAATATTATACGTGAAGTAGGACGTTTGCGAGAACCAAGTGATGACTGTGAATCTACAACCATGGTCAGACTGCGAGAACAGCAAGTTAAAAGTGGTGTGGCCAGACAAGAACTCAATACAGGAAGCCAAAGAAAATTAATAAACCAACACAGAACTGGTGCCATGAGCCGCTACACGCTGCGGGATTTGCTGAGGAGGGTTCCGAGCACTTATGGACTGAATGGTTCGATGTGCAATGAGGATGATCTGTCGACTAACTAACGAACATAGTAACAACTTTTAAGTCATAACTTTGACATACCCTACTTCTCATTTTCCCGCCATCTATTTTTGTTTGTCCAAACCTTCTTTTCCTTTGGCACTGAATCTGTTAAGTTGTGTTGGACTTATGTTGCTAGACCCATGTTTTATAGACCAAGCGGTACTCAGTTGTTGGGTGAAAGGTCTTAGTCAGGTATTACTAAGCTACCGTATAACAGTCGTGTCAGAGTCCGACAGGGGACAGCGATGCAGGGACATCGTTACGACCGCCAGGCGACTTAGCTCCCAGTAAGGGATGCAACAACTTCGTTGCGCCGCCAGGCAAATAGGAGTTATCGGCCTGCGAGATCGCTGGCTGACCAGCGGTCAGGCCGCCAACGCAAGACGCACGCCTGCCACGTGACGTCACGTCAGGCAGGAGGCAAGTTGCGAACCAGGTCCAGACAGCTCTGGGACACGGAACATGACGGACGTGTGAGAAAGGCGTTGTATGGTTTCTGTATTGAAAGGCGAGTGTCTGGACATCTTGCGAGTCAGACTTGTGACTGTATTGTGGATGTAAGTTGTAAAGTATCCATTATATGTATTTGTGATCATCGTTCTGTATTTGATATGTTAATAAATCCACCGAACGATGTGTCGTTGAGTCTTACGTCAAATCACGTTGTATTTGTACTGTCTCACACTTGTTAGGAAAGCGAGCCAAGTTTAAGACCCTGACAAGTAGACGGCACTATCTGCTTTCTGTTAGCGCTGAATGTTGGGTCTTAGATATGACTGAGCTATCATATAACAGTAGACGGTACTACCAGCCTTCTGCTTGCACCGAATTTGGGCGGCGCTCACCAAACCCGACACCCCACATTGTACCAACGACTTTAGGGGGAGGCGTACAATTGGGATTGTACAAGCCTTACCCTAGTGCAAGGAAATGTAACCTAAATACGACATGTCATGGTAGCGCAGACCAGGCCCAAAGCCTTGTTCGGCAACTGGTCTAGGATGGAAGCTCCGACAGTCGGACAGTTAGAGCATTGCTTTGCTGACCCGGAAGCTTCTGCAGCTTGTCTTGTTCCTGACGTATTGGTGTTACCTTTCCTCAGGAGCAAACTAGGCAGGCCAAGAGAGGGGTCATGCTGCATGGGCAACACATGATCTCTAAATTCAGCCCAGACTTTGTGTTATGGAGAAGTGTAACTCTATTTCACAAACGGCCAGGTACCACTCACTCAATTGGTGTGCTCAGTATAAAGCTGACTGCCTTTACTTCCCAAGAAAATGTAGGCCAGGTCGACCTGGGAGTCTAAGTTAAACTTAACAATTTGAAAACACCCTGATGCGGATTGAATGCAGTTGTTGTGTGCAATGAATCGCGAATGTCGGATAACTCTTGTAATAATTAAATACGCCAAAACGATTTATACAGTTGTTTCCCTTAGGCCACTGAAGAATTTACTCTAGCATTCAGCTGCTACACTAATGCGGCTCCCCAGAATATCTTACTTGGACATTCGTAAATACATGCAGAATTAACGAGGGTAAATACATGCAGAATGAACGTGCGTAAATACATGCAGGATGAACCAGCGTAAATACATGCAGAATGAACCAGCGTAAATACATGCAGAATGAACCAGCGTAAATATATGCAGAATTAACGAGCGTAAATACGTGCAGAATGAACGAGCGTAAATACATGCGGAATGAACGTGCGTAAATACATGCGGAATGAACGTGCGTAAATACATCCGGAATGAACGCGCGTAAATACATGTAGAATGAACGAGTGTAAATACATGCGGAATGAACGTGCGTAAATACATGCGGAATGAACGTGCGTAAATACATGCGGGATGAACGCGCATAAATACATGCAGAATGAACGCGCATAAATAGTTACATAATGAACGTAATAAATACACACAGAATGAAAGTATATTAACTCATGAATGTACATTATAACATATTTTGTTTTTATTCAGTTTGATTATTATCACCATCTTGTGGCATGTCAATAAGCGTGGTCGGTCATGTTTCGCCATTCCACTCGATCACCAGAGTCGTGGATCAGCTCTGTGTTCTAGTCTTGACCAGCTTCCAACCAATGAATGGTATGCCCTGCCATGACATTTAGTCTGTATGTTGCATTTCTTTGCACCTGGAGAAGACTTGACCCTCCCAATTGCGCTCCTCTGCCTGAAGCCTTTGACACAACGTGTCGATAGTTAAATGCACAATAGTTAAAAGACAGGCCTTTTGATATCAAGAGCACCCAAATGAGGTCCCTTCAGCAGAAAGTCTCCGTGGCAAAGTGGTCAAGCCGTTTGACTCGTGCTCCGAAGTTTGTGGGTTCGATTCCGGGCCGCGTCCTTCGGTTCACGAGTTAAATTTTTCGAAGACTCCTGTCAGTCGTCGCTAGAGCTACGGAATTCGTGCTGTGTGCGACGCTTTCCGCGCTGCGGAAAGAGACTGAGCCACATGGGATCAAACCCGGTGCAATGAAATCGACTCTGTCGACTTTTAAGGGACTTTTTCAGCAGAAAACCGCGAAGACAGCATCGATGCATGTTCAAGAAAATGTCTTGAAGAAGTGCATAATTTTTATATTGTTTGTGTTAGCTCGCTTTGAACCCAAGCGTAGTCCATACATGTGTTACTCCTTCTAGTATTACACAGAAATATCAGTTGGTGAGCCCTTTGAGGCCACAACACGGTTCATAAATAAACACACAGGTATTGCTAGGCGCTCATAAAAGTGAGGATAAAGAAGTGGAGACGAAACAACATAAACATTTAAGACTGTAGTTACCGACTTCTTTGACTCTGCTTCCTTCTTCTAACTTCAATCAGAGCCAAACAAATGCATGTATTTATTTATGTATTATTTATACACTTGTCAGCGTTCTAGGAGATAAAAGATGACATATGACAAGACAGGACATAAGTATGCCACGGATAGGATATAGACAGGACTAGAGTTTCCATCTACAGACAGAAGATAAGGACATAGACAGGACAAGGTCCCTGAGCAACAGTACAACCTTGCACTGCATGACCTGAGACACCAGTCAGCAAATGACGGGGTGAGGACAGGACGACAGCCAGAATACCGAGACATCTGACATAGCACGATTATTGCAGACCACACGAGGTCACACTCCACGTGACCACAAGACTGAGGGCTAGAGAGATCAGACTGGACAGGACAGTCATAGAGGAAGGATGCGTGTGTCTTGGCGAACGAATGTACTGATTGCCGACATGAAAGCTTGCCTCTGCTGAGCTAATGAGGCAGTGATTTGCCGATGCGCTGTGTGTGAGACAGAACTGCATTACGAAAGCATGAATGCCTTTTTGTGGCTGAGTCTGTGGCTGATCGTACTTATATTGTATCATATTGAAATAGAATTGAAATAGAATGTATTCAATGTGCTAACGCGACTGTGTGCGTTAAATAAATAATATTAGTTTTACATGCATTTTGTCTTGACATCTTTGTGTATGCATGTATCTACTGTCTCTGTCGCACCCACGACAACGAGTAATAATTGAGACGTTGACACACTGGACATATTTTTGCTTGTGGATAAGCTTTCCCTATTACCAGTGTCCTTCGCCATCAGGCGAACCCACTCTGACTTCTGAAATACTTGTAATTAACATCGCCAAGTCAAGGACGAGAAGTCAACATTTTAGTCCAACTGTCCGCTGCAGGGGTTGAATCCGCTACTTCTGCATTAGCGAAGCGGAAGTTTAAGAGCTGGAGCTAGTATACATTCAGCCATGACGACACCAGTGCATAACACGATACATAAATATCATAACATGATACATAAATATCCTAAAATGATACATAAATATCATAACACGATACATAAATATAATAACATAATACATAAATATCGTAACATGATACATAAATATCGTAACATGATACATCAATATCGTAACATGATACATAAATATCGTAACATGATACATAAATATCGTAACATGATACATAAATATCGTAACATGATACATAAATATCGTAACATGATACTTAAATATCGTAACATTATACATAAATATCGTAACATTATACATAAATATCGTAACATGATACATAAATATCGTAACATTATACATAAATATCGTAACATTATACATAAATATCGTAACATTATACATAAATATCGTAACATGATACATAAATATCAAATGTGGAGGGTTTAGTGCTAAAGCTGGAGCCCTGCAAAATTGTTCCGGAGTAGGTCATTGTAGACAAGGGGGGATATAAGGAAAGAGCGGACAGACTTTTAAAGTGCCCAAAAAGCATGTTGTCATTAAGAACGTATGACCACTCGCACGCAGAACGCAAACACGAACGTACGAACTGCGTGTGTATGTGTGTTTGTGTGTGTGTGTGTGTCTGTCTGTTTGTGTGTGTGTTTGTGTGTGTCTGTGTGAGTGTCTGTGTGTGTGTGTGTGTCTATGTGTGTGTGTGTGTCTCTGTGTATGTGTCTCTGTGTGTCTGTGTGTGTGTCCGTGTGTGTGTGTCTGTGTGTATGTGTGTGTGTATGTGTGTGTGTGTGTTGGTGGGTGTGGATGTGAGTACGTGTAACGGTCTGATGAAATGTGTATTGTATAAATGGTGCTAGCCCCAGACTGTTTCTGGTACACACGTTGTTGCTGGAGTTGGGCTGTGGTCAATTTTGTGTCTTTACTTTCCACGAAATGTCTTGGTTCCCATTTCCGGCGGTCTCAATCTGGTAGCCCCGATCAACTTAAAATACCCGTCTTTGTGGAGATTCGAACACATGCCCCCCCCCCCCCACCCCCCGCCCAGCCAGCTAATGCAACCAGCCACTGCGCCAGTGAGCTTCCTAGCCCGGCCCCAAATTAGGACCCCTTTACATGTCTTAAACGAATCAGGCGCACAGTGCTACACCCTCTATTTAGATCAATTATCACTCAATGGATGATATTATATATTTAGATCAATTATCACTCAATGGATGATATTATATATTTAGAGCAATTATCACTCAATGGATGATATTATATATTTAGAGCAATTATCACTCAGTGGATGATATTAAACGACGACTATCAATTGCTCTTCAAAGACTAAAACAACTGAATAAATTATGGAATGGGACAGACAGAACTACAAAATTTAGATTTTTGAGGGCATGCATCTTTCCCATTGCAACATACACCTGTGAGACCTGGACACTTACTAAACAAGCTGAACAGTGGGTGGGAGATGCCTTTGAATATAAATGTTATAGACGATTTCTAAGAATATCTTGGGTAAAGAAAAGAACAAATGCATCCATACTTCAAGAGATGGATATTGACGAAAGTTAGCTATTAAAGATGATAAAACAAAGAAAATTTAAATATTTTTGTCACTTGAAACGTCACGAAAGTTTGGAGAGAACAATAATGGAGGGGTATATGCCTGGGAAGAGAGGAAGAGGAAGGCAAAGAGAAGATGGGTGCAAAATGTGACGGATGATCTCCAGATGGGTGTATCGGACGCCGGACATCTTGCTTATGACCGAGAGGTTTTCCGGAAGGTTGTTATGGGAGCGAGGTTCTGCAAAGGACATACAACTGAATGAATGAATGAATGGATGATATTATATATTTAGAGCAAATATCACTCAGTGGATGATATAGTTAGTATCCTACAAATCGCCATTACTGCCCGAGACAGTGGTTCTCAACCTTTTTTGGCCCATGCACCCCTTCACCATATGTTCAGAATGCCATTCCTCCCTTTCGTATTTCCTCCCTATAAACCCCCCCCCCCGCCCCCCGCCCACCCCTACACAGTATATGTAAAATTGTAAGCTAAATTTAATAACACATACTAGAACAAGTCTAGACGTCTACATAAAACGTGATTTGCGTGTCTGCTTACGTTATAAAACGAATTTCAGAAGGATGAGAAGTACAGAACCGTAAAGTATGGGGGGGGGGGGGGGGGGGGGGGGGGGGGGGGGGGGAACAATATCAAGTAATCGGTTCTTGTATTAATGCAATCTTGAAATAATCTTAATTCCCCTCCCCCCTCCCCACACCCTTTGAACCCTAAAATTCCCCTCTGAGGGAGGGGGGAGAGTTCCTCACCGGCTGAGAACCACTGGTCTAAAATATTCGTGGTACCAAGTGGTACCAGCTGCCCAGCTGCGGATCGAACTCAAGACCGGCAGATCGACAGGCGAGTGTCTGGCCATTAGGCCACAGAGACTTCACGAGTCCACTAAAATGTCATTGTAGCGAAGTAGTTTCTTGCTACGGTTCTGTATTGTCAGAGCGTCATCACATTTTGTAGGCCTGAGAGTAAGGGGATATAGACGGTGAATATTTTCCTCACTTTGATAAGCGATTAGCCCAGGCATCGAACTCGTGTCCGACTGTGCTCATGGCATAACCTCCGCAGTTCGCTATCAACCTCGCTAGAACGCTCGCCATTGACTCACGGCGGTATGCGATTAAATTAGTATGGGGGATAACTCTTGTAACTAAATACGACAAAAACGATTTATACAGTTGTTTCCCGTAGGCCACTAAAAGAAATTGTGTGCGCAACGTTAATCTATCACCTTCCTCCGAAGCCGGAGAGTACCTGCCTGTACGGCGAGGAACCACAGTCTGCACACCAATAAGCCAGACATGGGACAACGGATACTCACGCAAACCTCAGTCCTGTATGACATCACACAGATGTTGGACAACAGGATGTCTTCATCCGACATACAGGTCTTCACGCTGAAGTTCACAGCCAGCTAACGCAAGCAAGCAAGCGAGCATCTATCACCCACATTGCACTATATTAGTTACCATAGAATGCATGTCATCGTAGTGGATTGCACGTTTGTCTTCACGAACGATGGTTATGTGTTCGAATCCCAAGAGTTTTTGTTTTGAAACTTGACCTGAGCCCTCAGGTCTAACCAACCGAACATTATCATTGGCACCTTTCCGTCTTAACAGACGATAGTTTTATACATTGTGCTTCGAAAAGTCTTAATAATTACAACCCATGGCGGAGGCGAGTGTGGCTGATAAAGCCAAATCGTGCTGTAAATGTTCGTCCACAGTGGATGCATGTGAAAACATGGTCATTTCCACCATCCTACGTCTCTCACGCTCTGTGTGTGCTTTATCTGCAATCATTTTCTCTTTTGTCTTTATTCCATTTCTGATAGTTGCCCTCCATGCAGCACGTTCAGCGGCAAATTGCTCCCAATGTTCATAATCAATGCCTGTATCAATCATGTCCCGCTTACACACATCTTTGTATCGTAGTAGAGGCCGACCCTGAGATCTCCTACCCATCTGTAATCCACCAAAACAAAAGATGTCCTTGGGTATTCTACCAACATACATCCTCCTAAGGTGTCCTATCCATCTAAGTCTAGGAAGATGGAGGTGGAGGAATTCCCCAGCCGAACATGTGTACAAGGAAATGGCAAGGAAAGGAAATCTGGCCAGTATAATGCCTACCACAACAACCATCGAGTACCGATTGGTGTGTAGACATACAGGCTCTGATTCTCTACGAATTGACGAATCAATTAAAAAAAAAAAAAAAGATGTTGATCTTAATGCGGCGGTCATAAGTGGCTTACTTAACGAATCATCATCATGTGTCATACCTATAAGCTTGGGCGGTCAAGTTTGCCCATCTCACACGATCACCTAAGTCGTGGATCAGCTCTGTGTATTTGTCTCGATTATGCCATGTGGACCAGCCATCCAGATATTTACCTCTCTGCCTTCCCCGTGTTCACTTCCCTTTAATCTTGTCAATCTGCTCGTTGTGTGATTGTTGTGGCCTGGAATCGTACCCACAACCTTCGAAGGACGAGTCAAATGGCTTGACCACTTCGCCACAGAGACTCCCACTTTTTTTTTTTTAATCTGCTCGTTGTAAACACTTCACATCCATACAGAAGTAAAGGTTCTGTGTCGCACCTCAACACTCTGTTTCTCGTTGCAATTGACATCTTTTTATTGGTCAGCATATTTTCCATCATGCAGAAAGCAACCTTTACCACAGCGATTCTTGTTCTAATCTCTTCGAGGCATATCCCATCAGATGTTATGACTGTTCCGAGATAACTGTACCGATTCACTTGTTTAAGAATATTCCCATTTACTTGTGTATTATATTGTGGTATGTTTTTCTTCTCAGTGACTACCATAATCTGTGTCGTCTTACAATTTAATTCTAACCCTAGTTGTCCACTTGTGTACAGAAACTCATCATCACCATCATCAAGTGCCCTGCCCATGGCTCTCCACAGATCTCGGTCTTTGGTGTTCTAGATCAACTCTGCTGATGATATTCCTCCTTGCCACCGTCTTAATCCGTTCAGCATCATTTCTCTTGGTCTGTCTCTGCCTATCTTCCATTCGATCTTTCCAGTTATCAAGATGTACTCCAATGGTACAACAACTGCATTTACTAAATGTTGCAGATCCTGCTCATTGTCTGGAATCAATACTGTATCATCCGTATATCTAACGTCATTGATGTCACGTCCCCGAACGGCGATTTCTCTCATATCTTTTTAAAAAGTAAAACTATACTCTCTCTTGAATGAAGGTGCTAGTCTACATCCGCTGGGTGATAATTTGACACAACACGCCTAATCCAACCTGTCATTTTGTCCAACCATGATGCTAAAGTTAGTTGCATCCATTTTACGGGACGTTGCAACTAACCCCAATAGTTATTGGCTGTTTGTAATTTACTGGGAAATTTCATCTTCAGTAGGTTGCCATTGATTTCAGAGCGGTCGATGTCTCATACCATCGAAATCATCACGAAGTTATCTGTTCCCAAATTATCTGCTGTCGATTTATAACCCTCGGATCGCTATTTCTATGACTGCGTTTCACTAACCCTTAATCTACAGAAGAGACGAGAGAAAGTACACAATGATTTAAGTGATTAGTCTCTCATGCTTATAGTCACGGAAGTTTGAAAAGAAAGATGATTGAGTCCATTCCACCGGGTGTTATCCCTTATGGCTCGGTCTCTTTCCGCCGGGGGGGGGGGGGGGGGGGGGGGGGGGAGGGAGGGGAGCTGCAGAAAGCACAACTCCGTAGCTGCAGCGACGACCACCGGGACTCTCCGAGAAAACTGCACTAAACGTAAACCGTATGACATAGGCCGGAATTGAACCTTCATCCTTCAAAGCGTGAGGCAGGCGGCACTCAGGTGATTTACCCTTATTGATGTTGTTTATTATGGGTGTTTATTATGGTGGTTTATTATGGGGGCTTATTCAATGGGTTTATAATGGGAGAGTTTATGATGGGGATTTATCATCGGGGATTATTATGGAGGAGCTTCTGATTCCGTGCTAATTATAGCTCTTTCAGCAAGCGCTCTGTGGAAAGTCACACAGCCATGAGGAAACAAACATAATCCGGTGCAATGAAGTTAACCCTCCCGACATTATAAACTCATGAAGTTAACCCTCCCGACAATATAAACTCATGAAGTTAACCCTCCCGACAATAAAAACTCATGAAGTTAACCCTCCCGACATTATAAACTCATGAAGTTAACCCTCCCGACATTATAAACTCCACTTTAAAACGTGGTTGGTTCTGTCACTTTCATTGTTTTTTTTTTATTTTGTATTTTTTTTGTTTGTTTTTTTTTAATTTTTTTATTTTCATATATTTAGTCACATCATTCCTTCATTCTATTATGCTTTTCTTGACGTGGGTGGGTGTATACAGTTTTGAAATCTGACCTGGTCAGTGTCTAATTTTGCCAAATCGTTTCAATTTTTCCGTATGTGAGATAGGTTAATTTAACGTTCACAAAGGTCCCTCTAACTTTCCGACAGTATCTGAGCAGGCTTGACGTCTGAATCGTACCCCTAGATTCAGAAGGACGCATTCAATCTCAAGTTCCTTTATACAACATTTGATTATTCTCATGTTAATTCACACTCTGCCCACCATGTGTGTGAGTGGTGTGTGGTGTGTGGTGTGTGTGTGTGTGTGTATGTGTGTGTGTATGTGTGTGTGTGTTGTTTTTTGGGGGGGCGCTCGCTCGCTTTGAACTCAAGCGTAGTCCAACACACACCTTCTAGTAGTGCTGGACTAAATTTTGAGTGTCGATTAGCTTTCCCTATTAACTGTGTCCCTCGCCATCAGGCGAACCCACTTCGACTTCAGAGGTACTTGTAATTGACGTCCCCAAGTCAAGGACGACAGGTCAAAATTTTAGTCCAGCTGTCCGGTGTAGGGGTTGAACAGCTTACCTCGGCATCATCACAATGGATGTTTAAGAACACGCGTTCTTATCCATTCAGCCATTCGGACCTGCACCCACGATGTGTGTATTATAATAAGCAAGATACATTCTTTTCTTAACTGTCTGTCTGTCCTGTATCCACGCGTGTGCGCGTGTGTGTGTGTGTGTGTGTGTGTGTGTGTGTGTGTGTGTGTGGTGAGTCTATATGTGGGAGTCTATCTTGTACGTTACATGATGGATATGTATAATATTTTCTCCATGTTTTACATTTATGTGAGATGCTCACGATAATCGTCAGTGTATGTGGGCGTAAAGTATGGTGGATTGTTCATATTAGTTTCAGTGATTATGTGAGGCATCATGTTTGTGTCTGGGTGCCAGGATGTGGGTGTGTATATGGGGAGGGTGGGAGGTTGAGTGTGTGTGTGGGGGGGGGGGTGTGGGGGATGTGTGTGTGGGAGTAGATGTGTGAGTGTGGGTATGAGTTTGGGTGGGTAGGTGTGTTGATGTTGGTGGGTAGTGGGATGTTTGGGTGTGAGTGATTGAGGATGTGTGGGTGTGTGTGGTAAGTGTGTAGATGGTTTGGTTATCTGTGTATGGGTTGTGAATGTGTGTGTGGATGGGGGCTGTGTGTCGGTGGGGGATGTGTTGGTGGGTGGTGGAATGTGTGGGTGGGAGATGTGTGTCCGTGGATGGGGTATGTGTGGATAGAGATGTGTGGGTGGGGGTTGTGTGTATGGTTGGGGAGATGTGCGTGTGGGTGGGATGTGTGTGTAGGTAGGGGTGTGTGGTTAAGAGATGAGTGGTTGGGGGATGGGTTATTTGGTGGTGTGTGGGTGGATGGAGGATGTGTGTGTGTGTGTGTGTGTGTGTAGTATGGGAGATGTGTGTATGTGGGTGGGGATGTGGCTGTGCGGGTGGGGTATGTGTTTGTGTGGGTGGGGTATGTGTGTGTGGGTGGGGATGTGTGATTAAGTTATGTGTGGTTGGGGATGGGTGATTGGTTTTTTTTTGGGTAGGTGGGTGAAAGATGTGGGTGTGGGTGTGTGTCTGTAGGTTGGAGATGGGTGGGGTGTGTGTGGGTGGGTGCGAGATGTGTGAGTGAGTGGGGAGAGACTGTGTGGGTAGGGGATGTGTGGGTGGGTGCGGAATGTGTGGGTGGGTGCGGAATGTGTGGGTGGGTGCGGGATGTGTGTGGGTAGGTGCGGGATGATTGGATTTGCAGGGAGATGTGTGCGTGGGTGGGGGAATGTATGTTTGTGGGATGTGTGTTAGGATGGATGGTTGGGGGTGTGGGGTGGTGAATATATGTGGGTGGGTTAGTGTGTGTAAAGTTATGGGATTGGTGGGGGACGTGTGTGGGTGGTGGATGTGTGTGGGTAGGGGATGTGTAGGTGATGGTGGGTGGGGCATATATGTTTAGTCGTGGGGTATGAGTGTGTGAGTGGGTGGGGGTGTGTCTCATAACATGGTTGCCACGGTGCGACTGACCGCTCTGCTGTATAAGCGCGGCTGTTTGTTTGGTGTTTAGATCTGATGCCTAGTGGTATTAGTTGTACTATCATCATCATCATGTTGCCACCGTGGTTTCTTCTCCGCACTTTACTATACATGGCTGATAGTCGAACTCTTTCATTTTACCCAGCCACCACGGCCCACTGTAACAACTCAAACTTCAAACATCATGGCCCACTGTAATAATTCAACGCGAGTGCGGTTTGTTTGTTTTTTTAAACTACCTATTCCTCAAAACATTGTACAATAGTTACTCACAATTGTGCATACAATTATGCAATATGATCACACATCTACACCACATTTTCTATACATAAACTTCACTAAAAGAGTGGCTCAGAATTGGCCATCACTCTATTACAGCATAGTCCGCACTCGACGAAAACACCATCTCGAATCCCTTGTCCGGATCCCGCTTCATGTTGACCGCGAAGTGAGTCCCAGCGTTTCCTTGCTGTGTAAAAAGTATAAACATTTCAGGATCCAGGTGTCCATTCACTGAACACTGCCATAACCTCTGACCTCATCTACTTTGGGTTACAGTATAACTAATCCATGTCCTTATCTGGATCAAGGCAATGGTAATATACATTGTTTATGTTTACAATATTAATTTGACAGTGGGTTTTTTTCTCCTTTGTGAATGCATCTTGCACTACTGATGAACTAAAGACGAGTGATTGGAAGGGCCTTATGTAAGACGGGCCTGCATGCCCAATTCTTTGTGTGTGCGTGTGTGTGTGTGTGTGTGTGTGTGTGTGTGTGTGTGTGTGTGTGTGTGTGTGTGTCTTTACTTATTCAGTCTCGGTAGAGATTTGTTCGCAGCAGACGAGTTAAATCTCCGGCGGGCCTATTCTCGCCGGTCGCGAGATCCGCACAGTGGAAGGATGGGACATATTGCTCGCAATAGACAAGCAATATCTCCTGCGGTAGCTCTGGAGGGCCTATTCCCGCTGGTCGCGGGGTCCGCTAAAGTCAGGTGGAGAGTCTGACGATAGTGCACGCTTTACACAGGCCCGGACACTTGCTGGATTGACAGTTGTGCGCGCCCTTATGGTCCGGGCTCGTACGAGGCCCTCACCTGTGGGACTTGGCTGAACGCCTCTAAGCCGGGTCCCTTGGGTGCCAGGGTCTGGCTATCACTCGCCACCTGCTCGTGGTGGCAAGGTCCTGGAGGATTTGACGCTGTGCCGCCAGCGTCTGCAGCATACCTTGTGCCAGACGTATTGGTTACCCATTCCTCTGGAAAACACAAGATTAGGCCGAGAGAGGAATCATGTCGTTTGGGCACCACATGTTTCTCTGAAGCTCTGCCCAGGCATTGTGATGGAATATTGGCCACATTCCAACTCACATACTTTAGTCTGTTAAGACTGCAAGGTGCCACTCACTGTGACGAAACGAAGCATCATCTGTGCTTCGTCGTACTGGGTTCCGCTTGAATTCGGCACGTCATCAGGTACTTCCCCAGTTATAAATAGACTGGGGAAATTCGAGGATGTTTTCCGGCTAGATTGTTCTAGAAGCACCTGGACTTACGTGACCAGGGTTGCTTGGTACACCAACATTATCTCGTGCAAGGAGAAATTCGACTCTCCAGTGCGGAGAACTTGAGGTTCTCGAAAAGTTGAGACACAACGTGGCGCACTAATTCTTCGTGCGGGTTGAGACGCACGTAGGTAGAAATTAGGCAGTTGTGCTCATTCACTCTCGATCTCTTGATGTGAGAAGACGCAACGCCCAGGTCGGCTGTTGCTAGTCCATCAACTCACAGCCTTGTGCGGCTGACTGTCATCTTTATAGGCAAGTTGGCCATCAGACAGTATTGGTAGCTGACTGGTGAATGGTTTCACGATCAAGGTAAACACTTATTCATTTAATTTACCATTGTAATTGAACATAAAAAGCAACCGTTCTGAACTCATTAAATATGCGACCGAGTCTGCATTGCTAATTGGTTGCCGAATGATAAGCCGGTTGGAAAGTAGGACGGCGTACAGCTGTGTGTTGCATTGTTTACAAGCCTTAACGGAACTGGGTAGTTTCGCTTATAGCTTAGAAATTCAAGTCCGTTATATCGGCGAAATGTGTTCAATTGTTATTAATTGTGTACGGTAAATATTTGCATATACTATGTTTGCTGTATTATTATAGGGAACAGTATAATGTTGTAATGTGTGAACCTAACTTATGTTAGTTAGTATCTGATGGTAGTAAAGCCTTGTGGAATAGACAGGTAAGTTGATAGGGTGAAGAATTCTGACAGTGAAGTGCCTAGTTGTAGGGAAGCAGAGCACGTACTGCTAAGCCATAGGAAATGATGTAGCTATGTTGTGTGTTAACTTAATAGTGATTTCATTTCATGGAACAGTGGAATTCTGTGTTCTTCAGCTTGTGCCTTAGATATATAGGCTATTATGGTAGCATATATATTAGGTAATGTTGTGTGGTACTAACATGAACGATGTACCGAACGACGAAGTTCGAGGCGATCCGACTGTGTTACCGTCGCGATGTAAACGTGTGTTCTTGATTCTTCTCTATACTGTCCTGTTCTTTTCATACTAACATGAGTACGTGAGTGCTAATGCAATGGATGTATGGAAGGACGAGAAGAGGTTGAATGAGGCACGGGGACAAATGGGATATGGGGACTGAGTGCAAGTTGACGAAGTATATGACTGGCAAACCAGGCCAGTCGTGAAGTTCGGCCAGGGCCCAAAGCTAATCCATTTGGGAAGGGGCGAGAACTGGAGTGGTGCCTTTGAACATGTAGGTGGAAACATTTTTTCACAGGAATGACTTCTTGACTCTAAGTAAGAGTAAAGCAAGAGGTGTTTCGCTACCGGGTGGGAAGGATTCTCCACCAGCGAAATGGTTACGTGGTCAGGTATTATTACTGTATCCCAAGTAGTATTACAGTGATCACTATTGTTATGATATGTATGATGTAAGGGTGAGGTCCAGGGACTCCTCTCCTTGATATTTAGTTCTTATTAATATTAGAACTAGAGCAGCTATTTAATTTAGCAACAGCAACTATGAGAATAGGGGTATGTGAGACATATGATCAGACTCGACATTCTCGGTACTTAATCTGTCCGACGGGCTGTTCTTGGGCCAGCTGACATTGGACTTATATGCATGCTTTAATACTATCAACATAGAGATGATGCCCTAATTAGATGAATAACTAATTAGCAATTACTGAAGGTTGAGTATTCATTGATTTGATGCATGTGGTCCAATGTTGTGGCCGAATACTCTCACCTACCGCTCTTCCTTGCAGGTGTTGCCTGTTTATGAACCAGGATGCCTGTGTTTTCTTAAACCACTTTGTCGGTAAGGGAGAGTGATTGAATACACACCTACCTCGCCCGACTGTTCAACATCATGCTACATGGTAAATCATCATGCTTGAATAAGAACCACCAGGTTGGTTGGTGAACCTGATGCAGCACTGTGTTTGAAAGGTTTGATATCTCATAGACAGTTGATTAACCACTACTTATGATCTGAAATGTTCATCCACCTGAGTAATCATGCCTGTGTATGCTACTAAAGTGCAGTACTTTGGAAAGGTGATGGTATGCTCACTCCAGGGAGATTTACCAAGTTGGGGTAGAGTCACAGCTCTGGGAGCACATCAGTTCCAATGACTTTATCCGCCTAACCGTCGGAGATATCAGGTAAAGATTGGCACGAATCTCTGTGCGGTAACTACGTCTGCACGTGTGCCCGGTCAACACTAGACCCACCAGTTGGGCGTATCAACCTTACGAATCAATTTCAGGTAGACGATGGTCAACTCATCCCTGACCAACTGAACATTACGATCAGACTTAGTTGTGTTACCCAACGTGTTTCTCAGCTGTGTCAACGAACGTTACCATTATTATGTTCGGTCACCAGTGTTTTCCGAACATTATTAAAATGTGGGACTCGACTCCGAGGGAGTCAGGTCAATGGTGACTGTGCCGTGTTTTGACATCATCTGCCAGAGTGGATTGAATCTCGAATGACTTTTGTGAATGCGCTGCAGATATTGTCCAGTATCCAACCAGGGGTACGAGAGTATAGTCCATGACCATTAGGTTGGTCCATTGCTACATCAAGTGAACTTAATAATGTTTATCTGGGGTCGCCTCAAGGTAGAGGGTCTCCCAGCCAGGCTGACTTGAGAGAAGGGTCTTAGGGCCAATAGCCAGTGACTCATTGTGACATTGTGGATCGAGAGTTCATCTAGTCAACTGTGGTCCGAGTGGTACTCCATTGACTGCCGATCCGAGCTCTGTGGGACGGAGTGGTCTCCAAGGTTCCAGTCCAACCATACTGGGAGGGAGCCGGGTGAGTGCCGGGACCGACTGGACGGAATATCTACAGCAAATCTGCATCTCAGCCTGATGACGAATATGGACTCATCTCTGATTCTGTCTCTACTCTATCCTCTATATTTGTAAATAGAATTATATTCTATCAGAGGTGTTCAATTCCTTACCTGTTTCTCTAGGGTAGAATAAACTTGTTTATTTTGACAAGTTCTTTTCTACAGTTACTTGAATGTGGTTTCGGACGATGCCTCAGAGTTCATTGTCCCTAAGGGAGGGTAGTTAGTAGAGGTCTAGGATCTGTGAGGTGCTTAGTAGACTCATAATACCAAAAGAGGGGTCAGTAGCAGAGTTACAGTGTATCTACCTGTCCAGCCCCATGGGGTCAGTATACACGATAGTGTTAGGGATACCTCGGAGCTTGTGTTCATTCCCAATAACCGAGGCGTCCCGGTACACTCACTATCGCGCGCGCGCGCGTGTGTGTGTGTGTGTGTGTGTGTGTGTGTGTGTGTGTGTGTGTTCGCATATCCTTTTACAGGACATCGCTGTCAACATCAGCATCTTTACGCTGATTGTTGATTTCTTGGCAAGATTACGCTCAGTAGTTAGCCATTGCTTTCTGAGCGACCGGCTCACATACATCGTAAGCTACCGACGCGGAGAGAACAGCTACCAATTCTCGCGCACATAGCATTACTTACGAGAGTATACGGGATTACGGAGAAAGTCGTGTAATCTCTAGACCTGGGAGACTAGAGCCCATTCGTTGCCCTTTGAAAATAAAGCCTGTCTGTCTGTCTGTCTGTCTGTCTGTCTGTCTGTCTGTCTGTCTGTCTGTCTGTCTGTCTGTATGTCTGTCTGTCTGTCTGTCTCTTTGCTTTCTGACTCAATATCTTTACTCTCTTTTTTACCAATTTATCTTACAACTCTCTCTCTCTCTCTCTCTCTCTCTCTCTCTCTCTCTTCTCTCTCTCTCTCTCATCATCATCTCTTTCTCTAGTACTCTCTAACTCTCTACCTAATCTAGTCTCTACTACTCTCTTTGTCTCTCTTACTCCTTCACTCTCAATCTAATCTTGTTTCTTTTACTCTCTCTCTCTCTCTCTCTCTCTCTCTCTCTCTCTCTCTCTCTCTCTCTCTCTCTCTCTCTCTCTCTCTCTCTCTCTCGCTTTCTTGTATACCCTTTCTCTGAAAAATGTTATAACATGTAATATTGTATCTTTATCACTAAGTAAAAATTCACAATATCATGGAATTAATTAACCCTTTATCTTTCACACTACGTTAAAGTTCAAAAAGAAATAATTGCACCAGTGACTCGCTCTCTATAAAAAGAAATAAATGATGAGCCGGAAAGAGTTAAAATAACTGTCTGGCACGAACACATAATCAGTGATAACGATTCTAGCAGAGGTAAATAGATTAATAACAAGGCCACAATTCGATAATATAACATATATTTTCTACGGGTAAAAAAAAAGTTAGTTGCATGTCCTTTACAAGACGTAACAGTCAACCCCAGCATTATTTGGCTGTTCATGATTCCTGGGCAAGTTTACGTTCAGTAGTTTGCCATTGTTTTTGAACGACCGACACCCATATCATTTCATAAAAAGACAACGCCATGCGGTCTTCTACAGAAACAGCTAAGTTATTAACACCATAAGCGCTTCCCTTCCTGCGCCAGCTCAAAGATGGACTTGCCGTATATTTAACCTGCGTGCGTGCCGCTTTAAGTGGCTTAAGGTTTCCTAAAAGTGAACTCCCGGAGGGAGAAAAGATGGCTGACCTCACAGCAACGAGACTTAAAAGTAGTGACAATCTGACAAGCTAATTATGGGTCACGTGATATGCGAGCAACCAATTAGAGCTAACAATACTTTTCACGGAAGCAGTCAAACGTGAAATTTGATTGGACATTGAAAGTGACATCCGGGTTTTGAGAACTGCCAGCTTTTTCCCAATCTCTAAGCCGTTAACAATATTTGCCTTGCCACTTAGGCTATTCATGAATTTGACTATTGAAAGGAAGCTGCCAATTTTCACACTTTGAATGATGTAAAACAGGCGGGCAGCTTAATAAAATCCCGTGATTTACAACAGGTGTATCTCTGAACATAACCTCAACAGGTGCTGCATGGTATGGACAAATTGCATTGCATGCATATATGTTGGCCATGACTGAAAAAAAAAAAATCCGCGTTTTAGAAAACGATGCCAGTGACTCTTTATATCGTTTACTAACTGAAATGGCAAAAAAAATTTGCTGCAAATTTACCAAACTCCACTTAAAGTGATTTCAGTATTTGAGAAAAGATAAATCCAGATTAAACAAATTACAATGGCTCGTGTTTCACTACAGTATGTCTACAAGTCCTGTGAGACCTCGACACTTACGTAACAAGCCGAACAACACATAAATGTATTTGAATATAAATGTTATAAACGGGTTCTAAGAATATCTTGGATACAGAAAAGAATAAATGAATCCATACGATTAGATCTGAATATTGAAGAAGGTTGTCTACTAAAGACGATAAAACAAAGATAATTGAAATATTTTGATGACTTGAAGCGTGATGAAAGTTTGGAGAAAACGACAATGGAGGGGTATATGCCAGGGAAGAGAGAAAGAGAAAGGCCAAAAAGAAGATGGGTGGAGGATGTGGCAGATGATCTTCAGATGGGTTTATCGGACATCTTGCTTATGACCGAGCAGTTTTCCGGAAGGTTGTTATGTGAGCGAAGATAAGCAAAGGACAAGCTACTGAATGAATGAATGAATGAATGAATGTCTACAATTCACTTCAGATAATCTATGTGTTGACATGAGACTTTCAGTTATATTTCGATGTGAAGCAAGGGGTGTATTTTTAATAACTGTTGGGTTTTTGAAAATATTGTTTTGTATTCACCCTCTATGGAGTTCATGCAACATAAAAGGTAAATACAAAACTTGGAACTGCAGTATTTTCAAAAACCCCACAGGTATTAACAATATACCCTGTACATTACTATTACAAATCACCACATCAAATAGGGTACAGCGTGACCGAATGAATAAGAGCGTTTGCTCGTAAACTTCCTGTGTGCTGATGCCGAGGTAGGGGTTTATCTCCTACACTAACCCTCCTACCTGCCATCTGTCGCGGAAAAAACTAGATAGTTTCGATCGATGACAAAAAGACCCGACATTCGTCTACAATAACAGGCAATCCTTTGATGAGTAGGGGACTGAGGAACAAAATACGTCGCGAAAACTGTCTGCACACGGTCGGCATTTCTGTATGATGTGGGTTGTTCGAGAAACGTACAATGGCGCCATCCGTCTGCAAGGCGGTAGACAGCCTTTGAAGTTGTAGACGGAATGTCTGGACAGACGTCGGATGGGTTCTGTGATGTGGGGGGAAATCCCTTGGTTTACAGACAGACAGGACTTTTGTTGTACGAGACAAAGATTTCCCCGATGAAAGCAAACTAGACGGCGGGGTGATTCCAGTCAGTCTAAAAACAGTGAGAAAGCCAGACTCTGGACTGATTGGTGACGTCACTCAAGCCCTGAATTAAAACCAGTTGAGGTAAACAAGTTGAGTTAGTTGACCAAAATTTCTGAAGTGTTAAAGATAGGCGCAGTATTCCGAGTTGTGTTAATTGAAAGAGGCTATAGTGTCAAAGTGTTGATATTTATCGGCGGACATAGATCCAGTCTGTGATTGTATAGTCTCAATCATCAACCGGAATAGGCATATGGTATTCTATTAATCATGTCTAACTTAGAGTATGATTAGGAATAGAGTACAGTACTGTGCGGTGATATAATGTATTATAGGTGCGGTGATAGAATGTTCTATAAGTGCGGTGATAGCAAGTACTATAGGAGCATCGGCACTAGTAGCCTATTGTGTAGCTTTAACTAGCTTGTGTAATATATCATTTAACTCAGGGAGTTAAGGACAATGTAGTGGGATAATAATTAGAGAGATTGAGGATGGTTGGGAGGGACGAAGGGAATGTAAAATGGTAGGATCTTCCAGTAGGGCATCTGCTGGGTTTCTACCCGTTTCCTTTAATCTTTCCTTGTGTTTCCATGTCTCAGACCAATGTGATGAGCTATTTGGCCGGATAACAGAGTTCGGTTCTCTGTTATAGATCTGAGTGCTGCTATCGGCCTACACTCACCTAATTAAGGTCAGAATTGAGTTGCTATCACCAGGGGAGTCTCTATTCTACAGGTTCCACTTGATGATGCTACGATATATTACCAAGAAGTTAGTATCAAAGTTATCGAAAGTGATGGCTCACGGATTAAAGACAGAGGTTACTGAGAGGCTTGTACACTGGGCTCATGGCCTAGTTGGTCTGCAGAAACCTGGCTTCTGCTGAGCAGGGATTGATGAATATATGTGTGACTTTTTTCTTGAGTGATATGCTACATCACTGTAGAATCAGAACACTATACGTAACACATATACCAATATATATAACTACATGGAACATTAATAGGTTGTTGTTTTTTATATGGGAAAAATCGTATAACCAGTGACTTATGAACAGTTATATTTTCCCATATGACATTTAAGTTATTGGAAAGATTCTCTAATCAACAAACATTATTGAACAGTGTAAATTCACAATGTTTGCTAGAGTGAAGACCAATATTGAACCGTGTCTATCATTGATGACCAGCGTCCTGATTGTTCGAGAGTGATCGGAGAAAGTCGTCACGTGGCCGGAGAAACATCTTCTGGGTGAGATTTTCTGTCCGGAATACTTGGTGCTGTTGTATGCTCAGCACAGTGATGTAACTAACTTTGCTCCTAATTCACTGGTCTGATTTTACATACACATTAGCATATTCGACACACATTCTACACATTACACACACACACACACTTCTCACACACATAATTTTTGCTTTAATAAATTATTTGTTGTATTTATTTGTTAAAGCTAGAGTTGTTGAGTATGTTGTGTTGGGGAAGAATGAGAGGGGGCATGATCCACGGGTGAGTGAGAGTAAGAAAGAGGTGTCTACAGACTGAAGGAGTTTTGTGGACGGATTCTGGTGGTTTTTCTAGGACAATAATATTGGGTTAATAAAATTGTGGGTGTTGATTCCCCTCACTCCAGGGACGACACTGAAGTAATAACGGATTACTACGACACCATCCAACCAACATACCTACCAATCCGTCCATCAATCAACTAACCCATCCTCCGCCCAACCAACCCTTCTACCTACCAACCAACCTGACCAGCCAACATTCCTACCAACCCATTTGCAAACCAACAAACCAACCAACATACCTACCAACCCGTCCACCAAACAACCAGACCTCCACCCAACCAACTCTTCTACCTACCAACCAACCTGACCAACCAACATCCTACCAACCTGTTCATCAACCAACCAAACAACCAACATGTCTACCAACCCTTCTACCTACCACCCAACCAACCAACATACCTACCAACCGTCCACAACAAACCAACCCGTTCTCAGCTCAATCAACCCTTCTACCAACCAACCCTTCTACCAAAAAAGCCTTATACCAACCAACCAACCAACCAACCAACCAACCAATCAACCCTTCTACCAACTAACCAACCAATCAACCTTTCTACCAACCAACAAACCAATCAACCCTTCTACCAACCAATCAACCCTTCTACCAACCAATCCTTCTACCAACCAACCCACCAACCAACTTTTCTACCAACCAACCCTTCTACCAACCAACCCTTCTATCAACCAACCCTTCTACCAGCCAACCCTTCTATCAACCAACCCTTCTACCAACCCACCCTTCTACCAGCCAACCCTTCTACCAACCAACCAAATAGTCCAACAATCAACCAACCAGAATACCAAATTGTCCACCACCCAACTAACCAACCTGTTCACCAACCAGCTAATCCATCTACCCACCAACGAACCAATAATCCAACCAACTAATCAATATACCTACCCACTCGCTCACCAGCCAACCAACATTTCTATAAACCAACCAACCAACCAACCAGCTACCACCCGCCCACCAACCTATTAACTCTTCCTCCACCAAACCAACCAACCAACCCGTCCACCAAATAACTAACCAGTCATCTACCCAATCAATCCTTCTCCCATCCAACCAACCATTCAACAAACCAACAACCAGCTAATTCGTCCTCCCCTGAATTAAACCTCATACCAACCAACCAACATTCCCACCAACCCAATTACCAACCAACCAACCAACATGCCCACCAACCTCTCTATCAACCAACTATCCTGTCCTCCACGCAATCAATCCTTCTACCTACCAAACAACTTGAACAATCAACATACGAGGGGAAGTCAATAAGTAAGCCACAAATGGCTGTAGAAAAATAACAAATATGATAACAACTTGAAACCAGTTTATTTTTATACATACATGTCCCTTTATTTCTCAACATAATTTTCCACCACATTGATGCACTTATCCCATCGTTTTATCAGTCCTCCCAAACCGGCTGCATAAACTGCGTGCCTTTGTTTTCATTTACCCTGCCATCCCACAGAACTGTGTGACTTACTTATTGACTCGCCCTCGTAACTTTTTCTACCCAGCTATGCACCCCTTTACGGGAAATCTAGCTACGGGGCTAAGTTCACTGAACAATCCACCTTGGCAGGGAGACATTTCGCTGAATGACGCCGAAGTTGAATGTGAAGTGAAACGTGGTTTAGAAAACAGGGCACGCAGTTCTATGCAGATGGTTTGGGAGGACTGATAAAACGATAGGATAAGTGCATCAATGTTGGTGGAAATTATGTTGAGAAATAAAGGGACAATGTATGTATAAAAATAAACTGGTTTCAAGTTGTTGTCATATTTAGTTATTTTTCTACAGCCATTTGTGACTTACTTATTAACTTACCCTCGTACATACTAACCCGTCCAACAATCAACCAACATTGCTACCAACCCTTTCACCAACCAACCAACATTGCTACCAACCCGTCCACCAATCAACTAACCCGTCCTCCACCCAACCAATCCTTCTACCTACAAACCAACCTGACCACTCAACACTCCTACCAACCCTTTTCAACAATCAACCAACCAATCTACATACCTACCAACCCGTCCACCAACTAACCAAGCCATCCTCCTCCCAACCAAACCATCTACAAATCAACCCTACCCTTTAGGGAGTCTTCGTGGCGAAGTGGTCAAGCTGTTTGACTCGGGCTCCGAAGGTTGTAGGTTCGATTCCGGGCTGCGTCCTTCGGTTCACGGGTGAAATTTTTCGGAGACTCCTGGGAGTCGTCGTTAGAGCTACGGAGTTCGTGCTTTGTGCGACACTTTCCGCGCTGCGGAAAGAGACCGAGCCATATGGGATAAAAACCCGGTGCAATGAAGCCAATTCTGTCGACTTCTAAGCGACTTTTTTTTTAAACCAACCGTGCCAACCAACCCTTCTACCTACCAACCAACCTGACCAGCCAACATTCCAACCAACCCATTTGCCAACCAGCTAACCCTTCCTCCACCCAACCAACCAACCAACCCTTCTAAACAACCAACCCTTTTACTAACCAACTCTTCTACCAACCACCCCGACCAACTAAGACAGTTCTGGTGAGTGCGTGTCGCGGTTTTTGGAGGGGCGTGAAGGTTGTGCTAACGTGAATCCCGGCCGATTCATCACGGTCGATAGGAAGCCAGATAGCGGCGCTGGCAGGTATCCATTAGTTTGGGATCAGGGCTGGTCGCTAATTATACCCCAGCCATTCAAACAGTGACGTCCTCCCAGAGCTCGGCAGAGGGGGCCTCGTCGATGGCTGCCACAGAAATCTCCTCCGTCGCCACAAAAGTGTGCCGGGTACAGCATCTGGCTCCACGTCTGGGGGTGCCGCGGGGAAGGAGGTCCTGGCATCCTCAAATTTCAGCCGTCACAGAAAGTTGTCACGGCGGTCAAAGATGAAGGACGAGGAGATAAGACGGGAGGTAGGAGTGATGGTGGTGGGGGGTGTGGGAGGGGGTTCGTTGTTTGTTTCCAGCTGGTCGAGCGTGTGTGAGTACTATACACAAACAGGTTCAAACTGGAGTACAAGGAGGGGCACTCATTCAGTTTCATGTCTATAAACTATATTCAGTTTCATGTCTATAAACTATATTCAGCTTCATGACTATAAACATTTTCATGTATATAGACTATATTCAGTTTCATGTATATAAACTATATTCAGTTTCATGTCTATAAACTATATTCAGTGTCATGCTTGTAAACTATATACAGTTTCATGTCCATAAACTATATTAGGTTTCATGTCCATTATCTATATTAGGTTTCGTGTCTATAAACTATATTCAGTTTCATGTATATAAACTATATTCAATGACATATTTGCTGGACTCCGTGGAGGAAAGGTGAACAGGACAATCATTCTGAGCCGGTGATGGACCCTACTATAACTTCTCCTTGAAGTTGAACGAGATAGGGGTAATGGTGAAATCGAATCGGAAAAAAAAATAATCGACGCCCTTGCCTTTTTAACATCGTTTTCATTCCTTTTTTTTTTTTTATGTGACCTGGGGCCCCGAGTCGATCCAGACTAAAATGGGTGGCAAGAAATATCGTGGGAAGTAAAAGCGGGCGGTGTGATGCCGACGCCATCAACCACCCAGTGCCGACTGGTCGATACAAGTATGGGTTTAGCACCGTACGCCCAGTACGGTTTAAGGGGCCTTTAATAATGGTTTAATTACTCAATGCTTATTGGGCGTGTTATGGAGATAATTACATTCTATGACTAAGAGTTAACTGGCAAACTTGATGAGAAGAAAGTAAGAGAAAGACAAGGAGATAAATAACTAGACGGTTGCTCTAAATGAAATAGTCGGTACAAGACCGCGGGCCTGGTGCTTGGCTTGGATAGATGGCAAATCAGGATTGTCTAATGGGGTCAGCTTGATGGAATGGATACGAGCGGTCAATCTGAAACTTCCGGTGTGCTGATGACAAGGTAGCAGGTTCAACCCATACACCGGTCAGTTGGATTAGCATGTTGAATTCTCGGTATTGACATGGGGACGTAAATTACAAGTACCTTAGAAGTCGGGGTGAGTTCGCCTGATGACGATGGACACTGGTTCACTTATAAGGAAAGAAAATCCACTCGTAAAAGTAGGTCACCTGCAGTAGAAGTGGTAGCCTGTGTGTGCATTACACTTGAGCTCAAAGCGAGAAAACACACAAATATTTAAAAAAAAAGGTTGCCTAGCCGTGGTGGTGGTGATGATGATGATGATGATGATGATGATGATGATGATGATGATTATGATTATGATGATGATGATGATAATGATATGATGTTTGACATGATGATGATGATGATGATGATGATGATGATGATGATGATGATGATGATGATGATGATGATGATGATGATGATGATGATGATGATGATGAAACGTTTGGTAGACACTTGCATCATACTTTTACGTATAATAGGTTGGATCCGCGACGACCTAGCAGTTAGTGTGTCTACCTACTAATACAGTAGTTCCGGGTTTAATCCCTTGCACTAAACTGGATTGCTTGTGTTTATTTTTAGACCAATAAATATAGATAATTATAATATAGATATATAATTTAGATCAGTAAATATCTGGGAAAGAAAGGCAAAGAGCAAGGGAAATAGCCACGCCGCCTCATATATCGTGACCCAGAATATATGAAGACCTAAGACGTCGCACTCCAACGGTAGTATCTGTCTAATGGATGAACTTTATAAATCAGTTCACGTATTTACGATGTGAGGTGTCCTGTTACCTTTTTTGTTTTGATTAATATGTAAGCTTGCCCAGGGTGGGGCTGAGACACTGAAGTAATGTATCAAATTATTCACTAGAAGAAATAATGATGAATTAGAAGGTGTACGCTGCAGGAGGATGACAGTTTGGAGTCATAACCTCATTCTCCGAAACATTAATGGTTAAAATAGATGTGAAATGTGAAGCTGACTACTTCTGACAACGAAGATATATAATTCGAAACTATCGCTGCAGGAGCTATACTGTCGGCAAAGAAGGTAATAATTCGAAACCTTCGCTGTTGGAGCTATTCTGTCGACAGAGAAAACGTATAAATCATGAGAACATGTTTATGGGAAAGATAAAAGATGTTTTATTTGTTCTTCTCAGATGTCCTCTAGTAGTCTGCTGCTGCTGCTGCTGCTTCTTCTCCTCCTCCACTTTCTTCTTCTTCTTCTTCTTCTTCTTCTTCTTCTTCTTTTCTTCTCCTTCTCTTCTTCTTCTTCTTCTTCTTCTTCTTCTTCTTTCTTCTTCTTCTTCTTCTTCTTCCCTTCTTCTTCTTCTGTTTTCCTCTCTTCTTCCCCTCCTCCTCCTTTCCTCCTTCTTCTTCTTCTTCTTCTTCTTCTTCTTCTTCTTCTTCTTCTTCTTCTTCTTCTTCTTCTTCTTCTTCTTCTTCTTCTTCTTCTTCTTCTTCTTCTTCTTCTTCTTCTTCTTCATCTTCTTTTCTTTTTCTTCTTCTTCTTCTTCTTCTTCTTCTTCTTTTTCTTCTTCTTCTTTCTTCTTCTTTTTCCCCTCCTTCTCCCCTCCTCCTCCTCCCCCTTTCCCTCTTCTTCTTCTTTTCTTCTTTTTCTTCTTTTTCTTCTTTTTTTCTTCTTCTTCTTCTTCTTTTTTTTCTTCTTCTTCTTCTTCTTCTTCTTCTTCTTCTTCTTCTTCTTCGTCTTCTTCCTTCGTTATTTATGCCTCATTAGGAATAATCCCTCAACCAGGTCACTCCAAACCCTCCAATCCTTAGCTATCCCTTGCAGCCACCCCATGTCTTTTTCATATTATTCGTTGCTGTCCCTGCTTCTCTTTCTCCTTGTATTTTGTAATGTCTTTATCTATTAAAAAGTCGCTTTAAAGTCGACAGAGTCGACTTCATTGCACCGGAGTTTATCCCACATGGCTCAGCCTCTTTTCGCAGCGCGTAAAGCTCGCACAAAGCACGAACTCCATAGCTCCAGCGACGACCCACAGGAGTCTCCGAAAAAAATTGACTCGTGAACCGAAGGACGCGGCTCATAATCGAACCCACAACTTTCGGAGCCCGTGTCAAAACGGCTTGACTCCTTCACCACGGAGACTCCCCTCTTCTTCTATTCCTGTTGTCATGTCGATTCCAGACAAAGATAATTCCTATTATACTATTTTCATCTTTTCACAAATTATGCCCTCCCCAGCGACAGGGTCTTCTCTACATATCTTGGTGTAATGAGGTTTATCTTCTCCGCTGACATTCAGACGTCAATGTGAGTAAATGCAAAGAAAGAAGCTGTCAGCTTAAGCTTGTTAACATCCCCACAAAGTTTGTCCTTAAATGAAGCTGGTGTTGTCAGTAAGGCGTGGAGATTTTTTTCTGTCCGGGGCAAAAAGAAAACTCTAACCTGCACAGTTCGCGGCGACTGCACTAGCCAGGCGGCCTTCATTCCACAGGCTCAAGACCCCCCTGTCCTAAATCGCATGGTACTACAGGCAGTAAATGATAGTTGGTCAAAACAGTTTTTTTCTGTTCTGCAAATGTTGGACACTCTTGTATCATATGTTGGACACTCTTGTATCATATGTTGGACACTCTTGTATCATATGTTGGACACTCTTGTATCATATGTTGGACACTCCTGTATCATATGTTGGACACTCTTGTATCATATGTTGGACACTCTTGTATCATATGTTGGACACTCTTGTATCATATGCTGGACACTCTTGTATCATATGTTGGACACTCTTGTATCATATGTTGGACACTCCTGAATCAAATGTTTAGCTGTCATTTTACCAGTCCCGCAGTTACAATCATCAGTGTCTCAATGAACCCCACACTGATGATTGTTTCATACCATTTTATTCCTTCTATGTTGCGCAGGCAGCAATGAGTCAATGTTTCTAGTTTATTTGTAATTGTTTTCCTTGTTGTCCGTTTTTCTGATCCATTAGAATTGAATATTCTGTTTGATCATCACTATAATCATCATCACAATCATCATCATCATAATCATAATCATCATAATCATCATAATCACCACAACCATCATAATCATCATCATAACCATCATCATCATCATCATCAGCATCATCATCATCATCATCATTATAGTCATCATCATCATAATCGTCATAAGAATCATCATCATCATCATCATCGTCATAAGAATCATCATCATCATCATCATAATCATCATCATCATCATCATCATCATCATCATCATCATCATCGTCGTCATCATCATCATCATCATCATCATCATCAACATCATCATCAAAATCATCATCACCACCATCATGATCACCATAATTATCATCATCATCATCATCATCATCATCATCATCATCACCACCACCTTAATCAACACCATCATTATCATAATCATCATCATCATCATCAGCATCATCATCATCACCACCACCTTAATCAACACCATCATTATCATAATCATCATCATCATCATCATCATCTTCTTCATCATAATTGTCATCATCTTCACCATCATCATCATAATCATCCCCTGTCAGTTGGCGAAGGCGTTCATGGCTCTCCATAGATCTCGGTCTTTGGTGTTCTGAATCATTTCTCCTGATGTTATTCCACCGTGTTACCGTCTCAATCCGTCCAGCATCATTTCTCTTGTTCTACCCCTACCTCTCTTCCCTCGATCTTTCCAATTGTTACTATGTTCTCGAACGCCTCACTTCTCTTCACGGATCAGATCCGTGTTCTTGTTCAATTATGCCACGTAGTCAAGCCATTCTGTCTTCCCCTTGTTCATTCACCCTCAATGTTGCCAGTTGTCATAAATTTCTCTAAATTATTTCTTCTCATAACGTACCCAAAAATCTGGACTGTCTCCGTCTAGTATCGTCCATCAGTTTACGGTTTTCATTGGCTTCAGTTGCATTTTCCTCAGAAGCCATATTTCCACCGCCATTGTGTGTTTTTCAGCTGGCATTCAGAAGAAGAAAAAAATAAACCACCAGAAAAGTGGAAAGACATATCTTACAGTGGCATGAAGAGGAACAATCAATGAATCACCAGATCACCAGCACAAATAACAAAATGGACGTTGCCATCAAAGCGTTTGCCAAAACACGAATAACAAACACACACCAATATAACTACATAACATACTTTGCAAATATAAACATAAAGTTACTTATCTGTATCCTTGTTATGGACTGGACACGTGTTTCATGAAATCCGCGTGTATGATTCTAACAAAGCCATGTGGACTTACGAACGATATATCGCGAGAAATAATTATACAATATAATTTCAAATGATAATAATATCAAGTTAGATAGTCTACGAGCATCAAACACAAGATGTACACCAAGAAAGATAAATTACACGATAAAATGCGAATATTCAAATGTTATATACAGTATAACTTCGATTAAGATGATAAAACAGGACCTCCAACGCTTATCGGTATAACACATGATGATGTTGATGATGATGATGATGATGATGATGATGATGATGATGATATGATGATGATGATGATGATGATGATGATGATGATGATGATGATGATGATGATGATGATGATGATGATGATGATGATGATGATGATGATGATGATGATGATGATGATGATGATGATGATGATGATGATGATGATGATGATGATGATGATGATGAATCTCAAAAAAATCTGAGACGTATTCGTCAGTATTCACTGCCTTAGCCTACATGGAAGTTGTCTCGTCATTGAATAATTCAGGGTGTTTGTAAAAACTCACTACACTTTGTATGTTGTCAGGGTCTTAAACTTGGCTCGCTAACCTAACACATGTGAGACAGTACAAGTACAACGTGATTCGACTTAAGACTCAACGACACAACGTTCAATGGATTTATTTACAGATCATATACAGTACGATGATCACTACAAGATATACTTGATACTTCAATACCCTTACATACACAATACAGCTCACAGCCCTATCTCTCAAGATGTCCAGACACTCGACTTTCAGGCACAGAAACCACACAACCCCTTTTTCTCTCATCATGCGTCCAGTCGAGTCAACGTCCCAGAGCTGTCTGCCTATCGCTCGCAACGTGCCTCCCACCTGAAGTGGCTTCACGAGGCATGCGTGCGTCTTGCGTCGTCCTTGCCTGACCGCTGGCCGTCTCGTCAGCCAGCAACCTCGCAGGCAGGTAACTACTACTCGCCTGGCGGCGTAACGAAGTTACGGCATCCCTGCTGGGGACTAAGTCGCCTGGCGGTCGTAACGATGTCACTGCATCACTGCACTATTCTAGACTCTGACATGCTCCCCCGGGCAACTTCATGAAAGATGTCATCTTTCATGTATAATATATGTACATACTGGGTTAATATTTTAACCTTGTCAGAGTCGACCCTTCTGTTGTTATATACATTGTTATAGTACATAGAAATACACATCTGCCATAGAAACATATAAGAAATGGAAGTTGTATTCAACGACATGTGGTGTTAAACCCTTTTTAACACTTGTCAGGTTTCATCCTCTCGATGGCTGATTACCTCAATTGCATTTTTGGCCCCAGTTAGATCGGTAGTACCAGCTTCCAAGCATCTACCTCGCAGCCCCCAAAAAATTAACGTAATAATATGGTTCTTGAAACAAAAACCATCTGGCTAGACCGAAATACGGCTTTTACATAAGTCGCTTTAAAAAGCTAAAACCCCTGACCTCTTTGGCCAGGAGCTTTTTGTGTTGGTCTGCAATGTGGGTAATACTCTCCCATGCCCAGTAGATGGCTTCCTGGTGTGTTAACAATCGGGCAACAACATGGCTATTTATATACAACACATTACGTATACATTTCAAATTATGGCCCTTTGTGTAATGATGTAATAACAAAAAAATGAAAGGGGGATAACTTCAAAATTTCTGAAATATAATATTTTACAAAAAATATTCTTTTTCTTAGCGCCCATCGCTTGATGTTTCTTCATACTAACGAGAAAAAGTCGGTAGAATGAATACATTAATCAAGATATGATTCTAAGATTACACTACATAAAAAATATAAACACACAATTCGTGTATTCAAACTTGTTGATTCCTAAAGTTTTTGAATCGTCATAGTTTTTTAAACTTTTATTTGTCGTCTGCTAATTTTGCTCTAAATTTCTAACTAATCCGGAAGTACACACGAACACAAAACAGCTGATGTTGAAACTTGTAGAACACATTTGTTCCGGTCTGATGTAGTTACGGAGTGTACAATGTTCTAATCGTTCATGTGTTGGATGTTCACTGAAAAACCTTCTGGATTTCGATTGACTGCATTGGTGTAGCTGTAAATTTTTAGGTCACACTTTCACACGCGGATTTAAAATATCACTGGAAAGTTCCCACGCAGAAAACCCTGTAAAATTGGATAGTTCCTTACGGTAATTTTTTTGAGCGAATGTGGCACTGTTCTTGTTTTGTAATATATACAATTAAAAAAGTTCGCTTTCTACCACACACTACACAATTATACACGACAATCACTACATTAATTTTAAAATCAGAACACTATAATATTGGGAGTAATCCCATCACATCACATAGTAGACTTTACACATTTTTTGGTGAAGGGAAAAAAAAAATATTCACTGATGGATGGCTGTTTTAAATCTGAGTGTATTTTACACACTGCACTCGACATTGGTGCTTACTGGGTCGGTCGGACAAGGGACAAAAGATCGGCAATCGTGTTGGTTCTGCCTGGGATATGTCAACCTCGAAGCTGTAATCTTGGAGCTTAAGCGACCAGCGCGCTACCATCTGGTTTGAAGGTACACCTGAATTTATAAATCGCAACGGGCTACTGTCAGACTCCACAATGAAATGGCGTCCTAGAAGGAATCTGGACAATTTAGTTATACCCACCACTAAAGCTAGGGCTTCCAACTGAGGTAATGACCAAGCCCGTTCTCTGGGTTTCAGTTTCCTGGAGACGAAGTACACAGGGTGAAGGATGTTATTATGCTCCTGCAACAAGACTGCTCCAATCGCCACGGAGCTCGTGTCTGTACGCAATCTGAAAGGTAAATGGAGATTGGGCAATTTCAGGATGGGATTGTGTAAGCTATTATCAGAAAAACAAGATAATACTTTACGGAATGCAAATTTTAGGCATTCATTGCTTACAATTTCTCCGGTTTATCTTTTGTTAGTAAGTTAGTAAATACTTCGGTCAGTTCGGAAACATCAGGATGAACTGCCGGTAATAATTTATAAGCCCCAACAAAACTTCTGACTTGCTTTTTCGTAGTCGGAAGTGAGAGTGTTAGTATCTTGGACACAATGTTATCGTCTGTCGTGACAAAGCCATTGGATATTTTGTACCCCAAGAAGGATATTTCCTGGTAGGCTATGTCTACTTTCGCAGGCTTTACCGTCAGTCCGTGCTGTCTAATGCGTTCAAATGTCTGTTCTAATGTCTTTATGTGGTCTGTCATTGTCTCTGTGTGAACACAGATGTCGTCTATATAGCAAATTATGTTAGGTATATCTACTAGTAGAAGTCGTGTCATACGTACGAATGTAGCTGGGGCATTGACAAGCCCAAATGGAAGTTTGCACCATTCGTACAGTCCCCAAGGTGTGGCAAATGCTATCAGATGTCTGCTCTGTTCGTCTACCGCTATTTGCCAGTAACCTTTAGTCATGTCTACCTTCGTAAATGACCTAGCGTCTGTCAGTTCTGTCAGTAGATCGTCAGAGTTTGCCATTGGCTCCAAATCTAGAAGAGTTATCTTATTGAGCTTTCTATAGTCGACACAGAGTCTTATCGTGTTGTCCTTTTTGCGTACTATGACCATTGGAGATGAGAAGTCTGATTGGGATCGTCTTATGATGTTGTTTTTTTCTAAGTTAATGATCTCCTGATGTAAGTGTTCTTTGTAATGTAATGGAATGGTGTATGGTCTGCATCTTATGGGTGTGTTTGACGTGAGTGTGATGTGATGCTGTACTAATTCTGTTTGTCCTGGGTTGTTAGAGAAGATGGTGTTGTACTGTTGTATTAGCTGTTTGCAACTGTCTGTTTCTGCTTGAGTTAACTTTGGGTTGATTTTGATCTCCTTCAAGCAGTTTGTCGTGTCTAATGCAGGTGTTGGAATTTCGTCACTAGCCTCGTCATCTTCATGATCTATTATCACTGTACAAGCTGTTGTATCGTCTTGTTCGTTGTCTCTGTTGTAGTATGGTCTTAACATATTTATGTGGAATATTTTGTGTTTGTCTTTTATTTGGATCTCGTAGTCTACAGGTGAAATCTGTCGCGTCACTTTAAAAGGTCCCTGCCAAGAATCAGTCAATAAGTGTCTGTCACTAGGTAGTAGAAGAAGAACGTCCTGTCCAGGTGTTAACGTTATTGTCCTGTTACCTTTGTCAGCATATTGTCTATAAGTAGCACCAGATAATTTTAGTGCATTCTTTGCAATTATACAAGATTTGATGATTCTTTCACGCAATGATGTAACGTATACGTATGATGATATGGGTTTAAGTACTGGAGTGGAGTCAGTTAACATTTGATGATAAATCGTCAATGGGCCACGTGCCCCCGGACGAGCCCCTACGTCCCGGACGAGCTCCCACGTCCACACATGTCAGGGTCTTAAACTTGGCTCGCTAACCTAACACATGTGAGACAGTACAAGTACAACGTGATTCGACTTAAGACTCAACGACACAACGTTCAATGGATTTATTTACAGATCATATAAAGTACGATGATCACTACAAGATATACTTGATACTTCAATACACTTACATACACAATACAGCTCACAGTCTATCTCTCAAGATGTCCAGACACTCGACTTTCAGGCACAGAAACCACACAACGCCTTTCTCTCATCATGCGTCCAGTCGAGTCAACGTCCCAGAGCTGTCTGCCTATCGCTCGCAACTTTCCTCCCACCTGAAGTGGCTTCACGAGGCATGCGTGCGTCTTGCGTCGTCCTTGCCTGACCGCTGGCCGTCTCGTCAGCCAGCAACCTCGCAGGCAGGTAACTACTACTCGCCTGGCGGCGTAACGAAGTTACGGCATCCCTGCTGGGGACTAAGTCGCCTGGCGGGCGTAACGATGTCACTGCATCACTGCACTATTCTAGACTCTGACAATGTAGAACAGCTGTTTTTGGAGAGTATGTTTTCCTTTTGCAAGACGGAAAACATACTCTCTGATATCTGTCCTACATACAAAGTGTAGTGAGACTTTACAAATACCCTGTATATACAACAGAGTTGTCACCAGGGGCAAGGAATTACCAACATTGCTGTTTACCTTCTGTTGTATTCTTTCCATTTCTCACTTCTGAATTAGTGAGGTCTCAATAGCTTCAATAGTAGCGAGCAGCATTCCCTACCGTGTCTTGAGCACACCTCGTGTGTCCCACACTCTGTTGATTTGCTTTTCAGTCCTTTTAAGTACGAATAACATTAGTGGAATTGCGGTACAGCTGTGGAAATGAAAACAATATAAATTAACAATAAGTAATGGTACCAGAAGAAGAGGCCGACTATGTAAAATATGGGCAGAGGGAATAGCAGAGTCCATGGGAATCTCGATATATGAAGCCCATAAACGGGTACTCTCCCTCTGTTTATGCTTCACCTCGACACCGCAAGGTACAAGAGGAAGGAAATGTGATGAGACGAGATGAGATGAGCTGAGACGAGATGAGATGAGATGAGATGAGATAAGGTGAGATGAGATGAGATGAGATAAGATGAGAGAGATGAGATGAGATGAGACGAGATGAGATGAGATGAGACGAGATGAGATGAGATGAGATGAGACGAGATGAGATTAGATGAGACGAGATGAGATGAGACGAGATGAGATAAGACGAGATGAGATGAGACGAGACGAGATGAGACGAGATGAGATGAGCTGAGATGAGATGAGATGAGATGAGATGAGATAAGATAAGATAAGATGAGACGAGATGAGATGAGATGAGATGAGATGAGACGAGATGAGATGAGATGAGATTAGATGAGACGAGATGAGACGAGATGAGATTAGATGAGACGAGATGAGATGAGACGAGATGAGACGAGATGAGATGAAATGAGACGAGTTGAGATGAGATGAGACGAGATGAAACAAGACGAGATGAGACATGATGAACGCCGCTTTACTGTTTTCAGTAATCGTGTTGTGTAAGGCTGCATTGCATCGTGTTATTTTATGTTGTTCACAATCGTCTTTGTTTTTCTGCGCTTCTGTTGCTGCTACTGATGATGCTGCTGCTACCACTGCTGCTGCTGCTGCTGCTGCCACTACTACTCCTACTACTACTACTACTACTACTAATACTGCTGCTACTACTACTACTACTACTAATACTACTACTACTACTACTACTACTACTACTACTACTTCTACTACTACTACTACTACTACTACTACTACTACTACTACTACTACTACTACTACTAATTCTGCTACTACTACTACTACTACTACTACTACTACTACTACTACTACTACTACTACTACTTCTAGTACTACTACTACTGCTGCTGCTGCTACTACTACTACTACTACTACTACTACTACTACTACTACTACTACTACTACTACTACTACTACTACTACTACTATTACTACTTTAGTTGCAATTGTTTCTATTACTACTCACATTATTCATATTATTATAATTGTGTTGATGATGTTGCCGGCTTCCTGGCCGAGAGGTTAGCGACTTTTCTCCGTAATCTCGTATACTCTCGTAAGTGACGTGACGACAGTGAGAAACAGAAGTGGTTCGAATCGCGTCAGTAACTTACCGGGTATGTGAGCCGGCGGCTCAGAAAGTAATGGCAAACTACTGAGCGTAATCTTGATAAGAAATCAACAATCAGCTGAAAGATGCAGATGTTGACAGCGATGTCCTGTAAGGGATATGCAAGCATTTAGTTTAGTTAGTTGATGATGTTGATATTGACGTTGATGTTGACGATGATGATGATGATGATGATGATGATGATGATGATGATGATGATGATGATGATGATGATGATGAGGATGGTGGTTATCGTGATGATGCTAAATATGATGGTGGTGATTAATGTTTGTTTCAAATCTGGCCACTGTTGATACTGATGTTGTTATTGCTGGACATGAAACAGACAGAGATCATGAACCCTGGCAGGAACATTTCCTGTATAAAGAAACATCAAAACTCACCCACAAAAACTCGCTCACGTGCACGGAATGAAACGTGCGGGTGAGCATAAAACGCTTTCTTAATTAAATGGACGCGGTAGAAGATCAGAAAATGGCCATTCGAATCTCGTGCAGCGCGCGCTCTGGTCCCATCAAGTCGCGTGCAGGAGGCGTGGTCAAGGGGGGGTTCATATTGCCTTAGATTGTCTCCCTGACGTAGCTAGGGTCTGAGTCCTTGAGAGATGCGATCCTCTGACACCCTGTTTGGTTTCTAGAAGGAAAACAGTCCCCGGTTCCTCGTTGTCCAGTAAAGATGGAGTTCATTTCAAGCGTTGGTTGTTTTAATTAAGTGGTTTAGAATGTGCACTCATTTGTAATTAGACTCCGCCTAATATTCTTCCGCGTTTGTTATCCTAGACGTTCATAAAGCGGCAGTTTTCATTCATTTCCTGGCGATAAACATTGTCTTTAACAGAGGTCAGCGTTCTTAAACTTCTGGCGTGCTGATACCGAGGTAGAGGGTTCAATCCCTACGTCGTTCAGTTGCGCTAAACTGTTGACTTCTCGTTCATGACTTGGAGACGTAAGGTAGAAGTACATCAGAAGTCGGAGTGGGTTCGCCTGATGGCGAGGGACACTGATAAGGAAATTTAATCCACACGCAAAAATCAGTCCAGTGTACTATAGTGCGTTCACAAATGTTTGCCCTCATTCATGTTCGATATTTTTGAAAAGTAACTGTAGCATCGTTATAAAATGTTTCCTGCCGTCTTATACTTACTCCCACCCAGGGAATATGTCTTTGAAAAGTCCAAGGGCAGCTGAAATCATGGAAGGCCGAGAAATTGTATTGATGATGCTGCAAAACTTTTTGAATTCACGCTAACAAACTTGTTTTACAGTAATTATTGGCGTCGCTTCTGAACACTTCAGTTCCACTATGTTAATTGCTTTTCATAATAAAATTCCACTGCACCACGGAGAGTATTCATTTATGAACACTGATGTTTCTGTGTGAAGATGTGATATATTTGATAATATGCACTTCATCTTTGACTGGTAAATTATATACCGCATATAAACAAAGATTGGGATCTCTACACAATCTCTAAAACAAAAACTTGTTTGGTGGGTGTACATAATTATAAGGTTATATGCCAAATCTCATCATTTTCTCTGAATTGGTTACTGAGTTATGTATTTTTATACGGGGAATGGGGGGGGGGGGGGCATTTTGTGAACGCATTATGGAAGTAGTAACACTTGCATGAACTACACTTGAGTTCAAAGCGATCAAACGCAACCAATAAAGAAAACAAAAGTTCTTTAACCGACTGAAGCCGTTTCTAACGTTGAATCTGTCCTTGAATTAACTGCTTCTCTATTCTTAAATTGAATATGTCCTTGAATTAACTGTTCTCTATTCTCAAGTTGAATCTGTCCTGGAATTAACCTCTTCTCTATTCTTAAGCTGAATCCACCTCGCCCGTGTGTTGCCGGGGCTAATACGGGGGAGCAAAGAACAGTAACATTGTTGTCTACCATGCATGTCGTAAGAGGCGACTAAGGATGATATGGTTCCGTCGCCCTGCTACTGAGTGAGTGCGTGGCGCGACACTGAGCTGTGAGTTTCGCGTGGAATGCTTTTACATCTGTCCGCGGTTGTTTGTAGCGTGAACTGAATGTTCGGAACGATGGTTACCGGCTGTTGCTGGATTGACTGGTTTGCCTTATCGGCTCACGTGTGCATTTTTCAGGAGACTCCTGGGAGTCGCTGCTGGAGCTACGGAGTTCGTGCTTTGTGCGGCGCTATCGCGGGTCATCCTGTGGAAAGAGACCGAGCCATATGGGATAAAACCCGGGTCAATGAAGTCTTTCTGGTGACTGCCGTTTCCATCGACGATGAACTGTATTTTTCATGGAGGACTTTTGTGTTGGCATTCTGGCGTCGGCATTATGCACAGTGTACCTGTGCGGGCTGCTGGCTTGCCAATACTCCTGTCTATTCCATTGTTCACTTTGGGCAGTGAGGAGCATTTTGTGCGATATTCACTGGAACAGGAACGGAGCAATATGGGGACGACCCGTTGCCGTGAAGTTGGAACCACGACTGACTAACTAAGCTGAATCTGTCCTTTGAATTAACTGCTTCTCTATTCTTAAGTTGAATCTGTCCTTGAATTAGCAGCATCTCTATTCTTAAGTTGAATCTTCCGCTGGATGGAGAATACGACACACACACACACACACACACACACATATCGTTATTGTAACTGACTCAGAAAGCATGCTGAGTAGGGTGAGGACAGGCAAGCTTCGTGCAGAGTGGCTTGCTTCGATTCGGAAGTCACGGGTTGCAAGCATCGCCTGGATCTTTTCTCCGGAGCATGCTGGTGTGCTGGAGAATGAACAGGCAGACAGATTGATTGGCTTTGCAAAACTTGGTGGAGTATTGATGCATGATAAGGCAGACGTGGTTGCGGCCTTGTGGGAGCACGTGTACACTTCGGAGGAGCAAATAGATCACCATGGTCTGGCAAGAATGCGACAGCGAGGGGTGACGAGGGGATCTGGCCGACGATCGACGCTCAGGGGAAAGGCGAGATGGACATATAATCAGATTGCTACTGGTACTATTAGTGTTGGAACTCTTCGCTGGCTGCTGAGGGTGGGGACGGAGCGCTTATGGGAATGCCCCGAATGCTGTGATGACGGTTCCTAAATCAATCAATCAATCAATTAAGTTGAATCTGTCCTTGAATTAACTGCTTCTCTATTGTTAAGATTAATCAGTACTTGAATTAACTGCTACTCTAATGTTAAGTTGAATCTGCCCTTGAATTAACTGTTTCTCTATTCTTAAATTGAATCTGTCCTTGGATTAACTGCTTCTCTACTCTTAAGTTGAATCTGTCCTTGAATTAAGCGCTTCTCTATTGTTAAGTTGAATCTGTCCTTGAATTAACTTCTTCTCTATTCAAAATCCCTCGCTGTCCTATCAGTCCTAGAAGTCATAGGTTCGAATCCCCGTGTGAGCGGAGTTTTACATCCACCTAGTCGACCCCCCCCCCCCCCCCTCAATGATGACCCCGCGTCTAGAGTGGGTACCGGAAAATACACTGGAAAGTTGACTCCTGCACCGCCATATCTGACACATACCCCCGATATCTGCCACATAGCCCCCGATATCTGCTACATAGCCCCCGATATCTGCCACATAGCCCCCGATATCTGCCACATAGCCCCCGATATCTGCCACATGGCCCCCGATATCTGCCACATAGCTCCGATATCTGCCATCTGGCATAGCCCAGGGATTCGATGATACAAACATGGGGTCAGCACCATATACCTAGTGTGTCACTAGACAGGTGAGCAGGTCCAATACCTTACTGTATTACCTGACCACACAAACAGTCAGTTTTGACCACACAAACAGTAAGTTTTGACCATACAAACAGTAAGTTTGAACCACAAAAACGGTAGTTTGGGCCCCGCAAACGGTAAGTTTGTGCCATACAAACACTAAGTTTGGAACACACAAACGGTAAGTTTGGACCAAACAAACGGTAAGTTTGGATCATACAAACGATGAGTTTGGACCACACAAATGGTAAGTTTGGACCACACAAAAAGTAAGTGTTAAACAAACAAAAAGTAAGTTTGCATGAAACGTGTGCACAATCAAATGAGCAAGTATTTAATTAGAATGTAAACTGCCATTCACTGAGCATTGTAATTGCGGAAGATACCATGAAAAAACCAAATAACACGACGACCCTAGTATAATGATACATCATCCTTCTTTCTGTCAGCGTGTTGGATCTCTAGGGGATCTGGTCTCGGGCTCAAACAGGCAACACTAACTCCGTTACATATAATATAGCAACATTTATTGCAGTTAGGTATACAGTGCGTTGGCGCAGTGGGTTTAACAAGCCCGCACAAATGCGTTGCATATCACAGAGGTTTAACATCACACATGATTATAACAAACATTCTAAGCAAACTATCTAGCATATGTCTATGACCCTAAATACACATGGGTCTGAACTATTAAGTCCCTCTAAGGCAGGCCCTGTTGCCTCTCCGATGTCCCGTCTGTCTCTGCCGGTTCACACGTGTCGCAATCCGACACGGGTGGTAACTCTGTCCGAGTTCCTCGTGGACCCCGCAATAGGCGGGCCACATCAGTGTCCACGGGACAGTGGACTCACTGACCAGTTCCTTCGAGAAGGCTCTGGATTACTCTGGCCTTCGAGGGTCTTACTTCTTTCCCTTGGGCGGGAGTTGTAGCCCTTCGCTAGTGTCTATTAACTTATGTTGGTTTACCGTATAATGTGAGGCTGTGACAGGAGTCCCCCTCTCCCCTGATTTGATGGGTTGTTATAAGGTAATTAGTTCTGTACTAATTCTGTCACAGAATCACATAAAGTCGGTGTTTGTAGTTTGGTGGACAGTAACTTGGTAACCTACACACTGGCATCAACACTCATGTATTCTCCCATACACCACTTCTCTGATTTGCTGAAGAGGTCTCTCTCTCCTGTGTCCTTAAAATGCTTATCTGACCGAAGTTACGTGACGTTTACTAGTTGTTTCTACAACCCGTCCTTCTCAAAGTATCCTACTGATACCAAGATAATTAACCTCTGTATTAGAGAGGATTAACAAGACAAAAGTCTTGGCTAATTAAGTACACCTTCAAATCTTGTTCTGTGTGTGCATTTCAATACACTTTTACTCTCGTATGCTGTATAATGCTGAATATGTAGTTACGTTGTTATTTTATCCCATCTGACTACATGTGTCCCTGTTGGCTTGTTAGTGTGTTGACTAATAAGTTGCTGCTTCTAATAAAGTGACTGCATTTTAATTGATAGTGTTCAGTTTTGAGTTTTGTGTAAAGTGTGTGCTGAATGTGTGGCTTATCTCCAAGCGTCACGAGTTGGGATATCCTTAATCATGAATTACCCCAATGTGTGTAATGCATGATCAGGCATTCCAAGCAGTGGTGCTTAGATGTGTATCCTAAATACTAAACTAAGAGTACTAAACTAACTACTAAACATGTATCAACAATTTAGACAAGTAATACAATTTACATGAAAGACGCAGACAAATTTAAATAAATCCGTTTTGCGTACAATTTGTCCGCTCAGTATATCGCTCTCTCATTTAATTCATTCACCCTGTCATTCACACATCTTTCATTCAAAATAGTATTTGGTTAAAATATATAAGTAAAGTTGAGGTAAGTGTTATTGCCCTTAGAAAAAACGGAATAGGCGATAAGTTCCCTTTAAGATAATACGTACTTTTTGTACGATGACTCAAGAATGGTTTATAATTTACATAGAGAAAATTGCATAGGAAGATTATTTCGCCTATGAATGGAAATACCTGTAATATTATGGTAGAAAATGTACAAATTACAGGTTAACATATTTTATAGACATAATTCAATACAAATATAATACATATTCAATACTAAATTAATTAATTAACTAATTAACTAAGTAACTAACTCCAACAATGATGTGCGCGTTGTCCTCCTGTTGTTCGCGTGTCGTGCCATGAATGTTAACAGTTAGTATGACTGTCTCTTGAGTGTTGTAGTCGACGTAGTTCTGTTTCGGCTGTTTGCAAAGTCTCTTAGCAACAGCAGGTATGGAATGTTCTCAATGTCGAGTATAAAGTGTTCTTAATGCCTTCATGATCAATGTCAGTTCACTGGTTGAAATCATTTCACAGATAATGTCTCTCGCTCGGATTGTTCCTAGAGCTTTGGTAATTGGTAGTATAGTTCTCATAGTTTCACGATCGTGGGTGTTATACGTAACCTATTCACTGGGGTGTTATTACTTTTAAATGACAGTTCTCTAGCAGGTGTAGAGTTACACTGTTCTATGCCACAGAATAAAATATCACAGTTTCTGGTATGGCGAATGGTCGATGTGCCAAATGTTATTCTGCTGGCGCATTCGTTTGCCGCGATAAAATATCAGCTATAATGTTATCAGTGCCTCTGATATGGCGGATTTCGAAGTCGAAATCTTGGAGAAGAAGACACCATCTTTGCAAACGATGGTTCTTCGGAACACCTTGCTTAAGCACCAACAATGGCGAATTATCGGTGAGTACAACAAAATGGGCACCTAAGAGGAACTTATAGAGCTTGAGGCGGCGGCCAAACTAGCCCAATTGAATGCCGATACACAAATAAGACTAAAGCAGATGGAAATCGATTCCAACGTAGAAATATATGTAAATAAACTCAGAAGCAAGGAGGAGGAACAAAAATATAACAAGTATAAAGGCCTCGTCAAAGCATTTTGCTCAGGAGACTCTATCAGTGCATACCTGGAAAATTTTGAGTGTCTAATGTCCTACCATAAGATCGTAAAATCAGATTGGTCATTTATTTTAATGAGAAACTTAGCTCTGGAACCCTTAAAAGTAATAGAGACAGTTCCGCAGGAAATGAGAAAAGATTATGATTATTTAAAGCAACGCATTCTCCGACATTTCTCATTAGATACAGCAGGTTACCAACAACAGGTCGCAAAATTATCCCCACAACCTAACCACACCTTCATAGACTACGTGTCTACAGTTCAGGATGTTTGCACAAAGTGGATTAACTCAGCTAAAACTAACAACAACCATGACAAACTAAAAGAACTCATTATTATTGACAAAATAGTTAGTACAATCCCAACACCTTTTGCTAAGTTTTTGAAACAACTGGACTGTAAAAGTATCCAAGAAGTAGAGACAAAGGGGAACGCATTTTTCACAGCGAACAGAGATATTTTCCAATTAAACCTAAGTCAAAACGAAACAGCAGCAGTTGTAAACACTAGATACTCGAAACCAACTGAAAACAAGTTTAAACCACGCTCAAATGTCAGGAAGCCAGTCAAGTGTCAGTATTGTCATTTGACACACGAAGAGTACGCGATGTGCGATAAATCACCCAATTATCCACATCATCTCCAATGATCGTAGAGAAGCAAAAGAACAAGAGAAATGCGTATCAGAGAGCGGTCAAATGCTATTTTTGCAGCAGCTTTGGGCACTATTCTCGTTTTTGTGAAGGCCGAAAGATAATGAAACAGGCCAATGCTGCACTAGTTGAAACTTCCTCAGATGAAGATATTGAACTACTGAATGAGTGTGACAATCAAAACGAAAGTTTGAGTGAGCTAGGAAATGCAGTGCAAATTATTGACACCATTACAGACAATAAATGTAACACCTGTATGAAATTCCAACTTGACACAACATTGCTATGCGGCCACACGATCCCTATTTCTAATGAAATGGCCAATGCTGCCTTATCATCTACAGGCAAGCTAAATTTCTCAACAGGATTTGTAAATAACAAAAAGTGCACATTAATTCGTGATTCCGGCACAACGCTCTGTGGGATTTAGAAAACATTAATCAACGACAAAGACTACACACACAAACACGTAACTTGTCGCACATTCTCAGGCACCATCGAAAAATACCCCCTTGCTCTTGTCGAAATTCGAACACCGTTCATATCAGGACTAGTATTGTGCGCAGTACTAGAAAATCCTGTCGCTGAAATTATACTTGGGAACCTGCCCAACATACGATCTTGCTCTGAAAAGGAAATCAGAGATTGGGAGCAGAAAAACGGTATCCAGAACCCAAACAGCGATTCTAAAGAGAAACACCACTCGTGCTTGTCTCAAACTGCCAAAAGCACAAGGGAGACAACCAATGAAGTAATTCAAAAAGAATTCACCGAGGTGAATAATGCAGGGGCGGCTGAATCTGTCAGTGATACGACCAACTTAAAACCTCGAATTGAGGATGCCAGCGATCCACAAATCACCAAGCCTTTAGATGTGCAACAAAACACACAACACACGAATGCAATAAGACGACAGACAACTCACAAAACCCACACCGACCAACTGCAGGAGTCACTAGAAATTGTATCACCAAACACTACAATCACTAATTTTGTAGAAGAACAGAAAGCAGATCCTACACTTTCACAGTATTTTATTTTAGTAGGACTTAAACCAAAATTAACTAAAAATGCGTCGTGGACATTTAGATTAAAGAACAATGTGCTGACTAGATTATACACCAGAGATCAGACCACGATACAGCAAGTAGTTCTACCTCAAGCACATCGTGAAAAAGTACTAAAGATAGCCCATGATTCACCTTTCGGAGGTCATATGGGTTACGAAAAGACTAGAACTAGGGTCCTGACCCAATTTTATTGGCCGAAATTTTGCCAAGACATAAAAACCTATTGTAGATCATGTGATATATGTCAGAAACTGGTGAAAAAGGGAAAAAACCCTACGGCAGAAATTCCATTTGTTTCTCTTGAGCCTGCAGTTGCATCTGCATCTTTTTCTCTTCTGCCTCCATTTGCAGTTGTATCTTCTTCTCTTCTCTTTCTATCGCTCTTTCTTCTCGGGCAATGTTCTCTGAGTGCGTCTTCTGTGCCCATTCCGACAGTTTCTCCTCTTTATAACCTAATGTTTTACCTAACTCAATACATTTTTCTAATGTAGACATCTTGTCTTTCACTTGTTGGTAATTTTACTGAAGTTGAATCCCTTAGACAAATGTTAGGGAGTAGAAAATTTAGTTATCTCCCTTACTGTTTACATGAGCAAATACAAATACAAAGTTACGTTGGTTACAAAGTTATGAATATACATACAAATCAATGCAAAGCAAAAATGTTATATGGATGGATGGTGATAAGTACCCGCTTAGGGTTGCAATGGGCATGATATGAAACTTATCTTATATTCCATGAACTTGCGAATGTTGTCTTGCTCTCTCGCCACTGTTGGATAGGTTACATAGGTTACATACACCACAATTCGCGGAACAATCTGCTCGTAGAATGAGAAAACATTAGTAACAGTCAAATGTCACAGTCATGTCAACTTTCATAGGATTAACATCATTGAGAGACTCTCTGCAGAGGGACTAATACTAATACTAGTTCATTACTAGATAGCTGCAAAGTTATTAAACTTGTTCAGAAATCAATTTGATATTATTTACTTAATTTTTTACTTGGCAATCAATAGCCGTCTGAACGTAAAGCTTGTGCCAAAACCGGAGATTAGCCCCCAAAAAGCCTGTCAGCGTGTTGGATCTCTAGGGGATCTGGTCTCGGGCTCAAACAGGCAACACTAACTCCGTTACATATAATATAGCAACATTTATTGCAGTTAGGTATACAGTGCGTTGGCGCAGTGGGTTTAACAAGCCCGCACAAATGAGTTGCATATCACAGAGGTTTAACATCACACATGATTATAACAAACATTCTAAGCAAACTATCTAGCATATGTCTATGACCCTAAATACACATGGGTCTGAACTATTAAGTCCCTCTAAGGCAGGCCCTGTTGCCTCTCCGATGTCCCGTCTGTCTCTGCCGGTTCACACGTGTCGCAATCCGACACGGGTGGTAACTCTGTCCGAGTTCCTCGTGGACCCCGCAATAGGCGGGCCACATCAGTGTCCACGGGACAGTGGACTCACTGACCAGTCCTTCGAGAAGGCTCTGGATTACTCTGGCCTTCGAGGGTCTTACTTCTTTCCCTTGGGCGGGAGTTGTAGCCCTTCGCTAGTGTCTATTAACTTATGTTGGTTTACCGTATAATGTGAGGCTGTGACACTTTCCAAATGGGAGGTCGCATTTGGCGATATATTATCCTTTGGCACAGAATCCGTTAATCAGTCGGCATCATCATCATCATCATCATCATAATCAGCATCAGCATCATCATCATCGTCGCCGTCGTCGTCGTCATCATTATCATTATCATCATCATCATTATCGTCATCATCATCATCGTCATCATCATCATCATCATCATCATTATCATCATCATCATCATCATCATCATCATCATTATCATTATCTTTCACTTTTGCCGCCAAGCGACATTTCTCTGTTAGGACTTTTCTGTACAAATAATTTTACTTCTGCTGTATGAAGTTTGGTATAACAGTAGACGGTATTACCTGCTTTCTGTTAGCGCTGAATGTTGTGCCCGACACCCGACATTGAGCCGACGACTTCGGGTGAAGAAGCGCAACTGGGAGGATACAAACCTTATCCTGGTGCGAGGAAATGCAACTTAAAGGTAAACGTCACAGCAGAGCAGACCAGGCCCGAATTCTTGGTCACAACCGGTCTAGAATCGAAGCTCCGACATTCGGACATTTAGAGCATTGCTTTGCTGATCCGGCTGCTTCTGCAGCTGGTCATGTTCCAGGTATATCGGTGTTACCTGTCGTCTGGAGTTGTCTAGGCCCTCCGAGAGAGGGTTCATGCTGCGTGTGCAACACATGGTCGCTACAAATCAGCCCAGTCTTTGTGCTTTGGAGAAGTGAACTATCCTTGAGTTTACCACCACTGGTTAAAGAAAAAAGTCGCTTAAAAGTCGACAGGGTCGACTTCATTGCACCGGGTTTTATCCCATATGGCTCGGTCTCTTTCCGCAGCACGTAAAGCGTCGCACAAATCACGAACTCCGTTGCTTTTAGCGACGACCCACAGGAGTCTCCGAAACATTTAACTCGTTAACCGAAGGGTGCGGCCCGGAATCGAACCCACAACCTTCGGAGCATGAGTCAAACGGCTTGACTACTTCGCCACAGAGACTCCCACCGCCATCGGTTGTGGTTATTACGCACAGTGCACCAAACTATGGATTGTCAAGACGGCAAGGTGCCTGTAAATGTACATTAATATACCCGGTTATAGGCAATATAGACACAGATGGGGGAACAGATAAATTATCAGAATAAGAATGCAAAGGAAAGATGCATTTTCATAGCATTTTGAAATCTGTAGAAGTCAAACAGAAATTCAACTTAACACCAAACTTACAACATTCAATTAAAAAATGTAGTACTGCAGTATAGGTGAGAAGCATGGAGATCAACTAAAACAAATAGACATCAACTGTAAACATTTATTAATTGGTTGTTGTTATTGTTGTTTGTTGTTGTCGTCCACTTAAGATTTCATCATCTTTTGCGTTGATTTCGATGACATAAGCGTCGGCCGCTCAGAAAGAAATATAAACTCTTCTTATAGTCCATGCCATGTGGCATTGGTGATCATGTCTGTGTACAGCTTTCAGTCGCTCGTGCTGTCAATCATTTCTGATTTTGATGCCGCCTAGAGCAGTCGTTCTCAACCTTTTTTGGCCCATGCCCCCCTTCACCATATTTTCGGAACGTCATTCCCCCCTTCCTATCAAAAATGTGCTCCGTGCCCCCCTTCACCATATTTTCAGAACGTCATTCCCCCCTCCCTTTCATATTTCCTACCTAAAATCACCCCACCCCTACACAGTATACTAAAAATGGAAGGTAAATATGTTAAAACAGGTCTACACATCTACATAAAACGTGATTTGTGGGTCTACTTACTTTATAAAATGAATTTTAGAAGGATGAGACGTGCATAACTGTAAAGTATGAAGGGAAAAGCAATATCAAGTAATCGGTTCTTGTATTAACAGGATCTTGAAATGATCTTCATTCCCCCCCCCCCCCCCCCCCCCCCCCTGGAAATACTAAAATTCCCCACCGGTATAGAACCACTGGCCTAGAGAGACAAAATTGGAAGATAAACTCTATGGACCGCTGAGTGAACTAAAAAAGACTTAGATTCTTACAAGAGACAACATTGCAGTTATAGACATATTTCAAGCGAACGAAAGAAGAAGCAGATTTCTGATACCCACGTTCCTCCATGCCATGATGTCAAACTGTCCGGCATCTTCTGTCTTAGTCTCCCCCAGCCTCTCTTCCCCTCCATCCTTCCCGTTGTGGTGACATACTCCATCTTTCTCCTTCTCATGACCTGCCCAAAGAATGTTGGACTGTCTCCCCTTCTGATGCGAGTAACCAGCTCTCATTGTGAGTTAACTTCTTTCAAGATATCTCCATTGTTCTTTCTATCTGCCCGCGGTGTTATCATCATTCTTCTATAAAACCACATCTCTGCAACTTCCACATAATTCCTCACTTGTCTGTTAATTGTCCATGATTCGCTTCCGTATATCAGGATTGGCTTAATATAGTTCTTAAGAACACTTGTTATCACCTCGAGAGACAAAGATAAACTGTAGACAATAATCTTCCTCTTGTGAAATGTTGTCTTTGTTTGGGCTGTTCCATGTTTGTCTTCCTTAATGCATCTTCCATCTGCTGTTATTAAAATGCCCAAATACTTGAATACATTGACTTGTATACAAAAATTCAAGGTTGGTGATTCAGCCACGTGCACGTGTGGTTTGGTGCCGCAGACAGCAGAGCACATACTCCAAGACTGCCCAAACTACAACATATCCAGGCAAACCTTCTGGCCTAGAGAGATACCTGTGGAAGATAAACTCTATGGACCGCTGAGCGAATGACTGCTAGATTCATACAGGAGACAACATTGCAGTTATAGATGTATTTCAAGCGAACGAAAGAAGAAGAAGAATTGACTTGTTTCAGAATGATTCCATTCACTTTGATATTATATTTGTTGAAAATAACTAACTACTGAACTTAAAATATCTCATTAAAATCTCATCTTATCTTGTTTCTCTTTTACCTTGCGGTGTCGAGGTGAAGCATAAACTCTTATATCGAGATTCCCATGGACTCTGCTACACCCTCTGCTCATCGTTTAGATGGTCGGGATTTTCTTCTGGTTACATTTGGTCTGTACATCATTACCTGGAATGACAGGTGGTCTTGAGCCTGAGGAAGACAAACAATTAATAAATGTTGGAGTTGATGGCAACATCATTTACAAGAGCATACATCTAGTTTCATGAAGAAAATAATGAAAGAAAGTAAAGTGAAATGCCTGACACATACGTCTCCAACACACTTATTCCTAGTTATTACTCTTTCCCGCAGACAGTTCTTTCCCCGCCTCGGTGCATCCTATGATTATGTCAATTGTTTTTGATCCACACAGCAATTACCTTAAACCCTGTGCACACCCATTTGTTATTGTAAAGCCATTGATAATTGTCCCAGACAAAGATTCACAGTCCACAAGCCTACAGAAAGGTTAAGATCATTTTTGTCTTCGGGATTAAGCACATTATAACCTTGTGATATTATTTTGTAATCTTCTTCTTCTTACAGCCCGTGCCGTGTGGCGTTGGTGATCATGTCTGTCCACAGCCTTCTGTCTGGTGTACTGCCAATCTTCTTAAAATCCATGCCATATGGCGTTGGTGAACATGTCTGTCCACAGCCTTCTGTGTGGAGTACTGCCAATCTTCTTATAGTCCATGCCGTGTGGCGTTGGTGATCATGTCTGCCATTCACCCCGATATCTGCCACATAGCCCCCGATATCTGCCACATGGCCCCCGATATCTGCTTGCGATCGCTGGCTGTGAACTCCAACGGGAAATCCTATATGTCGGATGAAGGCATGCTGTTGTCCAACATCAGTGTGATGTCATACAGGACCTGAGGTTTGCGTGAGTATTTGTTGTCCCATGTCTGGCTTATTGGTTTGCAGACTGGTAGATCCTCGCCGTACAGGCAGACACTCTCCGACTTCATAAGAATCAGCGATCCTACTACGTTAGCCAGGACCCCGAAGGGACCTGTTGAGCAGGACACACGACTAGGACGTGTCAGTAGTCTTAGCAAGTATAGAATCTGGCCCCAATAGTGAGAGTCAAACGTCCTAAGAAACACCAGGGAAGATTAACCCGGTCAACAAATGCCCGCAGAAGTCAGATGTGTCGGCCTAACGGCGCAAGAACGCAGCTCTGCTGTGAACAGGCACAACTCAATCACGTCCGAATAAAAAAAAAAACTCCGGATAAACGCAGAAGAAGAAGAATCTGGCCCTAGTGCCTTGGAAGCACCTCTGCGTCCCTTTATATATATATATATATATATATATATATATATATATATATATATATATATATATATATATATATATATATATATATATATATATTTATACACATGTGTGTGTATGCGTGTGTGGGTGTGTGTGGCGTGTGTGTGTGTGTATGCATGTGTGTATATGTGTGGGTGTGTGAGTGTTTATGGTTGTAAGAGTGTGTGTATGTGTGTATGAGTGTGTGTGACTACACTAGCCAGGCGGCCTGAATTCGTCAGGCTCAAGACCAACCTGTCCTGCACCGCAAGGTATTATTTATGCAGTAGATGACAGGGTGTTGTTTTTTTTTTTTTGGTTTTTACTATGGTTAATAGTCATTTTCAGCGATTTAGCAGCTACAGAATTGAACATATACAGAACGAGTTGTGTTGAGTCGAGAACCGACATCACAGCTCTCGGAATATTCCCATACGTGCTCCGTTCTCATCATCAACAGCCAGCGAAGAGTTCCAGTACTAATAGTGCCAGTAGCAGGGGTAATGGACGGAGTTAAAATTTCCGCATACCTCGTTGGAAACACAGATGTGGGCGATTTAGCAGCAAACCACCTTACGTTGGTTTTTAGGAAATGGTATGGGTGCCTTCATTCAGAAAGCAACGGTAAACCACTGAACGGAAACTTGCCCAGGAATTACGAACAGCCAAACAATGCTGGGATTGCCTGATACGTCCTGTAAGGGATATGCAACTAACTTTTTTTAGCAGTCTGATTATGCGTCCGTCTGATCTTTCCGCGAAATTGTGAGTTTCTGCCAGACCTTCAGCTAGTAGTCTGCTATTGCTGTCTAAACGAACGGCACACATATTATTGTTTGAAAACCAACGCAAGACGGTTTGCTTCCAAATCGCCCGCAGCTGTGTATGCGGGATTGCGAATTACTTTCGTAATCCTTCCCCACGGCGCCTTTACTTTATTTACTGTTGAAAGACACCGAGAAAGGAAAGAAGAAACAATAAAAATCAAACAGAAATCACATGAACTGTAAAAGTGGCAAATCCGAACAATTACTTTTCCTATCTAATTTGTTTCTAATTTTAACCACCCGCCAATTTTGTATCTATTTTCTGTGACATGCAAATGTGGTAAATTCTCCCCCCACGGTGTTATTACTATTTATAGCTTGCACTTTATTAAAACTGAATCATCCAGCCTGGCTGGCTTCTGTTGTTGTTCGATGTGATTCTTTGACCTTCCAATTTTACAGTTACAAACTGTAACGCATCCCCCGGGCTATGCTATTGAATAGTTTGTTCACAATGCTCCATTCTTCGGTCTGTTTACGCTCATCTACAACTATTCCGGTTATTCCAATTTCCGTGTGTGTTTATTACTCACACAAGACGATGGATATTCCATTTTGTAATCTCCATTATCACTCACACAAGACAATGGATATTCCATTTTGCAATCTCCATTATCACTCACACAAGACGATGGATATTCCAGTTTGTAATCTCCATTATCACTCACACAAGACGATGGTTATTCCAGACTGTAATCTCCATTATCACTCACACAAAGTGATGGTTATTTCAGCTTGAGATCCCCATTATCACTCACACACAGAGATGGGTATTCCAGTTTGTGATTTCCATAATCACCCACACAAAGTGGTGGTTTTTCCAGTGTGTGATCTCCATTATTTAATACTAACCCTAGTTGCCTAGATCTAATGCTATCGATATTACGTCCTATAATGATGATTCCTCTTATATTTTCTAAATTTATGAAAGTGTTTTAACTGTACTGGGAAAAACAGATCTGGAGACATTACACATCCCTGTCGCACATCTCTTAATAGGCTGATATTGACCTACTTCATTATCAATCTTGCCTTCTGCCAACCCACATTGTTCTTTTCCTATTTCAGGTTGCATTTTCTTCCCAACTCTTTGCATGATGATCCTTAGTACAATCTTTGTGATCTGACTCATTATGCTGATTGTTCGATGTTGATCGCACTCCTAACTTTATCAAAATTGCAATAAACAGTGATTTACACAAGTCAATGGGAACATCATCATCATCATCATCATCATCATCATCATCATCTTCCATTTTTGCCGTCAAACGTCGTGGGGAGAAATAATTGGCTTTCCAGCGCCCAATGGCTGGCACTGGATATTGTCATTCCGTGTGATTGTACAATGTCTTTGATGTCGTCAATCCATTTTCTTCTCTGGCGTCCTCTTGCTCTCGTCGCAGTATCATGTATATTGTTTAATATCTCCCCTCTGCCGTGCGTCCACCTTGACGAGGTAGAGGGGCTTGAGCGTTCCAATGACCCCAAGAGCTATGCCGGCGGTAGCACAGCTACTGGTAGGGTCACCCATGTCGGACAGGTCAAGGGAGAGGGACCAGACGAAGTGACGCACAAACCTGCTGCCTTGTAGGTAGACTGGGGACAGTCAAAGGCTAGGGAAAGCATCCCGAACAAATGCTTGTCGAAATCGGATGTACTGAGCCACAGGCTTGACAAAGAAGTGCAACGTAACTTTATCATTTCATGATGCCACAGATGAAAATAAATCGTTATGGTGCTAATCCCGTGAAGTCCCATCAGGCGGTGATAGTGCCGGGCCCCCTGCCTCGAGGGGGTCCACCCATGACTACTGGTGGTCACCTTCCCCTGTGCTGTGGAGTCAAGGCACAGAGGAGTAGGTTAAGAGTTATTGACCAAACACCCCGGACACTCAACATACTACAATGGAATGCAGAAGGAGTTTATAACAAGAAAGCCTCCCTAACACAGCGTCTTCATAAAGATAGAATAGATGTGGCATGCATTCAAGAGACACACCTCAACGCCAATCGCACATTTTCAGTCAAGGGATATCAGGCCACACGTTTCGACCGCGAAGGACACAAAGGAGGAGTTCTAATACTTACACGAAATACAATACCTTGCAGCGAAGTATCTGTGATCTCTGACAACCAAACGGAAATTATAGGTGTTGATATAATGATAAAGGACGTGAAAATAAGAATTTACAATCTGTATAGCCCGGCAGATAAGGATCTTACACTCTCAAACATGGAAATAACTGACACAAATTGCATTGTTGTCGGAGACTTTAATAGCCGTTCAGAAAGATGGGGATACCCAGATACTGACAAAAGAGGAGATGAAGTGGAGGACTGGGAAATAGACTCAAATCTCCATCTACTCAACAAAGCGGATGACACACCGAGCTTTACTCCAGAAGATGGATTACCACTTCTACTCCAGACTTAGCTTTCTGCACAGGAGACATCCTCCACAAAATCGATCGCCATGTGCTTGACCAATTAGCAGGTAGTGACCACAGACCAATCAAGCTTGTAATAAATATGGAGTATGTTCCACAGGAGCAAAAGCCTTTGCCCCGTTGGAATTACAAACGAGCAGATTGGGACAGATTTGCCATACTAACAGACACATATTGTGAAAACATAAATACACGATATGGCAACATGAAGCAAATGGTGGAAAGTCTAAACAGAGCAATAATACAGGCGGCCACTGAGTCTATTCCAAGAGGAGCGAGGAAAAATTACAAACCATACTGGACTGAAGAACTACAAATTTTGGAGGACAAAGTTGAAGATGCTAGGAAGACCGCAGAGAGAGAACAAACAACTGAAGCGAACATCTCTCTCAAAGCCATCTCAGCAAAATATAAAAGAACAGTAAATCAAACAACAAGAGATTGTTGGAGGAAAAAAACAGAAAACCTGAATTTTGACAGGGATGGAAACAAACTATGGAAACTAGTGAAAGCCATGAACAATGAAGGACCTAGAAACAAACAAATAACAATTAAACAAGGAAATGCCTTGCTTACAGGAAAAAAGGCTGCAAATGCACTAATGGAACACTATGCCAGTGCAAACCACATTGATATTACAGCCGAACAGAAGAATGCAATCAAAGATAAACAGATACATCATAGATATACAGAGACAGCAGCAGAATATATGATGGCAAATCTAACAATGGAAGAAATGGAACAGGCAATGAATACCCTAAAAAAGAAGACATCACCAGGAAAGGATGGAATCACAAATGAAATGCTAATAGGACTAGGCACTAAGGCAAAAAAGAAACTACTAGCAGTCCTAAATTACAGCTGGAAGAGGGGAATAGTCCCTCAGGCATGGAAGGAAGCTATACTAATACCAGTCCCAAAGAAAGGAAAAGACCTGGAAGAACCAAATGGCTATCGACCTATCAGTCTTCTTAGCTGTGTAGGAAAATTAATGGAACGCATTATCAATGGCAGGCTAACATGGCATCTGGAAGAAAACCAACTCTTAACACCTCACCAAGCAGGATTCAGAAAGTACAGATCCACTGAAGATCAAATAACCTATATAGCTCAGGAAATAGAGGATGCCTTCCAAGAGAAAAAGCACACACTAGCGGTCTGGATAGATTTAGAAAAAGCATTTGATAAAGTATGGAAGGAAGGACTGAAAGTAAAACTACAAAAAATGCATGTCTGTGGGAAAATGTACAAATGGATCAGCCACTACCTTGAGAACAGAACTGCCAGGACAAAAGTACAAGGACAAACCAGCAAAATGATGCTGTTGGAGCAAGGTGTCCCCCAAGGAGGAGTTCTTTCACCAACATTATTCCTAGCATATATAAACGACATCACGGAAAATTTTCCAGCCAGAGTACACACATCATCCTTTGCAGATGACCTAGCCATATGGACATCTGAAGAATATATTAGTACAGCTAACAGCAGAATACAGCAAGCCCTATTAGCGCTAGAGGACTGGTCAAAATCATGGCTAGTGAAGATAAGTGAGGAGAAAACAACATGCACAGTGTTCTCCCTCTCAACTAAAACTCAGCAACCTAAGCTGGTATTGAATGGAAAAATATTGCGCCATGAAGAAAATCCAAACTATCTAGGAGTCACCTTTGATCGTCGCCTGACATGGAAGACACAGGTTGAGAAAAATCGAACAAGAGCAAGGCAAAGAATGGCAATCATGAAAAAGCTTGCTGGTACAACGTGGGGAGCAGATGAGAAAGTTCTCAAGAAGTTATATACTGGACGGGTGAGGCCAGCACTGGAATATGGCATTGCAGCTTGGGCAACAGCAGCTAAGTCAAACTTTAACAAAATAAGTAGAGTCCAAAACCAAGGAATGCGAATCATAACTGGAAGCCTGAAGACAACGCCTATTAATGAATTAGAAAAGATAACTTGTTTACAACCAATGCAGGATAGAAGAGATAGCAGAGCCCAGCAACAAGCTGAAAAATTTAGAAGATTGACAGACCACCCTATGTATAAAAGGTTTAGTGGTTTTGGAAAGGGAAGACTGAAGCGTAGCAACTTTGTAGAAACTGCAAAACGAAAGATTAGGGCAGATCCCATACTTAACATATCAACAGTCAAACCCATTTACAATGCAGACAAGTTCCCAGCTTGGAGACAGCAGCAACTGCCTGAGATGATAGAAAACATTCCTGGTATTGAGAAAAAGAACACTCAGCATGAAACAGAAAGAAGAGAAATAACCCTAAACTACATAAAAGAACATTACCCAAGCAGCAATTGGACCCATGCATATACAGATGGATCAGCCAAAAATTCAGTAGAGAATGGAGGAGGAGGAATTCTCCTAAATTTAAAAAATGGAGTGAAAAAAACACATTCAGTGGCAACTGGAAAGTTTTCAAGTAACTTCAAAGCGGAGGTAGAGGCTCTGAAAACTGCAGCAGAAATGCTTTTGATGGAGGAAAATAAAGACACGCAAATAGCTATCTTTACAGATGCAAAGTCAGCTGTCTCAATACTGAAGAGCAAAAACAGCACAGAACTAGCTGACCTAAGAGCAGCACTCCATGGTCTATGCCAGAAATCCAAAAAAGTTGTAATACAGTGGATCCCATCACATTGCAGTATACCTGGAAATGAAGAGGCTGACAGACTGGCAAAAGAGGGCGGACGACTACCACAGCCTGACACAGACATAACCTATAATGAGGCAAAGAGGTTGATAAAAAGCACTTATAGAACCAAATGGGAATCAGAGCATCCAGGCCACCAGAAGGATGATGCATATTACAAACTCGACCGAAGAGAACAAGTAGCAATCTTCAGACTCCGCACAGGACATAACAGGCTGAAATACCACTTGTTCAATAAACTAAAGATAGGAGATACCGATGAATGTAATTGTAGAACTGGAAAAATGACAGCAAAACACTTGCTGCAGGATTGCCCAACGTATGCAGAACAGAGAAAGATATTTTGGCCCACACCTGCTTCATTTGAGGACAAGCTCTATGGAGATGTCAACAAGCTCAAGTTGACCGCAGCTTACTTTAACTACATTCAGGTTGACATTTAAAGGTGCATGAAGACCCAGAGGCATGAAATGGAATATTGCTTGGATAGCAAATCCATTATGTGGAAAGTCCAAATCGAAAGCTCGCTGTGTGGGCTTCATAAAAGGTGGAAAAGTGTCCTAGTGGCACGAAATGGAATATTGCTTGGCTAGCAAATCCATTACATGGAAAGTCCGAATCGAAAGCTCACTGTGTGGATGTCATCTGCAGACTGCATACTTCTGGTTTCCGGAAGAACAGCCTATGGTGAACGGAAGGCCCAATATACGGAAGTGAGGCTAAGCAGCCATGTGCAGGACGTGACGATTCCTTGGGTGAGCCCAGTACCAGAGCGCTATGTATCGGCTCTGCAAGTATGGAAGCCTCCTTGGATGGCGGGGAATGACATGGTCTGCCCCTGCCTTCCCTTGAGGGCTGACCAGGATCTTTGGCTGTTCTATATGGGCCAGCTGGGATGGGGGATAACACCACAACAGTGAGTCAAACGTCCTAAGAAACCCCCGGGAAGGTTAACCCGGTCAACAAATGCCCGCAGAAGTCGGATGTGTCGGCCTAACGGCGCAAGAACGCAGCTCTGCTGTAAACAGGCACAACGCAATCACATCCGGAAAAAAAAAACAACTCCGGATGATCGCAGAAGAAGAAGAAGAAGAAGTTTAATATCTGCTAACTTGGTCTATACCATACTCTTCTAAGACAATAATAATTCCGGTTGTGATGTTGTCTGCACCCGGGTTCTTGCTAGTTTCCATTTGATTGAGAGCATTCTGAACTTCCATCTTCAGTACCGGCCCTTCCATATTTATGCCTTCCATATTAATGTTGTCTGCACCCAGGTTCTTGCTAGTTTCCATTTGATTGAGAGCATTCTGAACTTCCATCTTCAGTACCGGCCCTTCCATATTTATGCCTTCCATATTAATGTTGTCTGCACCCGGGTTCTTGCTAGTTCCCATTTGACTGAGAGCATGCTAAACTTCCATCTTCAGTACTGGTCCTTCCATATTAATGCCATGGTCCAGATAAGGACATCGATCAGTAATGCCATAACCCAAATTAGACTAGGTCAGAGGTTATGGCAGTGTTCAGAAAATGGATACCTGGAATGTGAAAAGTGAACACTTTTCACTCATCGTGAAAACGCTGGGACTCGCTTCGCGGTCAGCATGAAGCGAGATCCGGACAAGGGGATTCTATGCTGTGGTTTCGTTGAGTACGGACCAGGTTGTGAACCACTGAGCCACTCTTTTAGTGAAGTTTATGTATAGAAAATGTGGTGTAGAGGTGTGATCATGTTGCATAGTTGTGTAAGCAATTGTGAGTAACTATTGTACGGTGTTTTGAGGAATAGATCGTCAAAAAACCACCCGCTCTCGCGTTGAGTTATTACAGTGGGCCATGATGGCCGGGCAGAAAGCAGAGTCCGAAACTAACCACGGTGACGGCATGATGCTGATGAATGGTGAGGTTATAACTCATACCCGTAGGCATCCAAAACTATGACCCAAACTACCAGTATTTCTCGCACTGTGGCAATTATAAGAACCTTATAAACGTATACCTTACTTACCTCTTTATTTATTTACTTACTTGTTCACTTGTCCTCTAAAAGTACTGGAGAGTTTTGGTCAGAGACCATAACTTTATGAAGGGAAAATCCCAACTGCACCTCCCCGCGGTAGAGGATGGAAACACACCACGGTGTGGCTAACACAGCTCTGGGGACCGAGTATCCACCGGAATAAGTGGACAACTCTGCAGCTGAGCAGAGCAGGGCACTCACTTGTCCTTACAGTCGGAAATGGCTGTCAAAGGCAGAGGTAAAAAGACCACCATGTGGATGTGGAAGGCAAGGGGAAACCACCACATTATCTTCCCAAGACTTCATGGCAAAACATATATCAAAGTTAGTGAAGGACGTTAATGGCTGTCTTAGGGCATCCTCGTCCGGTAGGGACAGTCATGAGCCACAGGTGACACCAGACCGTCATCCAGCTACTGATGGCAAAATCTTAACTAAAATAAATAAATTTAGAGTAGGATCATGGAATGTTAGGACATTAAATGAGCTAGGAAAGTTGACCAATGTTCTAAGAGAGATGGATAGCATGAAAATGAATATACTAGGCGTTAGTGAGATGAGATGGAAGGGATCGGGCAAAATTATAGCTGACAATCACACAATAATTTATTCTGGAGGGGATACACATGAAAAAGGTGTAGGAATAATATTAGACGAAAAAACAGCCAAGTCAATTAATGGATACTGGTGTATTTCAGATAGAGTTATTATGGTAAAAATCAAAGGCAAACCAATAGACATAAATATTATACAAGTATATGCACCAACAGCAAGCAGTAGTGATGAAGAAATACAACACTTTTACGACGAAATAGAAATGGCGATGGCTCAAATTGGATCACAAGAAATAAAAATAATACTTGGTGATTTTAATGCAAAAGTAGGAAAGGGAAAAATGGAGGATGTAGTGGGGAATTATGGTTTAGGTACAAGAAATGAAAGAGGGGAAAAGCTAATAGAATGGGCAAATATCAATGATATGATAATTGGAAACACATGGTTTAAACACCATAAAAGACGACTGTACACATGGATAAGCCCTGATAAGAAAATACGCAACCAAATTGACTACATACTAATTAATAAAAGATTTAGAAATGCTTTAATTAATGTAAAGACAATGCCTGGTGCTGACTGTAATAGTGATCATGTACCACTATGTGGACAAATAAAAGTAAGATTAAAGAGAGGGAAAAAATGGTTAAGAACATGAGACTTAATAAAGAGGTTCTGAAAATAGATAAAGAAATGCAAGAACAATACAGAGTGACTGTGAAAAAATAGGTACAATGCAATAACTAAAATACAGAGTATAGATGAACAATGGGAAATGTTAAGGGACTCCATTCATCAAACTAGCAAAGAAGTATTACCGGAGAGAGGCAAAATAGCTAAGAAAAAATGGATGAATGAAGATATCTTAAAACTGATGGACAAAAGAAAACAGAGTAAAAATGACAAACAAGAATACGCTAAGATAAATAAAGAAATAAAAGATAAATGTGGGAAGACTAAAGAAAGTTGGTTAAACGAGCAATGCAAAAAAATTGAATTAAATTCCATTAAAGATACAAAAAATATGCACAGACAAATCAGTGAGCTTACAGGAAGAAAAATAAGAATAAATACAGGGTGTTTGAAATCAAAAACAGGAAAGATAATATTAGAGGAAGATGCTATAATGAAGAGGTGGAATGAGTATATAAGAGAATTATATGAAGGAGAAAGGGGAGAATTAACAGAAGATAGTAACTTAGAAGGTCCACCTATTCTGAAAGAAGAAGTCGCTGACGCTATGAAACGTATGAAGAAAGGAAAAACAGCTGGGCCAGATGAAATCACAATAGAAGAATTAGAAGTATTGGGAGAATTTGGAGTAGATATATTAACCAAAATGTTGAATGATATTTACAGCAGTGGATATTTACCCAGTGATATGCTGAAATCTGTATTTATAGCTATACCAAAAAGACCAGGAGCAATTGATTGTGAAGATTTTCGTACAATTAACCTTATAAACCATATCACTAAGCTTCTACTCAGAATCATAATGAGAAGAACCAAAAAGAAAATAAAAATGGAAATTAGTGAAGAACAGTATGGATTTGTGGAAGGAAAGGGCACAAACAATGCAATTTATACATTACGGACACTAATAGAAAGATCAATAGAGAAACAGAGAGACATATATTTGTGCTTCATAGATTATACTAAGGCATTTGATAAAGTAAAACATGATGAACTGATTAAAATGTTGGAAGATATCAACACTGATGGAAAAGATTTAAGAATAATAAAGAATGTTTACTGGAACCAAGTAGCAGCAATTAAAATGGGAAATAAAGAGGGTAGTTACGAACAGATAAAGCTAGGAGTACGACAAGGGTGTGTCTTGTCACCAGATCTTTTCTCCCTGTATAGCGAAGTAATAATGAGAGAGATCAAAGAGATGCCAGGAATACTAGTTGGAGGTTATAATATAAATAATATACGCTATGCAGATGACACAGTATTGGTGGCGGATAATTCAACAGACCTACAACAATTATTAGACGTTGTAGTAACAGAGAGTGCAAGGAAAGGACTCTCCTTGAATATCAAGAAAACAGTAACAATGGTAATATCAAAGAAAATGGTGACACCAAAATGTGACATAGAAATAGAAGGGAAAATCCTTAACCAAGTTGATAATTTTAGATACCTAGGGGCACTTATAACATCAGATGGAAGATGTACAACAGAGATTAGGAGCAGAATAGGGCAGGCAAAAGCCGCATTTCAGAAAATGAAGAGTATCTTATGCAATAAGTCACTATCACTGAATGTAAGAAAGAGAGTGCTGAAATGCTATGTAGAACCAGTTTTGCTGTATGGCAGTGAATCTTGGAATGTAAATGAACACATTAAGAAGAAATTAGAAGCAACAGAGATGTGGTTCCTGAGACGAATGTTGCGAATTCCTTGGACTGCCAGAGTAACTAACGACGACTGCCTGAAACAGGCTAATGAAACTAGAACATTATATACAACAATAAGACAGAGACAAACATCTTTCTTCGGTCATGTGATGAGAAGAGAAGCATTGGAGAACATCGTAACAACTGGAAAGATCGAGGGGAAGAGAGGCAGAGGTAGACCAAGAGAAGTGATGCTGGATGGACGGTGGCACGGAGGAATATCAGCAGCAGAGTTGATCCAGAAAACCAAAGACCGAGATCTGTGGAGAGCATGAACGCCTACGCCAGCCGGTACGGCACTTGATGATGATGATGATGTTCACTTACTTATTTACTTACTTTCTTGCTTACTTAAACATTGGCAAAATACTGACAGTAAACTTGCCAAGAGATCACAACAATAAAAAAAAAAAATGCTGATATTGCCTGCAACGTCGTGTAAAGGATATGCAACTAACTGTTAACTTTCTTACTTACCTACTTTCTTTCTGACTTCCCTATTATTTACTTACTTACTTTCGTACTTGTTTACTTACTTTACTACTTCTTACTTATTTACTTACTAACTTATTCAGTTATTTATTCGCTTAATTATTAACTTACGTATTTACTTACTTAGTTTCTTAATTCTTACCTATTATCTATTTGCCTACTGACTGACTGACTGACTGACTGACTGACTGACTGACTGACTTATTTACCTACTTACTTACTTATTTATTTACTTACTTACTTACTTATTTACTTACTTTCTTAATGTATGTAATGTCCTTCAAGGATCATGTGGAGACGGTTGTGACAAGATCTCAAAAGGGACTCAACGCACTTAAAACTATGGCTGTGTCATCGAGCGATGCTACAGGCATTACGAGATAAACTTCTCTCGCA